>VCRD01000514.1:0-60166 GCA_006783055.1 Trinorchestia longiramus
TTTCGTTCAATAGCTATCCATGCTCTTTACGATTTCGTTCAATAGCTATCCATGCTCTTTACGGTTTCGTTCAATAGCTATCCATGCTCTTTACGGCTTCGTTCAATAGCTATCCATGCTCTTTACGGCTTCGTTCAATAGCTACTCATGCTCTTTACAGCTTTGTTCAATGGCTATCCATGTTCTTTACGGCTTCGTTTCAATAGACGTACATGCTCTTTGCGGCCTCGTGCTTTTTTAAGTCATTGTGAAATGTTGATAAAGTGTTACAGGAAATGGGATTTTGTCATCACATAAATTTAAGAGATTTATTCCACGAATGTGCTCCACTCCTGCAGATGCTTCCTAAATTGACACCGTAGCTCACGTCAGTCGAAGAGAATTTTGACTTCGCCTTGAGCTCAAACTCACTCGAATTTCCTGTCTTTCATTGGTTATGTCCTTAAATATCCTTCAATATCCTTATATATCCTTCAATATCCTTCACGCGGAATATTGGAAAGATACATATAATGTAAGAATGTTATTGTAATGTAATATTTTTTGGCGAAGGGAAGATAAAGCTTGGTCTTGAATATTATTCGAGAGCATAATATTTTCACCTGGAAGCTGGGGCTGTCTTTTGCAAACGTTGCTTATATGCTACTCTTTTGAAAGAAATGGTGATTTCATCTTGAATGAAGCATTCCGAAACGAGATGTTTGACAAAACGTTACATGAAAGCATAGACCGAAATGAGATAGGTCTGAATTCCCTTCCACTGGAATGGGTGAGTTTTAAAAGCAGCCTTGACGTAAAAGCGGAAATTTCAGTGGAAATTGATGGAAGATGGGATGAACATGTCTTCGATGGCGACGGTTTTCTTGAATTTCCTTTATTTGGATAGCAGGTTAATAATTTTGCAGATGTTCTGCAAAAACTCGTGAGGAAGAGTGTAAAATATATTCATTTTAGCTGAGGAGACACATCGTGGAAAACTATGTAGAATCTGGACGTCTTACAAAACAGCGAGATGAATTCAGTATCGGTCAACTTCTGTTGGTGAAAACAGGGCGCTAAGGGAAGGTCTGTGTGTCATATCACATACAGGAAATGGTATCCCTCAATCAATCAGTCTGTAGATCTTTCTTTTTCAGAGTAAAATGTATTTTCTTTGATTCTATACAAAGTTTAATTTTATTAAATATTTAAAATGTCATGAGGGTTTCGTTGGCTAAAAAATCAGCTCGGCTGTACAAAATGAATACTTTAATTCCCATGCTGCTTAACGGAACAATTTTATGAAGGCTTTGTCGAGATGGCAATGAGATACCACATCACTATTGGAATAAGGCCCTTTATTTCTTCTCACTATGCGTCCAAATGCTGAGCACCCATTTGAATCGGAGAGAAATTTGGTGTAACAAAGTGATTAGAAGTAAAAATAATGAAAAATAAACTAATTGCTAGTGCTGTACGGTTCGTGTTAGCCACGCTATAGTATCCTTTGTAGTGGCGGTGCTGTTATCAAAAGGATCGTGTAACTCGGAGTACTCGGAGTCATGTTACTTGGTGGTCAAGTAACCCGTGGCAGTCATGTTACTTGGTGGTCAAGTAACCCGTGGCAGTCATGTTACTTGGTGGTCAAGTAGCCCGTAGCACAGTAATGTTACTCGGTGGTCGAGTAACCCATGGCACAGCTATGTTGCTTGATGATCAAGTAACCCATGGCACAGCTATGTTGCTTGATGGTTGAGCACCACATGGCACAGCTATGTTACTTGATGGTCGAGTACCCATGGCACAGCTATGTTGCTTGATGGTTGAGTAACGCGTATCAGTCATGTTACATGTTACTTGGCACATCTTCAAACCACTCATAATATATATGGTCAGAATATTCATTGCAAACGTCGGCTGATAAAGTTACTTCAGTACTGATGTTCCTTGTGTGTTTCAGTTCTAAAGTTCATAGTGTTCTGTTTCATGGTCGCCTTAGATGTACAGGTCACAACGAACAACTTGAGAATGAATGTATTTGTCTGCTGTGGCGTAGCTAACTTTGACTTAACTCCTAACTGTAGACAAACACCATGTTAACAAAGTTACCGGTCAGTAGTTAGCCCGGTGTTTGTGTTCCAGCGCTGAGCGAGGGCGTGCTTTGAGATGCAGGATTTTTTGATAGGCAAAGAGCTTGATAGTCTTTGCCGTCACAACGTCAACTGATATTAAATGCAGTTTAAATTAAAATTCAGTTTTCATAACTATCTTAGACTGTGTTTATATTGATTACGTATTGTGTGACGTAAGTCTCTCCGGGCGAGACGAAAGACAGCAATTGTTCCCCACCAATTAAGGTTTCAAACAGAAAAAAAAGTTGTGACTGAGAGGATTCCTGTTTTTTTAATCGTATTTTAGAATATTACAGCTTTCAGGAAGAGAGAACTTCTCACTGTTTTGTCAAGTTGAATTTTCTCCATTAATTATGATTCACAGTTCTTCATCTGTTTCTGACTTTGCTTCCTGTTATGCTGTGCATAACAGGATTGTGCTTGCAATTTTATTGACTAGGGAAATAAATGTTTTTTGATTAATGAAGTTTCTTGGCGAATCCAAAAATTGTTGTTGTATGTTTAGTAATTGGTTTAGTAAATATACTAATTAATTTTCTAAATCTATTAATAGCTATTGCATAGTAAAACATATTTGACGAGTACTTTGATAAATTATAAATTTCTTTGGGCGAATCGGATAATATTCTACCAATCTAAGTATCGTATTAATAATATATAGGCTGTATTCCATTGTACATTGTACATTGTATTATGCTGTTATGAATGAAAATAAGAATTTCCTGATGCACCTAACTTGGCAATCTTGAATCAAATTTCTTCATCGTGCTGCTACTTGTAAGGAAAAATATATTCTTTTCAAAAATAGCAAGCGTTCAGCACGGTGGTTGGATAGAGATGGAGTAAAAGTAAACGATGTCAGTTTGGTAGTCCAGTGCTGGTGTCATCCACCACAATTGTGTTAGACTTCGTGCGTCAATTACAGCGGATGTTTACGTTGATCAATTAGATTAAAAATGTGTGAACTTGCAATAAAGCAACCGAGATCAGTCAATAGAGACAGACTACTTGCACGACAATGCTCGACCACATGCTGCACAAAGAACGCTAGTCAAGCTACTGGAATTGAACTTGAAAAGTTGTCTGTAATTCACCATATTCACAAGACCTTCTGCGAACTCACTGTCATGTCTTCCAGGCACAAGACAATTCATTTCAAGGAAAAGTCTTTAAAATTGGAAGATGATGCTAAGTCAGCCTTTCGTAATTTCATCACTTATTGCCCTCCAAAATTCTTTTCTGCTGGCCGAAAGAAGTTACCTTTAAGATGGAAAAAATGTGTTGATATTGTAGGCACATACTTTGATGAAACTATTTTGTTTTTAGTTTGAAATGACGAAAATAAATCTCCTGCTCAGAATCGGGTATTTCGTACTTACCGACGTGATATCAAAACTCTTCCGGAGAATCAATGATCCGCGTTTAGAAATCTCATTTTACGAAATCTTGTGATGTTTTGCTCTTCATGTTTTTTCGCGCCCATGTTGACTGGGGTTACGAATAACTTAAGGTAAAGGCGGGCACCTGCCTGCGCTTGCCAAAGTGACGTGGCTCTCAGTGACGTCAGGTGCTGCTGAGGTTATGTTAGCTTTTTACTCTGCATGCGCCTCATGAATCATGTACTTGTCTACTACTCTTCAAATTATGCAATTCTTCTTAAAACATTGATATTGTATTGAAACGAACTGTTGAAGTCAAATTGTGTAGCAGTTTATTTTAGTGTTCAATGGATATCGAGAATGAGTAAGTTTTTTAAAGAAAAATTATGAATAAAATTTTGATTGTTAGTTGAAAATTGAAAGTAGGCCGACAAAAAACTATAATTTTTGTTCAAAAGAGTGCTGAAAACATCAAGGGTGCATACGCCTATAAGTACAGCTGTTTTAACAGGTTAAGTGCGAAGTAACCCACTGGTGGGTCACTCATGTTAGGTTTTGTAATTTTTTCAAAGCTTTCTAGTGACTGTATGTACAAAGTAAAGATTTGCACCAGCTAGGCAACCGCACTTGATGTGTTAAAAAACTTCCCTAAATACTTTGAACCAGTGGTTCCCAACCTTTTTACAGCCGTGTACCGGTCAACGTTTGATAATTCTACCGCTGAGGGAATGGGAAGGGGTTGAGGTTTGGGCTTGATAATTCACCTGTCTGCCGCCGCTCACCTCCTGGTTAACCTCTCGTCCATGCAAAGCCGCACAATCCCGACAGAAATACATCACAGTAAATGAAATGGAAATAATTAAATGTTCCTTGTGCAGCCCGGGGGCTGGGGACCACTGTTTTAACCCTTTCGATCCTGTTGGGACATACATGTCCCAACTGAGAGCAAAAGCCGGATCGAAAGAGTTAAACGATACCGCGCTAAAATTCAACTTGCTAGAAATTATTGTAGTTTAGTTGTACTTATTTTAGTTCATAGTTATGTGTTCATGGTAGGCTTATAACATTAAATAAATATCAAAAGTATTATAAGTATAGCCTAATATTAACCCAGCTAAATATTAAAATTTGAGACCTCTTTTAAATAATTGATGAAAGCTTTAGTTATGATACATATGTGTGAAATAAAGTACGTGCGTGAAATTTGATTTACCGTTTTATACACATTCTGTGGTGTTAATAGTAAACAGTAAAGTAGCTTCAAAAATTTTCTTATGTTTGCCCAGCCGTAAGGTTTACCGCAAAGCCCAGCAATCAGGAGCTTGTGATTTAACACACCTACAAGTTACGATGTCTAATATTACTGCAAGAACGACACTGCAATTCGTAGAGTTCGTTTATGGAATTTGCACGGTGTGACGTGAAATTGAGTTACGCTGATAAGCAATTCTTGCTATTCAAGACATAACTTTCACTTTATCTGTCGGTGTTACATTCTTCGTTGACTTCAGCGATTCAGTTTTCTTTATCCATATGAAAAAGGAACATGCATAGAAATTTTCAAATACATTCCAGAAAACATTCCCTACGAACCAGGAACAGGAATACTAACAGCGCTTGTCGATTTTGTGTGTTTTTTCTTTGTAATCTTAACTTATTTTTTTCCTTGAGCTGAGTCAGCAACACTTGTTGTGAGAGCTTATGGCATAACCATGTTCTAATTATTTATTCATGCTAGTGTCAGGTTGTGTTTGGATTTCAAGCGTATTTCCAAAATTTCAGCAATCGTTAAGTGGAGGTGTGTGTGTGAATACAACTGCTTATTTTTGGTATGCAACGTCTAAAACGAACATTCTTCTCCTGTCTATAGGAATTGATATTGACAATGCCATGACTTTGGTGTGACTGGTTGCAGCCCAGAATCTTAAGGTGATACAAGTGGTAGGAAAAACTCCTGTGAAACACTTACTTTCGGATAGAATTTTTTCTTTTTTGTTTTCAACGAATTTCATGAGTTTCAATTTTTTTATGTTTAATCATATACATATAATGTGATATTGGCCTCCATAATTTTGTTTTTGTTTGGCATTGCTGTTTCGATGGGTTTTCGCGCAAAATAAGACAGCAAATAATTAGAGGGACCACAAATTAATTACATCCACGACATTTTTGTCAGCTTCTCATTGCTACAAGCAACAATAAATCGCATTAATTAGATGTTTGCAGTATGTCTACCCAGCATAATAAAGCAACCAAATTTAAGCTTCAAAACTGGCTGGCAAACAGCGAATTTCTGCCATGGATCATGTTTAAACTTTTAGTGAATTGGGTCTTGCTCAAGATGAATATTTTAACATGATCAGAATATTAAGCTAAAGTAACATTTGAGCTCATATTGCTCAAAATGCGTTTTAAGAGGCTATTATTTAAAAGAGCCAAGGCAGAAAGCCCTAAAAAATTCTGAAGTTGATAGACGAATTTTTTATGGGTTTTAATATCTGTAGCAAGGAGCATCGAGTGTTACTTGTGCTCGAAAGACACTGAAATTCTGAACTTAGTGAAGTCGTCAAAAATATAAGAAATTTTGTATAGGATATTTTTGAAAATCTGCTTAACAATTGCAACGCCATGTTCCATGAATCGTGATTTTAAAAAGTTTGTCATAGAAGGGGAAAGCTTTCGTTAAAACTTCATTGTTTTATTTCAAGGTAATCTGGACGAAATAATCTTCCAATCTTCTTACAAAAATGTGTTTGTGCGTAGGATTCCCAAGAGAAGCTTCTATAAAATGTTATTTTCCGTTAATAAGTATGACAGAAAAAGTTGTAATATAGTATGCCACACAAAAATGTGACAAGTTTCCCTGAAAATACTCTATTTTTTCCTGTGTGTATTTTCAAATTTCTTCACAATATTCTGTGGCAGGTAGGTTATTAGTGCATCAATTCGAGAAATTTCTGGTAAAAAGAACTGTGAATGGGACATTAATATATTGTAATTCATACATCTAATTATTAATAACAGTACGCTAATGTGAGACAAGTTTACATTGAAAAATTCAACTGTAGTCGGAGCATGTGTTGCTCTTTGTTTCCAATAAGAAATTGTCGTACGAGTGATTTTTCTACACGGCATGAACTGATGGACCGAAAATTGATGAACAGTACGCGACATCACGACATACTTGCTAAGAACACTGGCGAGTTTCTTGCACTTGTAATCCGACATTATTATTCAACATTACATATAAGTTATTCATGTGATATTAGTTATTCACCCTGCAATATTAATTATTTACTATGCAACGTTAGTTATTCATGATAAAATGTTATTTACTTATCGTGAAATATTAATCTACTCGTACTCGTCGAATGAAAGTCAAATCTCCAGGAGAAATTTACGCTGCAAGTCCAGCAAGTACAGAGATTTCCCATAGTCATGTTCATATACAGGATTGATTTAGTTGTTAAGCAAGTATTGCTGAAAACTTTTCAGAATTCCTCTCAAATAGATTTAGAGATGCTGCTACCATTGTTACTTATAAAATGATTAATTGTAGGAAATGAAACAGTCTAATATTTTGCGCGAATTTTTCCAATCAAGCAAAATTTTATAAATTTGAAAGCAATCCGTAGTGAATGTTTTTCCTATTAGTTTGTAATATACACTTGATTGACGTACAGTAAGAGACTCAATACTGTAATACCCAGTGGGTTTTAACTTTTTTGAACTTTCGAAGTATAAATTGATTTGCTAGCATGGATTGTCTAGCATCGCATTGCCCAAGTTTTTCATCCTCACACTGTGTTTTCAGCGCAAACGTAAAGTTTGTTCTCTTTCATTTGAGCGAGTAACAGGTTAGTAAGAGTAGTCTTGTTAGATCTTAACGCTTCAGACTAAACGAGAGAGAGCTTTAGCAACCCTGGAAAAAATTTTCTTTCGCTTCCAAGTCTCAAAGAAAGTACACTTCAGTACACAGAACTGGTACCAATTTACTACCAAGAAGTCAATAAGCATTGTGATGAAGTAACTTCGTAAGTGGAAAGGCGAAAAATTTTGGAAATTTGGCCAAGATATCAACTTTATGGAATTTTATTCTGATAGTCACTCATGGACAGAATCACATGTATTGTAACACCTGAAAGTGGATCGCTCTTGTTGTACATGGACAGATCAAATCGTTTGTTAGTTTTTTGGCCCGGGATAGATAACTGCAATCAAATTATTTTTATGTTTTGCTAGAAAAAAGGCCTCAATATTCATCAATAGGCTGCGATCCGCGACAGTTGATCATACAGTATTCTTGTTTTACCAAGTAAAATTACAATACGTAACCCAACGCCATTTCCACCAGTTCCACTTGGCAACATTTTACCTTCTACTCAATTTGTGATACACAACGCAAAACCAGTATATCGTTCTATCAAACAACCATCGCTATGCAGTTACATGCTTCACGTTGCACGGCCTAAAGTCGTATCTCTCTTGACGTCCAGAAACAGACGTTAGATAAGCTCATGGTGCCCGAGATAACATTACATAGCGTTGTTATCTTTATATTTCTCTCGAACACGACTTTGCAGCTATGATTTTGTATCAGTAACACCTCTTAAATAGGTGTGCTTATCACCTTTGATGGTATAGCCTGAGTTAAACAAAGAAGAATTTGTCAAAATCTTACCTGCTGGTAGGAATTTCATCATTAGACTTAGTGTTTGTCGACAAGATTTTTTTGGGAAATAGTAGTCCGTTATATTGTCCAAATTCTTAGATAAGCCTGAATGCCAGAGAAGTTGACCAACAAAAATGAATCCGAATTTTGTGTAGACGGATCACTTTTTTATGAGCACATAGCTAGCTCAGGAGTAAAGGCCTAGTGCTCCTATCATCCGACAGCACCACGACGCAAACGAGTGAATTAAAGACTTTTTTGCTGAACTCGTATTATGAGTGATTAGTCGGAGATTTATACAGCAGGAATATACAATGCATGTTATACACGTTATCATGCCAAGTCTGGTGGATTTGAAATTTTAACCCTGAATTGGCCTCTGTCGTTCCAGAAATAAATAGAAGTAATTCATTCCAGTTCTACAGTTATATTTTGAATATTTTATTCAAATGTTTGATGAAATTTCTTATAAGACGAATTGGTGATTTATAATTGACGCAACATTTTGTTGGGCCAAAAAGTACGCTGGCCTTATGAGGTAAAGTGTTTTCTTTTGGTAGCTGATATTGCATTTTCTTTACAGATGTTAAAAGGCTCAACGTAAATATTAGTTTGTGAGGGAGTTGAGTCGCACACTTGAAAAAAATAAGATGATAAAATGGAAACCATACAAACCTCTCCGCTCTTCTACGAGTACATATGGGATAGGAGATCAGGATCTGAAAAGGAGCGTTCGGAACTTAACAATCATCAGTAAGAACAAAATACCGCACATGTTTTGCACAAGTGGTTAATGGAACATCAATTTTTCATTGTGACTGCCTTTCAAGCGGACTTGGGTTTTGTTTTTGCTAGAAGCATTCCATACACATGTTTGTAGTTCTGTTTTCCTGACGTACAAAATATACTATACAGTTTTCTTGCTTTCACTTTCTGGACAACACTGTAATTTTCTATAGGCCTTTTTGCGATACGTAGAATTTATTAATGTGAACACGTATAAAATATAATTCAAGTATATTTTTGACACTTTAAAAAGCTGTCAAAGTCTTTTTAAAAGTGATTGAACTACTACGTACCTTTCTGCGCGACCGGATCCTTTTGATAATTGTTGGATGCATGTATTTTTCCAATTCTGTTAACACTCAAGTGTGAGATATAATTAACAAAATGAATATTTCATGATTGTATTTCATCGCACATGTGTTTTGTGAATATACTTGACATTGCACTTGATTTATAAACGAAAATTTTAAGTGCAGTAATGTTCATCATTCTGTTATTTTTCATAAGTACTCGCGGAATATATGCACGTCTCGTAACATATGAGAAAGAAAAAAATTTAATATCATGAATTTGAAGTAAAAGTTGTGCAGCGCTTATGCAAGCACTTATTGGCCCATAAAGATAAGTGAAGAGTCTTGGTTATTTAGGCACAGTGAATTGCATGCTAATTCATGTCATGGTTTTGCTAGCGCGCCATGAAAAAGTTTTCTGCATGACTTCATTTAGTTACATCATTGACAGAATAACATTCCGTTTTTAAATGCTTTGAAAATGTATAATTTGGCATGATTTGTAAACATACTAGGTATAATGTTTTTAAAACTCCATGAACTTGTTCAGTTTCTTCCGCATAACATCGGCATTTCCTCGTCTTGTGTGGATTATGTAGTGCATCAAGGCCCAACTTGGAGTAAAATATCATAGAAGTGCATAGCGAGGGGACTGGGAGGCCTCTGCTTCTCCAAGACTTTGCAATCCTGATACCATGGCTTCCTCTACTTCTTGAGCTTACAGTCCAATGAGTATCTGTCTTTACTGAAGCAAATTGAGTAAACTGAAATTATCGTAGTTGTATACTGACAACCCTTTTGTGATGCAGAGTAGGATACTGTGCATACTATTTCGGAATGTGTGACGACGAATCAATCTTCAAAGAAGTTCAAAGTTGATTGTGCGTGTGTTTTTTTCATAATGAAAAACTATATAGCAACTGAGGATAGTTTTTTTAATAAATGAAACATTCAATGAATATTTTCAGTTTACTATTTTGATTTGTATCAATTACTAGTATTGCACTTTGTAATATAACATTTTTTCAAACACCGCCTAATTTGAGGGCATTTTTAACGGGTGATAGATGCTGCGTCCCTCCGAACAACCCCTGCAGATTCAGCACCTAAATTCTCAGAAATGTTTTGCGAGATCAGTTGTACACATCAGCAGGTCTCAAAGTTTTTACGTTCAGTGATGTTCACATCCGCATTTCCTTATAGTTTCATCAACTTCCGATGTGGTTGATAAATAGGGAAAATTTGAGAAATTCAATCTATCATATGAACTACTAGAAATACGGCATGGGACCTGGGTAAACAACCGAATAATTATCGAAGTAATTATCCGACCCAAGAATGGGCCAGAAGGTTCGTTCCTATAGCCTCACTCATTCTATTCTATTCTACTTTCAATATCATACATAGCAATGTGAAGTTCATACTTTTATTTGTATTTACTCCTCTGATAGACTGAAAATACATAAATACAGAAACACACAATTTGTTGGCAACGATCTGCTATAAAACTTTATTTACAGTGCATTATATAATCCGTCGCAAAGTTTGAATGTCCGCAACAGTCGCTCTAGACTTGAAGTTAATTTTGTGTTTGAGAGCATGAATCATTTATCTGTCTTGACACACTCCCCTCATTTATTCAATACTCTTTCTGGTTATAATAATGTATCTGTCCTAACACACACTACTCATTTATTCAATACTCTTACTGGTCGAAATAATGTATCTGCCGTAACACACACTGCTCATTTATTCAATGCTTTTTCTAGTGATGACAATGTGTTTGTCTTGACACACACAGCTCATTCATTCAGTACTCTTTCTGGTCGAAAAAGGTGGTGTACATTCCGGCATTATTGTTTCGGAAAACATTAGGGAAATTGATTTTTTATCCTTGTTTCTTGTACTTTTTTGAAGTACTCGCATGTTGTATAACGTTGAAATATCAATGTACGAGTTAAATTTTTAAACTTTTTTCCCCTCTGCACCGTCTCCGAACGACGTCAGAAATTGCATGCACCAACTGATTCCAATCAAAAGGAATAGTTTTTATACGTGGTTTTGGTGTATTGCAATGCTCTAGTTACTCGGTCGAGAAATCATCTCTTTGCTATTAGCCATGCTTACGTCAATGTAGAGTCCAGTTTAGCCATAGACGCGTTTTGTCTGATGTCCCGCTTTACTTTGTGTCTGTTTAACTATATTTACTGGCGCTAGTGGCTCATGTCTCACCGTTTTCTTCAGCATCGTCTCTAATTAACGGGCTTTTTTTCTTCTTGTGGATGTTCTAATGTTGTGTTTTCTTCATTTGTGTCTTGCAGTCACTCTACTAGCCACAAAAAAGTCATTTTCGAGGACATTCATATTGGAGATTCCCATTCTCGAACAAAGCAGTGAGTAAGATGTGCCTTATCACTACGTTAACATGTTCTCAGTACAGTGTGTTTCCCTGTTGATAGTACAGTGTGCTTCCCTGTTGACAGTACAGTGTGTTTCCCTGTTGATAGTACAGTGTGCTTCCCTGTTGACAGTACAGTGTGTTTCCCTGTTGACAGTACAGTTTGCTTCCCTGTTGACAGTACAGTGTGTTTCCCTGTTGACAGTACAGTGTGTTTCCCTGTTGACAGTACAGCGTGTTTCCCTGTTGACAGTACAGTGTGTTTCCCTGTTGACAGTAAAATATGCTTAACCTGTTGGCAGTAGAACGTTCTTATTTGTTGACGGTACAGTGCACTCACCTGTTGACGGTACAGTGCACTCACCTGTTGACGGTACAGTGCACTCACCTGTTGACGGTACAGTGCACTCACCTGTTGACGGTACAGTGCACTCACCTGTTGACGGTACAGTGCACTCACCTGTTAACAGTAGAACGTTCTTACTTGTTGACGGTAGAGTTCATTTTCCTTTTTACGATGCAGTGACGTTAACCAAATTAAGACTTGAATAAATAAAAGGCCTGCCGGTTCCTAGCGTGCCGTTTTTGCCGAGTTGTCTGAGTGTGCCTCATGAAGACGCGTCAATAATTGCGCTGAATTTCTGGGCTACTAAACATGCGTGGAAAATTGTAATTCTTTCACATGTGTAAAAAAATGAATATATTGTGTCCGGCCTATTAACCTGTTATAAGTGCCGTTGTGTGTTTCATGACTTTACAACTTGTTTATTCTTAACGAAGCAGAAGCTAGTATTTTTGAACAGCGGTCAAAATAAAAGTATCTGTTACTCGTCGCTAAGAAATGACGCCTGACTACAGTCCCCATGGGCGGACATATAACATAATTATGGGCAAATTTTCTCACAGAAACTTCTTTCATTTTGTAGAGATCTGTGAAATTTTTGTAATCGTCTTATTAATTTCATAACCTATCCTAATTCCGTGCCTGCATCACGCAATGTTGATTGGTGCCTTCGTCATGCAATGCAGATTGGTGCTTTTGTCATGCAATGCAGGTTGGTGCTTTCGTCATCCAATGCAGATTGGTGCTTTCGTCATGCAATGCAGAGTGGTGCTTTCGTCATTTACTGCATTCATCTTGCAATGCTGATCAGTGCTTTAAAACTCGATACTTTTCTTGAACTCTGCCAACTTTGATCGCCTCGAAACTTTCATTACTTGAAGTTCTAAGTCTGAGATGAATTTCATGTCTAGGTTTGCAAGGCGAGTTTGCAGCTCACGAGTTAAAATCTCGGTAAGTTTTGTATAAGCGACCGCAGTTTGAGCTGCCGCTTGTGTCCTGGATGTGTTAACTGCGAGGCTCCTTAAGCGAACGAAAACTATACAGTTTTATTTTGCAACAAATGTTCATGAAAGTCGGTATTTGTGTGCTTACTGGTAGATTGTTTTAATACTGGTCAACTTGTTTCTTTTTTTATATGAGTTATATTACTAAGCAAACTAATGACAGCTTTCTATAAGTAAGGTACTTAGCAAAGGGTTGATACATTTTATAAATCTATTTGCTAAGGGTAAAAATGAGCTCTTTCGTTTGCAAAAAGTTTCTTTGTAGTGTTAGTTTTCATGCCGAAAGATCAGCATAGTGATAAATTTGCTTCTGTGTCGTAGATTTTGAAGAGACTTTGTGGTAAATATTAGAGGTGGTGCGGATATCCGCCGATATCTGCGTGAATTTTCAGGTCTGCATCCGCGCTGTTAAATGCGGATGTCTTAAATATAGCATTATTATGGTAAAAAGGTCATATTTCCTTTCATTTCGTAGATAATTGGAGACCAATTGGAAAGAAACTACCACAATGATTGACAAATATCAAAGAATAGAACGCATACAGATGTCAGAAGATCCTCTCCTCTAGTGGCGTACGAAGGCTCAGTCGCATCCTTCCCTTGCTACACTTGCTAGGACTTACTTAGCCTGTCCCTCCAGCAGTGTAGCCAGCGAGCGCCTGTTTAGTGGAACTGGCATCATCTATGATGAGAAGAGATCCAGGTTAACTCCAGAGTCAGTGCAGAAACTTTTGTTTTTGAAACACAACTTGCCAATAATAACCCACAATTATTAAATGTGAGTAGCAGCTTTTTCTGAATGGGTGGTGGCTGCTGAGAAAGAGGTTGGTGGGATGCATTTGAGTTGGATCCTCGTCCTGCATCCTGGTAACACAAATGATGAAGTCACTCAATACTATTACTCTTAAATTTCTGCTATTTTTGTGATAATTTTCTTTGCATAATTTCATTTATGAACTCACTAAATTACTAAACTTCTTCATTCATTAGCTGCATCCATTGAAGAAATCGTTATTTAGGACATTATAATTATCTTCATTCATTCATTGTCTGTGACTGAAACTTATTTTTCATAGCTCAATATGAAAAAAGACAGGATATCCGCATGTGCGGACATTGAAATTCAAAATCCGCGGGTGTTTAAACATCCACATCTGGTACATCTCTAGTAAATATAATCAGTTCCCAAAAGTGTCTGAATTTCACCACGCCTCTGTTTACTAATCTTTGTTCATCTTTTCATTGTGTTCAATATCATACTCGGGTGTTTTTGTACTTCGACATTATTAACGTAAACTTTTCTTACCTTTTCCATAAATCTCACTCCTAGGTTTATGACAGGCATCCTTCTATTCTATGAGTAAGGCAAGTCGATTTCTATGCTAGGTGTTTATTTTGAAATGACCATTTGTTTAAAATCAATTATAATATTAGGTATGAAAATGCATTCTAAACGTTTTTATTTCTAACCCATTTTGCTGAAAATGTGCAGCTCGGAAGTACTCTGATAAATAAAAAGTAATTTCAATTAATTTTAATGCACAAATTCTCAAAATTTTAGCAACGGAAATAGAAGAGCAATTAAAATTTCGCAACACTGATATCCTTCTCCAATGAGTCAACCAAACCTTTCTTTCCTTCATCGAAGCGTTTCCTTTTGCCTAGAAAAATCTTCAAAAGTTCTTATCGTACCCGACCTTTTTAATTCAATCAATATGAGATAATTAATGGACCATGTCGAGACGAAAACATCGCTGCTGCGCTAACTAATGAAGTTCATGGCGCTCTGGCTGAGCTGCCGACTCATTTTTCTTTGTAGACTCGTTTTCATTTAAAATTGGAACTCATGGAATGGTGTAGCATTGTGTAGCATATTTCTCTTCTAGTCAATTTTATTGCAGAACAAATTTCCCATACAATTCCCTGATGCTTCTGCGATGGTAGTCTCGACTTCGATATCTTGTTGCTCATGTTAGGCTGGATTTGAGACTTGCGTATAAGAATGACACGTTTTTGGCAACTTTATGGTGCTCTAAGGAGCTGTATTCCAAGTCGAAGACATTGTCCTTTAGTGGCTCTAAGTCTAAGTCTTAGGGGCTTAGAGCACCTCCAGGCATGGAAGACTCCTTGGAAATTTTCCGAAGCCGCGTATCGTGCGCAAGTGTGTTGTGGGTTTAATCATTCAGTCTGCGCTTATTGAAGCGCATTTGTTGCAAGTAGGCAGGTAGAGGCTTTTTATGTGTATATGATTTTTTCATTAAAATGTTTTTAGAGCAGAAATTTCTTTGGGAGCATTTCTAAACACCCTCCACAAGAACAGCAAGGTTTGCTGAAGGAGACTGTTATCTATTGATTTATATACTTAGAGTGACATTAAAAACTGTATTCTTTAGCATGCCGCCAGTTTCGGCTAAATTAAATTTCGACAATACTTTGCATCCTTTGTAGCATTCATGCGTAGAATAGTGAAGTTAAGGTTAATGGGACAATCATGTTGAGCTCGTACGAGTATGGTGCACCGGTGGCAAGTAAAACAAATTGCATACGAGCATTTTGAAATTTACAGCGTTATGGAGAGTAACGTGACATTCCGCTACTTTTTGTATATGTTAGGTTGATATTAAGATTAAAAATTTAGCACTTTTCTTCATTTTTTCACGTATAGGACATGTAAACCAAAATAGTCCTGTCATGTGCACCTTAACACGAGTACCTGTCACCTTAGTCGTGTGTCTGTGTACTGGAAAACTCGCCTGTCAGTTCAGTCATGGGTCTGTGTACTGGAAAACTCACTTGTCAGTTCAGTCATGGGTCTGTGTACTGGAAAACTCACCTGTCACCTCAGTCGTGTGTCTGTGTACTGGAAAACTCACCTGTCAGTTCAATTATGGATCTGTGTACTGGAAAACTCACCTGTCAGTTCAGTCATGGGTCTGTGTACTGGAAAACTCACCTGTCAGTTCAGTCATGGGTCTGTGTACTGGAAAACTCACCTGTCAGTTCAGTCATGGGTCTGTGTACTGGAAAACTCACCTGTCAGTTCAGTCATGGATCTGTGTACTGAAAATGTACTCAGGTTTCTGGACAGCAGCAGCGCTTACAAGTTCAGGCAGACCTGTTCAGTAGGCCTGTCAGGTATGTATGATCGTCTTTATCAAATATTTTTGAAGATGATAGTTTCCTGGTCCGTGATGATCATATTTCTCTTATTGTACAATTATGTAAGTCGTAAAATTGGAATAACAGTTTGCTGACACTACCGTCTATTTGTGGCTTTGAATTCCCATCTTCTTCTTTTGTGACGAAAGGCTTAAATGCACCACATCACATGGTTTCGTCTTATACATATGAAAATTCTTCCTGTCGAGCACAATTATTTGTTTGTACTCAATTCTTTGATTTTTTTTATAAATTTCCTTGCTATTTCGACATGTCGATTATGAATGCATGGAAAAACTGCCTAATCTGAATACGGGAGGTTGGGCGTGAGGCTTGTAGAAATAGCTTCGCTCAAATAGCAGCGCCACAATTTTGGTTGCCTGCTGTATCAGTAAATTGTGTAAATTGGACGAGTAAATTGTTAGATATATAAAGGAAGTATGGAGTTGGCCTCACTAGCGCATATTTGTTACCTATGTTGTTCACGCCGAAGAAATAAGAGCAGAACAGATATTTTTGTGTTGGGTGTCGGTAATTTTCAATCATTTCATCTTGGAAATCAGTTTTTGTGTTGCTTTGTACCTCAAAAACAAAAAATAAATAAAATTATACGTTAAATTTCTTTAAATGTTTACTCATTGTCTCTATTAGCATTGGTAATTATGAACATTAAAATTATGAACAGTAATTAAAAAAAAAATTCTGCGCATGAATTGACATTTGTATTGGGGTTTAATATACTCGTATAATATGACATCTCAATCCAAGAAAAATTTTGCGAAGGTACTAAATGAAGTAGACTTTTTGAAGTCTCATAGCTTATCGTTGAAGCACAGAATTGTATTTATTTTATGTAATTCGACGTTGATCAATTCTATGTGCGCCTTCTACAGTCGGCTTTTTTCCCGTTGTATGGATAATCTTTACTTTTGTATAAAGAATAACGTTATTTATAAATCTACGGTATTTTCTTCTCATCTTTAACTTAACAGCCAGGTCATAAGATTTATGGTTAGTGAGGATCATAAACCAGTGCCTGAAGACCTATAAAAAGGAATTGGAGGATTTGCCAATTTAATAATAGACAGTCATCCTTTTGAGATTGTAAAAGAATGTTGACTAGTGAAATTATAGCGCTATGAAAAATCAGCTCATTGAAGCAACGTGACCACTGACAGAAGTAAAATATTATGAAACCAAGGCTGACCTGTGTAACTGTTCGGACACGAAAGTCAGCGTCATCAAATATCATATCAGGAATAGAGTATGTGTGTTGCATTATACGTGCCATCACAATCGGGCCGCAAGTATATTGATTCCATCAAATGCATCGAGCCTCCATCGCTCTCGTCCAAGCTACCCGGAAGAGGGAACGGAATCTTCAAAGTATTAAATAACATTGCGGCGGCCAAACGTTGCATGAAAATTTTCATTTCAGCATTTCTAGCTTTTCTTCAATAAACGCTGATTTCTTCAAGCAAAGCAGCCACTTTCATTATTGGAGAAAACGAAAATGATTCACCCTTTATTTTGTTTATGATTTTTTCTACCTATCAATGCATGAAGGATGAAATAATTTTGGGTACAGCTTCAATTCACATAAAAAAATCTACAAGATTGATACCGCTGGTTGTCCTGACTGAACGAGAATGTTCGTTATTTGACGCCAGTGGTTCAATATTCTCTCTAGGCTAACCACTAGCCTTATCATTATTATATTCCTGGTTTAATCACCGCAGCCACAGCCTTCGGAACATCATAGTATAATTTTTATAGGGAATAATCCGCGACAAAAATAATAAATTGGTTTGCCCTGTTTATGGTATCATATGTATGGAAGGGTTAAGTGTGAGATGGGAAGCAAAATGAAAAATATCAAATTGAATAGTAGGTAAAAATAAGAGTTCTTTATGTTTACGTAGGTAGTTTATTATTCGTGCTATTACAAGTTACTCTTTATAAAAGACTGAGTTCTTAAAATTGAGTTAACCTGTTCCTGAGCGTAAGATTCAATAGGAATCCAGGAGTTGCATCTACTGCAGGAAATGGTAGAATTGCAGCAGTGTAAACGATAAGTACAACTAGTGAACATCTGTGGTGCAGGCTGGAGATCTGATTGCTGTCAGAGACCTCGGCCAGAGCTGCGTGTGCTGCTGCATGCGCAGGTCCATTCTATTATTGTCAACAAGCAATTTTGCATAAGCTCCATAATTTCAATAGCCCGGGGCCGTAAAAGGATTTGAAGGGTTTTACAGGTGCCTGTAGGCTTTTATTAGGCTCCTTTGTACTAACTTTGAAATTAGATCGAATTGATTGTCGTGTTTTATTGTACTTTATGAACTAAAAATCGAAAAGCATATAATAGTCTGAAAATAAAGCTTCTGAGAGGAAAACATTGGTACAAATACAACGTTATGATAAAGCCTTCTGTTACTGCGCAAGTACATGTAATTCAAGCAAAAGCTTCCCATAATTGGCGTTTCATTTACCAAGAAATATTCAGAGGATTTCTAGATCAATAATACTTCAGGTACTTGTGATTATAAAATTAACATGTTCACTATTCTTCTAGAAGAGATGCACCGCTTGTACAACTAAAAAAAAACATTGCTTGTAAATAGGCTTCGTCCAAGAGCAATTTTTCAGCGCTATGTTGTAGTAATTTCTACGTAACATCGAGCCATGTTAGTTGAATATTAATTTTGAACATTGTTTGAGGCGAATCATTACCGTGTTACATTGCAGAGTTGTGTTGCAGAATTATTGGAATAGGACCATGTTGTAATAATGGAGAGTTATTGTAGTGGTGTCTGTTATAGAGTGTGTTGTCGGCTAAGTTTCATGATCAAGACCTCGTGTTTTCGTTAAATTTTTTGGTTTGAGGGCTGTGGATGTGCCCCTGGAAGTAATGTCTGGCTTACATAGATGATGCCCCAACAGTCGACACAAATTTTGCCGCAATTTCAGATGTTCGCTCAACTGTCAGTGGAACTCATTTCTTACAAAAATGGAACCAGACGGCCAAAAAAATTTCACGGATGTCAATCTGCACTACCTCACACAAACTTGTTCTTCAAAACTAAATTAATGATTGTACATTTTCTACATACCTTATATAGAAGAACACCTACACTGTCAATCCGAATTTGGTATTTTCCACAGCCAATACAGCTTTGTTGCTCCATTTGCTGCTATTTTAACTAGTTTTATCATTTCTTCATAGATTTTTAAATAACAATGATCCGGGTTCCACGAGTCTGTATTAAATATTATTCACTATTATTTGACCACATCAACTCAACAGTTGTGGTGCTGCAAACACAAAGATTTATGTTTTTATCAGTTGTTCCTGGTGGCGCTACCATAATTTTCATATCCTCTTTATCTCCAATCTAAGGCTTCGAGTTTATCGTGTTCTCTGATAACGCAAGATTATCAAATGACAAATCATAAATTTCATGAATCATTTTTGCCATGTTAGACAGGGTTGATCAAAATTTTTATAGAAATTGACCCAAATATACGAGTAATCTGTATCACATAAAATCTTATTTCTGGCAAGACGCTTTAAAAGCTATTTAATATTGCCCCTTGATGTCCGTCTATTCAGCGTTATTAAAGTATTCTAGATTACAATGTGGAGAAGAAAAGTACTGAATAAAATGATTTAGGCATGAGAAGTTCTTCATTTCGTTACGCCTCGTGTCTTTCTGTGCTGAGAGCTTGAAGTTACAATCAGAAAATCGTTACTCTGCGATATGTGATCGAATTTTTTCGTCGAGTTTCAGTAAATTTATTAGTACTTCACAAGGGTATCGAAAGTCAGTACATTTTACAAATCCCTGCCTTTGTATTTGCATTCTTTTCTATAGAAAATCAATTTGTTCTGCATAAACTGCCCTGAAAATATGTGTTGCTGGTTAAGCTACCAGAGATTATGCCACTTATGCTGCCTTTTTTGTGAGTTGACGTATCATTCTACTCATACTTATGAAATGACTTAGACGATTTCTTGAGAGACAAGATTCCTGGAAGAATTTTTTAACGGACAGATTTCCTTTCATTTATTTAATTGTTCCCTATTGTGGTTAAGCCTTGGAATGAATTATGCTTCGATGTATAGTCTACGAAAGCACTTTTTACTCCAGGAAAGATTATTCATTATTGATTCAATCTACCCAAAATTACATGTTTTAGAAATGTTATTTTAGCCGCAAGTTAGAAGTTAAGTATTATTCACTTAGCATCTTTAAATTAGTTGCGTTAAAGTTTTAGTGTTTGTGTACCTTTTCAAATTATTCTCAATGCTCATTATGAGTGAAAAATTCAACATCGAAGTTCCAGACTGTTCGTATGAAGGGACATCTGCGTACGTGATATCCTTTAGGATATCCGTGTACGTGATATCCTTGAGGACATCTACGTACGTGATATCCTTGAGGACATCTGCGTACGTGATATCCTTTAGGACATCTACGTACGTGATGTCTTTTAGAACATTTTCATACCTGATAACCTTTAGGACATCTGCGCACGTGATATTCTTTAAGATATAATACAAGCTCCTTAAGGGTGCTGAGTGAACAGAACATTTACGTAGAATTATAAATACGTCTAAAAACGATATGTAAAATAATATATGTGCGATTGGTAACTATGATCAGCTTTGAAATGAGTCTTCAAAAATTAGCAGACATACATTGATGCTCATACTCTTTACTCGGACGATTTGTCGCTGATCCTCTCCGTTAGGGTACGAACTTGTGAACTTGTCTCTGTTTGCCAGCTTATCTGTCAATGCCGTCCACCGTAGCGTCTAGTCCACTTGTGAATGTTGCATAAATCCACTTTCGAGTCTTTAACTAATCCGACTCATGCAAACAATACACTTGTCATGTTGGTGTCTCTTCAATAGTTTGTAACCCTAATGTGCTCCGTTCTAGTTGGAAACATAAACTAATCATCCTCTACTGCAACAGTTATATCGTTTACAGAGATATTTGATTCTCTTATGATTCATTGAACTGAGTTTAGAAGCAAATATTGTTGAAGAAATAAGGTGCTGGAGGTTGCTTTGTTGAGATGACTTGAGAAGTTCTTTGAATAAAGGCAGCTTTGCGTGACAAAATCTAAAGTACAAGAAGGAAGTCTGTTTCTGTGTTTGTTACTGTATTCTAAGTTATTATCAGAGCTACGTTCATATAATATTCAGTAAGTTCTTCACGGCATTAGTACTTATTTTAATACACATATTATTTGTCTTATCAATATGAATGTGATGAAATTTGTGTGAAGGGCCCATCGAAATCCCATATTATGGTTTTGGCAAGTAAACGTTGTGTCGGAAAAATATTTCAAAACTGTTGATGAGGAACCTTATGCAAATTTCCCTGCTTTCATGACATAGAACTCACGCTCAGCTTTATGCTTATGATGAAGTAGAAACTTGCAAATTCTCTGAGTATTTATAGTAATTCAAGTAAGGGAAGTTCATATAACCGATGACGAAATATTTATACATTTTTCTGATATCAGGGCATAACACGCAAAATGTCGGCAAAATAAGTACCATGAACTTTGACGTTTTTTGTGATTCTGAGGTGCAGTTTTACGTATAATACATATGTGCTAAATGTATCAATAAAAGTCGTCTGTTATTTCGTACTAAATCTTAAATAAGATCGAAGTTAAACTGGGCCTCTCATAATAAGTATTGTTAGTTACATAAGTGAAAATTGTTTTCTAAACAGATTTTAATTATTCCGACCAAGCAACTTTCCCATCTTAGAAGTCGTCACCGATTTAAGTCTGTCAAGTTGAAGCCCCTGAGGCTCTCAGTCTTGAGATAACCGATCGTTTCGTGTGCCACGAATTAACCTGTCAAAATTATCTCTTTTCTTATTAATATTCATTGTAACGAGAAATTTGTCTATATGCTTGCACCTTAGATTGTGTTCTAGTTTTTATTATCCTTTAAAATTTGATAAAGTTTGTCAATTTTTGTTCCATCTAGTTTCTTTCTAAAATCTTCATACTATGTGGAGACGCTTAGATAAAGTATACCCTAAAATTCAAGACTTGTTTTCTACGTATGGAAAATAGAAAATAGTTTTGAGAAAATTAGATGGAAAACTATTCAATTTTTATAAGTTCGCGTAGAGTTCTAAATAAATGTTTGGCCTACTTGTGCAAAGATTAGTATACTAAATGTAGATGAAAAATGAGTTATTTAAAATGAATAAAGCCACTTCTACGTCTAACCATTACGCAGATTACGTGTAATAAAGATTGTTTTCGTGTAGCTGTTGCTTTAATAAAACTTATTGCAATCTTTTCTTCTGATTATTTGTATGGTCAACGGGACCATAAGCAATGCTTAGACCTGCATGTAAAAAATTTCTATTTTGCTTTTCTTTTAGAGAATTATGTATTATAAAGCTGCTCCCGTCTTAAATTCATGTTAAATGAAAAATTTGCTTTTTTCTAAGGTAGATCAAATGTGACTACTTCTATCATGTAAATATATGAAGAAAAAGTATTCAACCTGCTGGCAACTGACTTCGTTCTGCAAATACCAGAAAATCCCCAGTTAGCTCTTGTTGACGCAAAAGTAATAATCTGTTGATGTTTTATATAACTTATTCTTATTCCATACTGTTTGAATTTGTGTTGTTTACATTTTACAAATTGTGTGCACTCACGAGCTCAAGTGAAGAAGGTGCGATTCATTAATTATCCAAGACTGGTGTGTGAGAGTTACGCGAGCTCAGTGCTGTATTTAGCAAAAGTGTTCTCGGAGGCTCAATATTGTTTCTGATTCTCAAAATACTTTAATGAAATACATAATTCTTATTGCATTATATGCGATGTTTATTTTTAAATATACTTTTGTAGAAAACTAGCATTTAAACTTCATTTTTTGAGTATACAAACTTCTATTCATAGTCTCCGCGTTGACATCACATTCATACTGTAAGGTTTTCTTGCCTTGTATTTCTTAAGTCATTCAGCTCCTAATAAAAAACGTTGTGTTGAGATTATACCAACTGATGGAGCAAATCAGTGCTAGAAATTATTCTCGTATAATGTTTGCTTTACCAATGTGAATTATTTGGCAGGAGATAAGATTTAAAAATGCTAATAATTTTTCGCTACTTATCCCTTTGGCTACTACAGAGACACACTCAGTCGCAGCTCATTTTCTTCTTGAAACCATTTTACGATTCGCATTTTTTTGGTGGAGACTTAAATGTACAGTTCTGAAAACCTGTATTGAAATTTGTCACTGGAATGTCTATCATTGATTGCTAGAAATAAAGAACTCAGTTCACAAAATCTTGATAAAATTTGGTTTAGTGCTGTTTAGGACTTGAGGGTTCTACTAGGCCATTGTTGTGCTAGGGTGCTCAGTTTACTGATATATATTTCCTGAATATCTCTGATGAATGAACGTATTGATTTTCAATGTATTCTACGTAAATTACTTTTTTTGTGATTTTACTCCTGCGTAGAAAAGGATTTCTCTTGTCTGGAA
This sequence comes from Trinorchestia longiramus, assembly GCA_006783055.1. Classification (NCBI taxonomy): domain Eukaryota; kingdom Metazoa; phylum Arthropoda; class Malacostraca; order Amphipoda; family Talitridae; genus Trinorchestia; species Trinorchestia longiramus. Next base: position 23,677 of record VCRD01000514.1, read on the forward strand.
CAAAATTTGTTTGCAACGATGCAAGGTTTTGACGCTGAGAAATGCTCTGTATCTTCACGAGCCTGAGCTCGGAACACCTAAAATTATTCATCTTAGTCTCATCAGTGGAAAATTATTGTAGATGAAAATAGAAAGCATGTCGTAGTCCAACGTTGCGTTGTGCTGTGTGTCCTTATTTCAATAGAAACCATGCTAATTATTTCTACAATTCTTTCTGGCACACATGTACATGTCAGAACTGTTTACTTTTAATTTAATGTTGTGTGTAATTGTCAATGATTACAGAACAATGAAAAAACAAGAAATTCTATCCCATGAATAGGAAATTAAGTTAATGTTTTCATGTTGTTTTGGTCTCAGGTCTGTTGTCCCTTTGTGGTTTCTCAAGAAATATTTTCAGGAAATGAAAGTTAGCGAACAATTGCTTTCTATTACTTTCCACGTTGATATATAGAAAATATAATTTAACATAGAATTGCAGAACAGTTATGTCGGCATTTAATTTGAATTTTCGTTGTTGTGTCCGACTTGTGGTAATAGTAAATCTTATGTTCAGCATTTTTGCATATTTAGGTCTTTCATCGCTAGTGTAAATTTGAGTTAAATTGGCAATATTACGATGACTCTAAATTGTTAGTTACTATCTTGCTTGGAGTATTTTAAGCTCGTGCCGGCAGAGTTCAGGTGAACGTTGAATTAAGGAAGCACTAAGTTACTACGGTAGGAGTCAAGGTTTACAGCATAGGTAAGTTTCTGTACTGAGAACATTATATTTCTCTAATAGCTCTTTTATTAACTAGTCTTCGACCTATATAAAAAATGTTAATTCGTGCAAAACTTGTAACTTGGCAGTCAAAATACGTTGGTCTATTTTTCCAAAAAGTCAACACTCGATCTACAAAGGTTTTGTACTGAATTGTGTTAATTTCACGTGCACCCCTCCTTTATCTGTAAACACGTAATTTACCTCTTTAAAACGTTTATCTTTAAAAATGTACTTCATTAGTAAACGTTTAATATATTGTCTGTGAAAACCTAGTTTGTTAAAATCTAGTTTGTTGAAATCCAGTTTGTTGTCTGTAAGAGCCTACTGTGTCAATTCCTGGAATTACCTGGTATTGTCATAGTAAATGTACATTCCATCTTTAATGAGTGGCCTGCGTCAGACACGTGGCCTGCGTGATGTCCCGCGCATTTGCTTAACAAAACAACAAGAATCGTCCTTCAAAAACCTCCCATGAAGAACTGCAAATTCCTCAAAAAATTAAACTGCGTAATTTTAAAATGTGGTTAGACTTCGTCAATGATCTTAAAGTGAAGTCTTGAGGATCGAGGTCGTAATTTATTTACGCATTTGAAAGTTCAGCAGAAATGTTAGTTTCTGCAGTTCGGGTTTTGGTTCAATACGATAGTATGGCCGTAATACCTTGCGTTTGATGCACGGAGAAATCAATAAAAAAAATTCTAGCACGCTGTTGAGTTGCTTAAAGCAGTTAAATATTGAATCTACAAGCGTAAATTTAGGATACTGGAATTCCTACTGTTTAACACGTTGACTCCGAAGTGGTACGTATGTGGGCCACTTAGGTTAGGTTCTGTAATTTTTTCAGATCCTTCTAGTGACTATGCGTACAAAGTGAAGATTTACACCGGCCAGGCAATCGGAGGCAACGTTTTAACACGTTGACTCCGATTGCCTGATTGGTGTAAAACTTCACTTTGTACGCATAGTCACTAGAATGATCTGAAAAATTACAGAATCTAACCTCAGTGGTACACATACGTACCACTTCGGAGTCAACGTGTTAATGTACGCTTCCATTGTAAGGATCTGGTGTCATGAAGCTGATCCTAAATACAATTTATCTACTTTTTATGTTGGGGTTTAAGCGTAACTCGAGATAAAAAATACTATTGTGGTTCTACGGCGTTTTGGAAAATGATTTTTCTAAACTGACGGAAATTGTGCCTGGTGCTGAAGGCAAACGAGTTTGCATGTTTTGCGTAAAAGATGGGAAAACGTAATGATGTTGATGCCTTTTTCAATGCATTAAAATTATTTGGTCAAATAATCAAGTTCCATGTGAATCATTTCACACCAGGAGGCCCTTACATTGTGAGCTACAATGCGAACACTTGTACCGCAATCGTCGATGCGATGTTAAATAGCAAGCGGTGTTTCTTAACATTGCAAATGAAAAGCAGTCGAGTTTTCCTCAAGCTAGCCGAACTGAAGTCTTCAAATTAACATGAACCTCAGCTTGCCGCTCTAACTAATCCTCAGTAACACCGCTTGGTTGGACTTAGGTGCGCATCTGACTGGCTTGATGTTAGTTAGAAGTCCATAAGAGATTTCCTAGTAACGAGCTGAAATATAAGATTTCTTAAAAACAAGCAAAAGTACAAAATTTCCTAGAAACAAGCAAAAGTACAAGATTTCCTAGAAACAAGCCAAAGTACAAGATTTCTTGGTAACAAGATAAAGTACAAGATTTCCTGGTAACAAGATAAAGTACAAGATTTCCTTGTAACAAGATAAAGTACAAGATTTCCTGGTAACAAGATAAAGTACAAGATTTCCTGGTAACAAGATAAAGTACAAGATTTTCTTAAGCTGAAGCTGCAGCAAGTGGAGGGTTGGGATTATGGTACTGCGGTGCCAACTGAGACTATTTCAAGTTTGACATAGACAGGGTGCGGCAACATAACTTCCTTTTTTTTAAAAGGAAACATTCCTTGAAAAAAAGAAGTTATGTTGCCGCATCCTGTAGAAGGACAGTGTATGATGAATTCAACCATGGTTTTTGTTGGTGTTAAAAGTTATATTGCTGGAGAATAGAACACATTTAAATAATACATATTTTTTATTGCGCCGAGCAGCTTTGGCTGTTTTTTCTAAAATTAACGGCTGTTTTTGCATTACTACATTTCAGTTTGCGCGTTAAACCCAGTGTTTCTCCTTGCACAACCCTAAGCTAAATAAAATGAATCAAAATTTTGTTCATCGTAGTTGAGGCAATCTGAGTGGTAATTTTTTCTTTGTTTCCGACTGGACTCAGACAATGTAGATTACTTGCACAATAGCGCGTGAACCAAAGACGACTAAGTCACGTCAAGGTGTAATTAATATTTGTCCTCTGCAGCAACATTATTGAACATCTAAAAATTACTCTCGGGCTGATTCTTGATCCACACACTGTATTCATGATACGAGCTTTGACAATTTGAGGATCCGTATCTTGAACTGCCGTTCAAAATGAAAGCTGTGGTTTGTGCTCAACAATGCGATTGATTGTTACACTTGTGCTGCGATTGTTATACGTCATGCTTGAGTGTTGCGTACGATAGCGTACTGGTTTGCTAAGCAGTGCATGTGTTTGCTTGCTGCAGGTCCCGACGGTCGAGCGGAGCAGTGGGCTCTGCCACACCTCAGCCGCCGAAACCTCTAACCCAAGCAGGTACGTGTTCTTTTTGCCATAACTTCAGTCTAATTGACTCCTTTCCGAGTTGCTTTTGTGAGAACTATGACGTTTTCTATGCTCCATTTACTGAGTAGTTAGTCCATTAACGTTGAAATTTGTTAGTCATTTCTGATGAGGATGACTTGCTAATTTTGGCTTCCTATGTAATCAAATAGTGTTCCTAATACAGACAGTGAATGTAAACAGCATCGTGTAGGAGCATCATTCTGATCACTTTGGTTCTCTATCCTTTTTAAAATTAATCTCACTGTATAATAATACACAATTGGTTGCAGCTTGGTTGGTTGGTTCGTCTCTGTCACCCATTTAAGGATTTATAGGAGAAAATTCATCTACTGAATAATATGAGATACCATGAAATTTCATCCCTAAATTACTATGGTAAATATAGTTTCTGGAACATATACTCGAAACTCGAAATACTGCATGCTGAGCCAAATTGTTTATCTTACGCTAAGTACTGACTACTCAATGGAACGTGTATACATGTATTGTTAGCTTTGTATTGTGGATACCAATGGCACATTCTTCAATGCTGAAACTCCTTTGCAATCTCACGTCCACTGGCAAATCAAACGAAAACATTCAGTAAAAAACACGTGAATTTTATACGTGTGGGTCTACTAGTTAATATCATAATTTCCGACAGACGACGGAAAATTAAGTTAGACTTGCGGTGTTTAAATTTTCCTTTGACCCGATTAAAATACTTGACAACATAAGTGTTTCAAATGATTTTAGTTCATTGAATCCGAATTCAAGCCTCTATGATTTTCACTGGAAATGGAAGCATAAATCGTCGTACAAATCACGAGGAATGTGAACCCCTAAAGCTATTATTCAGCCGCACTCTTCGAGATGTTTGCTTAATTACTTCTGACGACTTTCTTCTCCGTTGTGTAGCATTGCCTATCATCACTTAACTGCCGTTATTTCTATCATGTCAATAACAGCATGAAAAATCTCATTTTTCTTTTGATTAAAAGCTCATTGAATAGATATCATATTGGATACGAATTAATGAGCACTTGGTCGTGCAAGCCTTCAATGGGGTATGCTAATTTTCCCTTGTGAGTTCACTAGGAATATTACTGCGTGTTACAATGAAAAGCTTATCAGAGCCCCTAAAAACATAGAATAGTCCATGGGGAACTTTCCAAGTCTGGTCTTGATTTTTTCAGACTTATGCTTTTGATGGAAAGAAATGTGTAACATGTTCAACAAAATTTAAATTCATAGGAATATTCCCTTACATTCATGATGATGGTGGTACAAGTTTTGAGCTGCTGAATAGTGTAGGAACGCAATTTAAAAAGTGGTATGCTTTCTGTACCAACAAGCATTAAACATGTCCTTCAGAGGTATGAAATATGGACCACCACACTTGAAAGCGTTAACGAACAGCGGTGGCGTCTTACCCTAAATCTCTGAATCATCGCCCACATAATCTGGCTGTAAAATACTCTTCTTGTCTCCTTAACATAGTGCTAGTTGTCATCAATTCAAGGAAGACCTGCCACTCTTACTTAACACGTTGCCTCCGATTGACTGACTGGTGTAAATCTTCACTTTGTACGCATAGTCAATAGAAGGATCTGAAAAAATTACAGAACCTAACCTAAGTGGCCCACATACGTACCACTTCGGAGTCAACGTGTTAATTATTATTTCTCATAAGCTGTTCTTTTCAAGTTCACCATAAATGTCCGGGAAAATTTATTGAATCTTGACAATTTTGTTGAACTCTTCAGTGTTTCGCTAAGTTACTACTAACGTTTTACAAAAGGTCCCTCAGTACATTTTTAACTAACGCAAATGATATTATTGTAGTAATTTATTGAATGAAATAACGACTGTACTAAACATTATGTGTGAGGATTCAGAAGGAGTTGATGCTAACTCCTGGTCTCCATTATATACGCCAGCATTGACGAACTACAAGATACGCGCAAATGTTTGCGTGTTTGTATCTGTAAAAAAGATAGTGGGTTTTATTAATTTACAGAATTTAAAATCAACAAATTGTCTTGGTTAATAGAAGGTAATTTTCATGTATGTGCACATGTTTTAAAGCTATCTCTGTCGTGTACTCAACTACGAGACGAATTTTATGAAACCTGCTTGTTTGATTGGCTTGGTAATCAGTTCCGCGTCTGAACTTGTAATAATTATTTTCATAATTATCATTCTTCGTTTCAAGTGTAGATGTACTTCCCATCTTTTCGGCCATACGGGCTCACCTTGTACACGTATGAAAGTCAAGAATGCGTACCTGTGACGTTCCCCTTACACAGCGACAAGCTATTCGACCCGAATCTTGAGACCAATCATGTACTTCTGTGTTGTGGAAACTGTTGTCAGTGAATCGAAATTTGCCGTCATCAACTGAATGTGCCACCGTCGTTAGACCGACAATATCAGCAGAAGGGAATGAGTCCTGAATTTGGTGTTCTATGTATGGGACTTTCAATTTATTTCTCTAATCGAGTAAAATTTAGTTTAAGACGAATTTATGAAGCAAATTGTTCTTGATATGGAATCAAAATTACATGGGAATTTAATACAAGTAGCGTGAACATAAAGTACTTTCTTAGCATTAGCGATGTTGACACCGGTCTAGCTCTTCGAAAAACTTGATTTTCTAGTTTTTCCCATGTATGTTGAACGTCTCCTCAATCTTGATTCTACATGCAGAAGCAACTAACATCAAAGTTCCGTGTTAATGAAACTTTGATTTTAGAAAATATTACTAAGAATACTTTTTTAAACGAATAAACACTCGAATGACTTCCTCTGTGCGTGGTGGAGACAGCGGTTCCTCTCACGTCCGTACCATGGAAGTCTGAAAGTTCTGTTTTAGTGAACTCTTTTTGCGACCGTATCTATTTCTTTTGGTTCCAACTAATTTACTGTTTCTCAATCACATCTTAATTTAGGTCTTGATCAATACCACCTTCATAAGGTTCGTGACCATGATATGCAGAATTGTTTCTATTAATAATGTAAGTGAATAGCTGTGGATTTGCTCGGAGGAATTAAATATTCTGGCTCGTAGCGCTTAGGAATTGGTCTTGCTTAGTGTGTCCAGGTGCCTTAGTGTGTCGACCAGGTGCCTTAGTGTGTCGACCAGGTGCCTTAGTGTGTCGACCAGGTGCCTTAGTGTGTCGACCAGGTGCCTTAGTGTGTCGACCAGGTGCCTTAGTGTGTCGACCAGGTGCCTGATTTATTGAGATTATGATAAGGCTTGAAAAATTGGTTTCCCATCGTGTAATAATACACCTGCACTCGTGAGAAGGGTATAAAAGAGCCTCTGTTTTCTCCCGCGACTGCAACAGTTTTCTCTGTTTCAGATGACACGTACAGCAAAGTGGCCCAGGAGACTCTGGAGGAGCTGGACTGGTGTCTGGACCAGCTGGAGACGATCCAGACCCATCGGTCTGTGTCCGACATGGCAAGCAGCAAGGTGAGTACCAGCTTCTTGACTGCAGCTCCGACGTGCCCGTGGCACCTGCACACATTCTTTTGTAGGTGAATGGGAAATGAATATTGAGAGCTCGCTTCTTTACTGAAGCTCTGTCGTATTTTGGTGAACGTTATGACTGTTGTATGTTTTTTACAGAAAAATGTGAATGGCAAGTTATCATGAACTGTTTATAAGCCGAGAGCGACTTACGGCATGTCAGAATCTAACATCAAGACTGCATGGTTTCAGATGTTTCACTAATCTTTCCTTAACATGATATGGGAGCGACACACGTGTTGTTTCGTAAAAAGTGAATTAAATCGTCGTGATACCGTAGTGTATACAGGACAATCGGTGATGTGAGGGTGTAAAATATAGTTTATCGATTCTTACAAGAACTGGTGGAAAAAGTTATTCGTCATTTATTCATACGTGTGTGATTCTCAAAATGCTGATTCTGAAACAGCTCGGCTTTGAATGGAAAATATTTTGCTCGCCATAATAAAAACTGGAAGATGAAGTTCTATTTTCCTGCTTTGGTATGTCAAAGCTTGTGTATTGTGTGTTGGTTGCACTGCGTATAGTATCTCCTTCCCACAGATTGTCACAAATTTACTCTTTTTTTCGTTTTTGCGCTGCTCACTCTGGAGAGCACAAACGTATTGAAGCTTGGAAATTTAAAATCGGGTATTTTATTCTCCCAAAGGGTCATCATGATAGGTATCTTTAAATTCTGGGCGATCAAACAATAGTTATTGCATTTAATAATAAATTATGGGACTATGTTTGGGTTTTCCCTGGTTTCGTCGAGGTGGTGCTCAGTTTATAAGTTGCGCGCATGAAATACTTCTAGTTGTACCTCCTCGCTCTTCACTCCTGTTCGTCGCCCCCTTGTTCTCTCAAAATATCTGTAATGCAGCAAACTGTTCTTCTGGAAATTCTTTGAATTATTCGGGCAAGCGTTCTCCAAAAACTTCTTTTGTGTTCCTACATCAAAGTGTGCAGTAAATGAAAACGCACTCTGTCTTCGTACTTTTAAAATCCTGTTTCTAAAGAGCAGGTAATAACCTACGTTGGGGAGCATATGCGTCGTCGAATTTCGTACAGTTTCACAACTCTATTTTATTTATATATGAACATGTGTTTTCCTTGTTGTTTGAATATTGCTCAAAATGCGTTATTCTTTATAAAAAACTGGCATTCGCCCTATCAATATATCGTTTTTACAATAGTTCTGAGTTGAGCGTATTTTTGTCAGCCTTCAAGCATTGTTTCAGTAGATATTTTATTATCAGTTCCTTCAAATGTGACGTCATTCCCTGTCAGCGCATTCACTTCTTTTTAAATATATAACGGGGTCGAAAACTTGTTTCGTAATATTTAGAATAGAATTAACACGTTGACTCCGATTGCCTGGTTGGTGTAAAACTTCACTTTGTACGCAAAGTCACTAGAAGGATATGAAAAAATTACAGAACCTAACCTACGTGATACACATACATACCACTTCGGAGTCAACGTGTTAATAAGGCAATAGCGACGAGCCCTTTGGCCCATTCTTGGGTCGATACTCATGTCCCATGCCATCTAAAGTAGATTCATCAATCATGCACGTACACTTTAACCACGTAAGTCAATTCTGTCTCGCACAGGCATTTCAATCACGCGCATTTATCTCAATCATACTCTGGCCCTAGGAGTTAGGGATATAGAGTTAGTACGTTGTAATACTGGGGGGTTGTAATCCAATATTTGTCGAGACGATTTTTGAATGTGTTCACAGTGCCAGCAGAATCCATGTTTACGGGCAGCTGGTTCCAAGTTGCAGCAATTTCAACGGGAAAGAAGTTCATGGCTTAGGATGTCTTGAAGTTTCTCAGTACTAGTTTTTGACTGTTATTTCTGGTTCGTACGTTACCGTCTCTTTTGAAAAGCCCTTCCAGGGTAACATTGTTAAGGCCGTTGAGATATTTAAAGGTTTCAATTATTTGTTCTCACAGTCTTCTTTGTTCTATGGAGATCAAGGTTTTGAAGACGCCTTTCGTAGCTGGAATTGCAGAGTTCTGGGATCATCTTCGTTGATTTACGATGAATTTTTTCCATTTCATTAATATCTCTTCGTAGGGTAGGACACCAGAGTTGCACTGCATATTCTAAATGAGGTGGGACTAGCGTTTTATAAAGCGGTAATATTATGTTTTTTGCCTTGTGTTCAAGGTTTTGTGCAATGAAATCGAGAATCTTGCTCGCATTTTTGACGCTTTTTCCACTTGTTTGTCATGTATGAGATTTTCAGTGACAATGACACCTAAATCTCTTCGTTGCTAGACTGTTTCAATGGGTATGTCATTGACCGTGTGTTGGAAATGCCGGTTATTTGCACCAACGTGCATTTCTGAACATTTATCAATGTTGAAGCTCATTTGCCAGGTTTTGGTCCATTGTAGAAGACGGTTGATGTCGGATTGGATAGTTGCTCTGTTTCTTTCGGTGAATTCTTTGTGACAGAGTTTCGTGTCATCGGCGAATTTGTTGATTTTACTGATGATTCCGACATAAAGATCGTTGATGTAGATGATGAAAAGGAACGGGCCTAAAACGCTCCCTTGAGGGACTCCTGCTGTTACAACCGTTGAATCACTTGCTTGATCGTGAATCATCACACGTTGAGTGCAACCAGTGAGTCAGTTTCGTATCCATCGGGAGTAATTGCCTCGTATTCCATGCGCTTCCACTTTGGCCATGAGTCTTTCGTGGGGAACTTTGTCGAAGGCTTTTTGAAAGTAGATAATACTAGGTCTATGGCTTCCGTACGGTCGTATATGCGGTTAACTTCTCCAAAGAAGTCAAGGAGGTTTGTGAGGTAGCTACGTTTTTCCCTGATTCCGGGCTGGGTGTCAGTAATATGATTTTGGTCATTAAGGTGCTTTCTTATATGGACTTTAAGTAGTCTTTCTATTGTTTTGCTGATGACAGATGTTAGACTGATTGGACGATAGTTACTACGTGTTAGTTTGTTCCCCTTTTTGAAAATAGTCTCATTTGCCCGCTTCCAATCTTCCGAAACTATCTTAGTTTAAAGTGTTTGATTGAAGATGTTTGTTAAGGGTTCGCTTATTACTTCGGCTGTTTCTTTGAGTATCCGGGAAGCGAGGCTGTTGGGTTCCGTTGGCTTGTGTGTGTTTAAAATGTTGAGCTGTTTCTCTATCTCTTCTACTGTAAATACCCCATCTGTCTGGATTTCCTGAGGATTTAAAGCATAAGGTTGCAAGATTTCAGTTATCTTTGTAAGTGAACACAGAAGTAAAGAATGTATTGAGAATTCTGACTTTGCTTTTGTTGTTAGTTTGAGTTGAGCCTTCTGAATCGATCAGTGGTGCAGTAGTCGTTTTCCAGTCGTCTGTCGTTTACATATCTGTAGAAGCTTTTCAGGTTAGTTTTAGCTTGTGCTGCGACTGTAATTTCTTTATTCCGTTTTGTAGATTTTATCGTTCCCTTAACAGCCCTGCAGGGTGTGGATATGTTCTTGACGATGGGGTTCTGTTTGGTATCGTTCAAGTCTGCTGTACGGCTGTTGTTTTGCGTTGATGAGGCGTTTAATTTCTTGTGAGAACCAAGGAGGGTTAATGGTAGGCCTCATTCGCTTTGTTGGGATATGGTGTTCAGTAGCAGTCGCAATCTTTTCTTTGAGTATCATATAGTATTCCTGGACGTTTTTGTTGCTCATGAGTACTTCGTAGTTATTGCTGCTAAGCTCTTCTTTCATTAGTTCGAAGTTTGCCCATTTGTAGTCAAGGACTTGTTTTTGTCGAGTCCTTGTGTTAGGGTCGTCTACTTCGAGCGGGAAGTCTATCATTTGGTGGTCATCGATCTTGTTCGTAACTTCTAATCCATTTATACTGAGGTCAGGGGTCGTCATGACGAGGTCAAGAATATTGTTTCCTCTAGTTGGTTTGTTGCCATGCTGCTGCAGGGAATTTGTATTCATCAGATCGATAAGTTTAGAAGGATAAGTTTAGATTTGTGGTTACAAATTAATTGAAATTATTGTCGCTTTGAAATTCATGCATTTGGGAGTAAATTTAAATCTTCTAAATCGATTTTTGATCAATGCGCATAAATAATGTTGGTCAACTCCCATAAATGTTGGTCTAAAATCTGAAATGAGTTTTGAACACAATCGACCGTATTAAATGGCTACAATCGAAGTGTAAATTATATGAAACCATTCTTTCGTCGTTTAAATAAAATAAAAATCAGCATCGAACTAAAGAAATAAGATGCAAATCAGATAATTTGTTATCAGGTAATCAACATTGAAACAGTGGGTTCTGGTTTTTGTGAAACATCATGTGTAGTTTGAGAAAATCTGTTAAGGCTAAAAATATTAATTGCTTTGTACGTCAGTAAAGACTATCGAGGTGCGAAGTTTATAATGTGCGTCGATCATTGTCATAAAATCAAGTAATTTGTTTCCCATAATCTTAATGTTTGTTAATAGGTTTATCTTTCATAATGCACGTACTGAAGATTTATTTGAAAGAATCTGCGTTTGTTCTATTAGTTTGTCGAGTATATACTGTTCAATATCGAGTTTATTGAACGTCGAGAGCTGTCATTATGACACTAAGAAATTGTCTGTGCAATGACTTCCGTGTTCAAAGCCCTGTCTTTGTTTCCGCTTCTAACATCATCTAATTGAAAGTGGGCACGTTTAATAGCACTCTTGTAAGCTCCTTATTATTGTCCGTTCAATTGCTTGTGGCAATTGTGACCTAGCAGTGTTACTGCAGCGGCTCTGAGCGAGTGCTGCAAAGGCTGTCATCTTTAACGGAGCTGCGAAGGGAAGTGAGCGAAGTCAGGGGGACGACAGGCCATGGGCAAGGGCGGGGAAGTGCCGCTATAGAGAGAGAGGAGCTCTCGTTGCTTCCACACTGTAGCTTGCTGCTCTGTTAAAACGGCGTGAATTGAGTGTTCCGTACGTCACTGCCCTATAGTTGTTGTGAATGTCGAGTCTGCAGCGTAATGATGACGGTTGGTCTTTAGTCTTGCAAGTTGTCTGAAGGTAATAAAAATTCGCCTTCTTTCGAATCCCTTGCCTTCCTAATGTACCTGAACGTTAGTTTTTGGTCCGTGTCAGCTTTAACGGTTGAGCTGGCTATATTGCCTACAGGTGCTTCGTTAATATTTATGTTGATGTGTTTGAGATTTATCAAGAACTCCTATCAAATCATGGTAGAGTAGCATTATTCGTAATTTTGACATCTTATAGTATGGTACATGAGAGATGTCCATCAAGTGATCATGAAGTTTGCCTGCTGTGACAGATTGTCAAAATAGACCTTGAAGTTAATTTTTTTTAGGTTTCTGTTCAATTCTAACTCCGAAAGTATCCAAGTCTACCAACTGATGCGTGTTGTTTTGATGAGCAGCTTATTATGAAGAAGCGAAGCAGAAATTTCAAGCTAAACCACAAAATCCAGTACGTTAGATTTCTAGCAAAATCAGGTTGTCAACACTGACAAATTCCAACAAGTTAACTCTTCGAAACTGATGAAATCAAATTAGTTAGCATTCTTGAAACTGGTAAAATGAAGTTTGCCGGTACCATCTAACGGACAAAATCAAGTTGGTGAACACACTCAAACAAAGTGAAGATAATGAACAATGAACATTCTCCAGGTGTCAGTTTAGGGATTCTGCTCTCAAATAACAGTTAAAAAAGTCTCTTTAGTGCAACATGGAGAACCTTCTTAGGAAAACCGATGGTTATTCGTGTATGCACAGAAATAATTGTTAGGTTTCTTTCGGCTAGCTGGTTTAAAATGATCAATCTTATGTTGATGCACGTGAAATACATGCGTTGATCTATTTATCAGGCAACAAAATCCTATAATTTCATCAACAAGAAAGTAAAGTTAGTAGGTACTATTAGTCAATTTGAAAATTAATGCGTTGAACCTCATCTATCGTATATACAAAATCTGAACTTTAATGATTATATAAAATGTTAGTAAACTCAGTCTGAGAAGAGTTTTCCATGAGCTCAAAAATACCCATATTCGTCAAGCAAATTCACGAACTGTAAAATCTACGGTGAAGGTTCACACCATTGAAATAATTTCCTCTTTAATTTTTGAACTCTAAGCTTAATTTGTATAAAATATAGGTCATATTTTTATTATATGGTTTTTGCCAGAAGTTATTTTGTGCATCCCGTATGTTGAAAGAGACTAGGCTCAATTTTTTACTAGTCGGTAACCTATTGTACTATTTTTAAGTACTTGTTGCCACATTCTCATTTTCCTAATTATTTGTTAGTTTTACTTTGTTCATTAGTTCGAATACATTCACACTAGAAGCGCACAACACTTTATAAAAGCTTCTTTAAGCTCGTACGTGCTTTATTATTGTTTCTTACTTCCCCCTCGATATGTTTACAAAGTTTTTATTTATTTCGTGTCCTGAACCTACGAAAGCTGTCCGCCTTCAGTCTTAGGCATCCACATGTTAAACACGCTGTTAAGTTCGAGCATAGCCGGACTAAGAAACGTGTATAGCAATGCTATGGAGCATGGTTTGATTTAGACACGTGTCGAGGCATGATGAATTCTTTTTATTTCATTCCTTGAAACGGAAACCATAATTTATTTACTTTTGCTGACTAGTATTCACTATTTTAACATTATTTAAAGGATAATTATTAGAATTTAAAAAGCTATGGGGCAATGGAGAGTGAATACTTTCGTGAAAACGACGAGACACAAGGTTTCATTTTACTGTTTACTCAATCTGGAATATTCATGAACAATTTGAATATTTTGTTTGAAATGCTTAACAAAAATATAGGATTTGGAAGCTGCTATACATTTGATTTGAATACTTCGCGAGTTTATATTAAGCGTATAAAAAATTCCTCTTGGTTTTTTTATTTAAAAATGAAGGCTCGCAACGACGAGTTGGGAAGGAGTGAGAGTGCTGTATACTGAAGAAAATGAGCTGAGATGGCTGAGTCTAGCTTGACATTGCCCTGTTAAAATTATTTATTATCGCCGTCCTAACAAGGTGACAGAAAGAGATTATTCTTCACTATCATGGGGACTTGGAGAAATTCTGAAGAGCGGTAGGATTCCTGGGCTTTACTCAGAGGCGTGTAGTGATAGCCCTATCCTCGTCAGTGGAGTTTTGAAGATTAATTATTCTAAGTTATACTCTTACTTACTCAGCTAGGATTAGGTACTCTTATGGGAGATGGCGTTTGGTTTACTTTTGTTGTAAGGGTATGCCTTTGTTTCTTTTTCGTTCTCCGTCTCAATGGTACGGTGCGACCAACCTCTCACCCGAGTATCATCCCTTCCGTTTCTTCTTCATCTCGCGTCACGTTTTCAGTACCACCCACGTAGATGCCCACGCCTATCTATTACTGGCAGGCGGAATGAAATTATTTTTCGTTTTTTGGTATTAGTGTTAAATTATGTCAACTCTAAAGCTCTACTTTCGCTAAAATGTTTCTGAAAGCCAAGAGGGTAGCGTATAAAAACATACGTAGTGTTTGCATTATTTTTACTGCAATGAGTTTTTTTATGCATTTTGGGTATTAAATTAAACTGTCGCCAAATTATTTCTGAAAAAATAATCTTGGGTTTGATTCTAGAGAGTGAAAGTTGAAGTATGTGGAACGAATTCTGACGCCCTCTTCCCTTTCCCCCTATCTTTATTAACCCTTTAGCGACCAATTTGTTTTTCTAGTTTCTACATTTAAGCTCACAAAGACCGTCTGTACAGTGATGCAATGAAGCATGCTGAGAGCCAGGCAGCCAAAAGAACGACGCTGTAACATGCCGAAGCGTTCAAACCTAGTAGCAACCTCATATTGCTCACTGTTTAATTGTTAGAACAATTCTCCCAAAGACCGTGAAAGGCGACCGAATAGTCTACTTGGTCGCTAAAGGGTTAACATTATTACTGCACCCCATTGGTAGGTGATCTTCTCTACGTTTCCATAAGTCTCATCTAGACGCACTATTTCAGCCACGGAAATATTTTTTCGTGCTTTAAAATCGCATTCAAATCACTGCTGTGACTCTTAAATGAACTCCTTCCTATCAGTTTTTGCTGCTCCCTATCGGAGAGGGTAATCCATAACCGCTGGACTCCTACCCTCGTTTGCCGATGCTCCTGTGTTGATGCAGGTACACGGATTATGAATCTTTATGTAGGTTGAAAAAAGTGGCATACAATTTTGTGATACCAAAAGTTGCAACGCCTACTGAGATTTCCCGTTTGCGTAATTTCCTACGCAACTGACTGAAAGACTGACGTTTTGAGCGAGAACCGCTCGTTCTTACGCGCTTTCACTGGAGTGCCTGACGAGTCCAATGAACTTGCACACTAACTTTAACGAAAAATTTTACTGAACTTGAAATACTGTCCATGTAGTGAGCCGCCCCAGCCGATGCACTGGAATTTTGCTTGCATGTGACGTAACTGAATTTCTGTCAACTCGCTAAGATGATCTCGTAAATGAAACGGGAACTGCGGCTTCGTCTTAAATATAAAATATATTTCGTGGCCCCAATTGCAATTCCATTGCGGGCATTTCCTCTGTCTTCTCGACAACAATTTGTGGAACAGAAGGGTTATGGAACAGGAGGGTCCACCGCTGGGCTTCAGTTCAGGGCTAACTTATAAACTTCACAATTATGTTGGCACTGAAATATTAGTATAAGTTGCCGTATTAAAAAAATGCTACTAATAAATTAGCAGATTCATATAAGTACAGGGAGCCACATAGATAAAGTGCCATTTTTAAACACTAATAATATGAATATCCTAAGAATTGAAAAGATTTGAATACCTGAAAATGATGAATGATTATATATTGACCGCTTGAAACAAATACGTGTTTTTGATGGTGCACTTCATCACTTTATTCAGAATCTCTCAATTTGTGTTGTTTGTTTCTTGAACGCTGTTTTGTTTTAACTTTACCAAGGTCTTGCATCATGATGTATGCCTTTCCCTTCTTAACATGTTTGTTGCGATGCGACCCACCGGTGGGTCACTTAGGTTAGGTTCTGTAATTTTTTCCAAGTCTTTTAGTGATTATGTGAACAAAGTAAAGATTTGCACCGGCTAGGCAATCGCAACAAACGTGTTAAACCCCCGCAAGAAAAAAATCAAGAGGATTTAGATCTGAAGATGGCGATAGTTCTGGATTGTCATCATAATGCGAAATTAATCAGTGTGGAAAACTTTCTTACAGCATGTTCATTGATTCCCATCTGTTGAGCTCGTTAGTCTAAATTCAACTGCTGTTATTTTACATAAGTAACTTTTGTTCGGATTTGAGCATTAAAGATCTCTGCGATTTTTTTTGCACCGTAAGAATAACTCCTTAATATTGAAAGAAAAGTTCTACTGTTTTTGCTCGCTGTTAAATCGAAAAGAGCCCTATTCTTGAAATAAAATGTAATGGGGTATTAAACTAAGTTTTAATGTTTATCGGTGAAATGCATACATCTAAATATATTTTTCATGTTCTTTCATCTGAAATTATCAATGAACTCTGCACCTATCATAGTATTTTCTTAATGATTTTCTAGTAGTGTACGTTATTGTTACATCCCCTTACATTATTAAAAACTTATCAAATGTAGACATTTTGTAACGTGCCCTATTTTGCGTGTTTTATATGTAAAAAAAAGTCCCTCAGAAACGAATGAAGCTTATTTCTCTCAAGTTACCATGTAACAACTTCCTTAAGAGCTTAATATCATGCATTATCACTGTGAAATTTAATTATTATTTTCATGTAATATTTGATTCAGCATTAAAACTTACGTGTATAGTGTATGGAAAACTGGCCAGATTACTGTTTCAAAATCAATTTATTTACAAAATAAGCCATTTCCAGCGCCTCTTTAATTAATCTCCGCCAAGAAAATAGCGTTCATGCGTCGGTATACACGCTTATACCTCTACACGTCACGCTAGCGAGCATCTGTATCATCGCTCATTTTCATCGCCTTCAGCCATTTCTTGTCCCACTTTGCTTGTAGCACTTCTCTATGGTGTCACCTAAAGTGTTGGCGACACATACCTTTCGAGTATCAAATTCCTTGAAATGGCAGCTACTTGGCAGCGTGTCAACTATCATGAATGTCATTTCAAAGATAAATAAAAATGCTTTCTAGCCTTATTTCTGCTTTCTTTGTGCTGGACTTGAATTAAATTGGGTTAATCAAATGTACTTTTAAGATGCTTTGATTCAGTATTAGTCTCAAGAAGCGTGCATCCTAGATACGCTCAATACTAATTATAATTGAGCGTGAAGCTGAAGGTTCACAAGAAAGTGCTACTAATGAGTGTTTCTTCAGTCATTTGATTGGGAAACTTTGCGATTCCTTCGATGTTTCATGTTTTGGAAAAGTTTTCTCAAGCAAAGTTAAGCTCACAAATTGTTAGTATTTTGTACCTTATTTCCTCTTAGAATGGCGTTCTACATTTGATTTGCACATTGTCTCTCAATTCAAGCTGAAATGTTACGTCAACTGTACCATTTTAAACATATTGTTTGAATGATCACTTGGATATTTCCAAGCCTTATTATTTCTAGCCAATCAACAATCTCTAACTGTTTTTCGTCGTACTATTGGTTGGGGTCTGCCTTTGGCTTGAAGTGCTTCTGCTTGAAGTTTCTTGCAACCTGTGGAGCGCATGAAAACGTGTGTGCCATCAGAGTTCACGATAGCGACTTGGGAGAGGACAGGGCTCGTGTTAGCGAGAAGAAAATGAACTTCAGGCAGGACGAGGATGGTTAGTGGGGGGAAACTGTGTCAGAGGGAAAACTGAAGGTGATGCAAAAATGGAAAGTTGAAACGAAAGTGGTGTGTCTAGAATTGTAGGCCATGTTGAAAAAGGTCGGTATATGAGCCTGAAAATGATAGGTCTCGAGGAAAATGCCGCATTACGAGAACCTGAAGACAAGTGAAGTGGAAAATGGTTGGTGGGGTGTATATGATTGGTGGCGTGGAAAACGGTTGGTTTGGTGTAAATTCGTAGGTTAGCAAAGAGTAATATGTATATAAAGAGATTGTGAAGTGATTGGAAGGGGATAATGAAGTATTTGGAAAAGGATGATGAAGTGTTTGAAAAGGGAAGATGAAAAGTTTGAATGAGGATGAGTGAATACAATGGATTATGGGTTGTACAACAAAATAGTGAATGTGTTAAAAAGATAAAATACATAAAAACAATGTTTTCTTTAAATAAAGTCAAGCAGTTGCAAAACATGATAATCTTTGGAAATAATGAGCACAGTAAAAAAGAACGGGTACATGAAAAATATGTGTACGAACGGAAGAAAATTATAGGACTGGTCATGAGACCAGTGGAGTGCATTTGGCTGGGAGAAAGAGAGCGAGCAAGAAGAGCTCGTTGAACGGAGGGGGAGAGTCAGTGTTACCTTTCCATTGAACTCTTCCTCACAATTTCAAGTAGGAATTTTCCCATTATTTCACTCTTACTCTAATTTACCAGCTGTGGTTTGTTCTTCGAAACTTCAGCTGTTGTAAATTGAATTGTGTGGACGCTAAGTTGAAAATTATGGCTGCTTCGAGATTGTACTGAAACTCGCTATTTACAGCTGTTGTGGGTTTAACTCTGTGGATGCTAAGTAGAAAATTATGGCTACTCCGAGACTGTATTAAAACACGTAATTTTCTGTTGTTGTGGATTGAACTCTGTGGATGCTAAGTCAAAGATTATACCTGCATTGAGATTGTATTTGAGCACGCAATCGGCGATATTTCAGAACACGCACCGACGGTTGCCTTGACAACGGCAGCCATGCTGTGACGTACGTATGGCGTCAACAAGGCCAACTCTAGCCCTCGCAGTGCCACATCCCTCGAATTCCCACGATAATTTGCACAGTAACACTGCTTTGAGAGTGCCTCAAAGCAGTGTTTTCCCCACTCTAATTACTGACACGCGGTAATTGCACGCATCATTCAAGTGAAAAATTACTTTTTCGCTGAATTGAACCGCGTGTGTTGTGGTGGGAATTCTCATGTGAGTTTTCGAAAATGCACAGGTTCCAACTAATTTTTTAATGCTGATCAAAGTGACGTTTTTGCACAAAGAAACCACAATTCTTTTAATCTCATTCATTCGTCGAGAAATTCTGGGAAATTTTAAGACAAATTTGCGACTGGCTGACTTTCAAAACCATTTTTCATGCAATATTACGATACTAAATCGATGTTCTCCCATCCTGAGGACGCTTCAGTCGTCGTGCTTGTAAAGTCTAGCAGCCATTCCATTGGTTACAGAATCAAATAAGTTTCTGGGCAAAACAGAGTGTGTATCCTAGCTTGGCCTGTATGAGAATCAATCATCAAGCGTCAGCCTTGATGCTCGTGTAGATGTGTGTGATATATGTGCCATTCACTTGCTTTGAGCACCTGATGTCAAAACACGAAACGTACTTTGGCAGAAACTAAGTGAGCTACGCTTTGAGTCCGACGGATATATTTTCATCTTCTTCTCGTGTGGTTGAAGAGGATGCAAAAGCAAGAATTGGTGTGCGTTTGTAGCAAAGCTGAGTGTTTACTTGACGTAGGTCTGCCCTTGACGGCCTTATTGCTTTCGTTTGTTGTCCCGTTCCTTGCTGCCTCTGCTTCCTCACGCTGCTTGTTGCCTCTGCCTCCTCACGCTGCTTGTTGCCTCTGCCTCTTCACGCTCCTTGCTGCCTCTGCCTCCTCACGCTCCTTGCGTTGCCTCTGCCTCCTCACGCTGCTTGCGTTGCCTCTGCCTCCTCACGCTGCTTGCGTTGCCTCTGCCTCCTCACGCTGCTTGCGTTGCCTCTGCCTCCTCACGCTGCTTGCGTTGCCTCTGCCTCCTCACGCTGCTTGTTGGCTCAGCCTCCTCACGCTCAGCACCTACCATTGACATATATGATTTAGTAGAAGAATTGAATGATGAAAAAGATCGTCTCTTTCGCTATCACGATAATTACTCTCCCATGCACCCAGTATGATAATTTAATATTTGGTTAATGGTGATGCAATACACATTTCTTGTACATTATCAAGTATGACACTCATCTCTACCGTCTTGTGAATAACTTTAAAACAGCGGCAGATGAGTTGTTACGGAACCCGTTACCGCTGTTCAGCAGCGCATGCATTAGTATTGTGCGAGTTTGCTACTGGATTTGTGCAGTGTGAGGTGTCACGCACGTTCTAAATCGTTTCTCATTTGTTGCTCATTGGGTACACTGTAAATTATGTGAGCGATCTCTCCCTCCCTAACGGCTCGTTTTTGTACATGATTTTTTACCTATAGTTGATTTTTTTTATTTTCTCGTTGAATCCCGTTTTAAGATGTTGCATTAAAATTGTATATTCTTATAGCTCATTTTATTCTATGTTTTATTTGAGTGATGTTAGGTCATTTTGTGTTGATGTACGAGCACTATAATTTAGTTAACCCTGTGGAAATGACACACAAATTACCGAGGAAACGATTATATTCTACTGTTCTGAAGAAAATCTATTGCAAACTCATTTCATATAAAAAATAAATTTTATAATGCACTGAAAATTCGTGCCTTGCATGTCATTACCTTGACGGTGGTAATGACTCTATTTTCATCCTGGAAAATATCAACGTACAAGGAATGTTTTAATGCATAAGTCTATGGATTTAACTCCCAGTATTTAAGTTACTTTTTTGCAGGTTCGTGGTGAAAGTGAAGGTGACTGACATAGTAACTGACAATGTTTGTCATGGAGTGCAAGAAAATGAACTCGTTTTATTATTCTGAATCTATTCCTTATTTGTTGCGAAAAAATTGTCATTATTTTGTTGTTTATATTTGATGTCAAAAATCTTCAGTTTTTTACCAAATGTATTAGAAATTCCTTTTTCTTTGTGTTTGTGTTCTAAGAAGAAAATTTTGTTCTTTAAATGACACAAAAGTGCATAGCCAGAGTAACATAAACGTTCTTGACCTTCCTCGCCGCGCTACGACTAGCATAACCCTGGTCTCTAGCGTTGCGCATCGCTTGTCAATTTCACAGAAGCCTCGGCTGTATCGAAAGTTTCATGTTGTTCAGCTTTTTCTAGATTCATTGAGCCGAAAGAAAGCACTTTATTGGTTTACAACTAATAATAGACTGGCTAAGGTGTGAATGATGGTGGCTTCTAGGATGGGTACGAGAAGAGAGAAAGGAAGGGAAGTAGAGAGAGGGTTGAGAGGTAGAGAGCACTGGACCGGTTCATCGATCGGCGCCACAAGTTTGCAGAAAACTCGAAGCTTTTTGCTCTTTTTCTCGACTTTTCGCCGAAAGTTCATTTCTATTGTATCCCACATGGTTAAAAATTAAAGTTATGTATTGAATTCGTATTAATATAATTGTTTTTGCGGGTGTTGACTTTGAAATGATAATCGTCGTCTGCCAAAGACCAGTCTCTGCGCCTGCTCCAGAGCGACTTTAAGACCACCCCTGCCTCTCAGCCCCCTCTTGCTGCTCCTCTTGGACTCTCCTGCAGGATATCCGACCTCCTCCTGGCCCCTGACCCCCTCACTGCTTTACAAATATAACCCTTTACTCGTGGACAGATTGTCACCTACAACAAAAGTAGTGTCTGCCGCTTACACACGAAATGTTTCATGTCCCGGCTGATGATTTATTGCTCGTGTGGAGGTCATTTCAAGTTACTGAGTATCTCGTGCCGTAACTAAAGTTCTCACGTACCTGGCAAGTATTTCAACAAATACTATAAAGCCTTTGTTATTGGTATACGGGAATGACTTTCAGACACAAACTATGACCAAGAATAAGAGATTTAGATATGCACTACGTGCACGGAATAATTAATTTCAGAATATTCGACTCACTGGCATTCTTTATGCATGCATTTTCATCTAGGTGTTGTAATAATTAACGGCCATTTTAATTAAGGTGTAAGAGAAATCACTCTTCCCAAATGGAAAACACCCATATCTCTGTTCATTTTCTTGTTTGTTCTTAGTATATCCTGGTTGAAAAAAATTCATATGTGACTTGAAGGTAATAATGAAATAACGATTTATTTCTAGTCGTACCGTTTAGTACTGGAATGATAATATGACTCCTTGACGTCTATAGTTTATCCATTTATTTATTTTATCGGATATTTTTGTGACGCTTCATTTTGAACTGACATAAAAAGTCGATTTAGCTTAAGAAGGAAACGTGCTTCTGAGGGAGTAATATTACAATATGGAGCAAAATAAGTTGAATAATATATCTTTTTATTGTCAATTATAAGTTTCAGAAAACTTCTATCGCTGTATTCGTTATACCTATTGATAGGACGCTTTCCATGTCCAAGTAATTTACAAACTTTTGAAATGGAAATTACGAGTTTTTCATAGTCAGTAAATCAGTGGTCTCTTGTGAGTCGACTACATTGTTGCTGTTATATGCACACGCTGAAGCAACCAGAAACATGATGAGGGCGCTCTACTCTTCATAGGAAACAATACATAATTATTTTGTTCATTAGTCCGTTGTTCGTGCAGCCTAAGCTTCCGTGTAGCGTTCATTAAGGAGGCTTTTTCATTGGCCTCTTCTACAAGTGTTCGATTTCATTTTCAATTTATATGATCAAATACCTGTACTTGTGGAGTGCTTCTGTTGCTGCTCAGATCTCTTGCATTTTTTCAGTAATTATTTCGTTGCTCAAAATATCATTTGTCATAGTAATATTTCATTGAGTTGCCTCTTTGTAGCTCCCATTCTTCTGTCTGCATTTGATCTCAACGTATATTTATCAACTTTATACGCTGCTACAATGGAGGAACTCATCACAGAATAACTATTACAGAAGTTGAGTTTCCACATGCACTTCAACCAATCTTTAAACCATGGCTTCAGTTCTTTGATAAATAAGCACTTGTGGATGGATCATTCCTTCGATTAGTTATTCATCAGCGAAGTTCAGCACCATCATTGATCATTGTGTGATCTGCACCAGTGATGACCATCACCACCACTACCATCACCACCATCACCGTTGCGTTTGACCAGTCAACGCAGAGCGGTCGCTTAAGGAACACATCCACGTTTCAGGCTCCAAATATCGACGGCTTTCCATTATTTTCCAATTAAATTTATACCAGAACACTTGGGATGTCTTGATGGATAATTCTGATCGTGCTATTGTTGCTGTAAAAATTTGGTGTTGTTTGAAACATTTCAGATGGGAGTGATCGCTGTGTCTTTCAAATCTGCGTTACAGTAGGCCCGTGAAATTCAGAAATTCTTCACTTACGATTTCCATTTACTTTACGCTCCAAGACTGCAATTTGATTTTTGTGGAATAAAAACAGCGGTTTCTTGAGACAGTTTACGTGCATTGACATAGTGAGAAGCCTTTATATTGCAGGCTTGGATGCGAGCAGCTGAAATTAACTTGAAATTGTGAATGTCATAACAAACTCCTTGGCTCTTCTGTCATCCTTGCGTTGGCGTCTGAGTGAATTATTTCTTCATTTCAAGCCTTCGCTCTTCGTCACATTCTAGATGGCTTGTGATACGCGTTCTGGTGAAAATTATTAAATTAAATGCGTGCGGCAAATGCCTGAACAAATATTCGAATAAATATCAAAACAAATACCTGAACAAATGTCTGACCGAATATTTAAACGAATACATAAGAAAATACCTGAACAAGTACTTGAACAAGGGCCTGAGGGATATACTGTATCTGTATTCAGTCTAAGCACATGATGTGCATAACTGATATACAGGTATAATCTATTCATTTTATGGGGATATTTGATGTAAAGACGTAATGCATATATTTAATAAGTTTATGAATGGAACGGATGAATATAACTCATGAATGCAACTCGTGCTGACGAATGTTTCTGGTGGCTATATCTGACGTGTTTTCCTTCAGTTGTGTAGAACTGGTAAAGTTCTGGTCATGTTGACATAATTTATGTCCGTGCAGGAAGAGGGGTTGGCTTTTTGAGCTACAATGATTTATTTACAAATTTGTTTAGCTTAGAGATTATTTTCTCTGAAGTAACGTATTATTTGGCTTCTGTTGATGCTAACAGTTAAAATATCGTATGACAAATGGGGATAATGGATGTGTATTTCTACATTACATGTGTAAAATATTTGAAATAGAGTAATTTCGTTAATAAGCAGCTGAAAACTGTCTTCGATTTTTTACTAAAAATTGATATCATGCAAATTGATCATTGTTGGCGAAGGGCTCAATACAAACTTATATTGTTTACCTAAAATTGCGACTGAGACCAAGACTAGATGGGGAATGCATCTACCACTTTAGAATAGGTCAGTTTGACATGATGAACGGGCGGAGCCGCCAAATGATATACTGTGAAATATTTCAGTGTAGGATCGACTGCGTTGTTTCATGAAGTATTGGGAGTTGTCAGTCGATGCAAGCAGCAACTGCAGGTGTTGCTAGCCTGTACAGTTTTAATGTCTTGCCCCATGCTGTAGATATGTGTTGCGTACAGTTGTGATGTGTTCCATACAGTAGAAATATGAAGATCCTGAAAATTTAACATTTCATCTGAGGATTGTGTTCGTGCTTGTCGCTCTTGTACGCGTTTTAGATGTCAGGATTGGCTGAGTGGGAACCGTAAAAGCAAATGAAGAACTCGTAAAGTTAAAATTCCTGTGAACTGGAATTTCTCTGGCGTATAATCTCATAAGCTAAAGTCTTAGTTTGTTTTGTAAATTGGTGTGTTATCTGCACAAATACATAATTATGAGCATGGAATATTATCTCATTAACCATATAATTATTAGACCTCACTTTGGCTTCCAAAGCAATAATAATGCTGTATCTTATTTCGATTGTCATTTTTTATTGCTAGTACATTCAAGGAGTTGGTTCTTATTGAAGTGTTGCTGTTGAGCCCTTCAGAAAATCTGATCGTTTTGTTGCTCTCATGTCTTCATTGCTACTTGTAAGGGCTTCATCCCTTATGTTTATGGTCCGTTTAAAGCTCTGGTCATCCAACGTAGAGTAACGTAGCTCCCGGTGTCATTACCAACGAGGATCATCGCCGCTTATCCTACAATAGGAAAATGACGATCTAAAAAGTTTTCATTCTCATTAAATACGTACAAAAATTAATTACAAAATTAAATAATTATATTACAGAAACCTGTGGCGTGCCTAATGCCTCGTAGCTTATTAACAAAATAAACTGAGGTTGAAAGGGCGCTCCACTCCAGGTGCAAGGGAATTTACAGAGTTCAAGTTCTTGAGACTATAGTAACAAGGTGGGTCAGCCAGTGAGATGGCTTCTTGACCTTCAGTGTCATCAGGCATGATGGTGCCTAAATCAAACAAAACAATACTATAGTAAGTTCTAAAAGGAAACTGGATACTAGAGATATGTTCTCGTATGACAAAATAGTGACTGACAAGATGGTACTAATGATGGCTCCCGTAGTTATTACCTGTAGTTTCCAATCCAGACGCATGTCTAATTACAGGACGAGATTCTATCTCTGTACATCAACTTCTGCTGACGCAAACAAGAAGTACGGACACTATGATTTGAGCATACCCTTACAATACTACTATGTCTTTCATTCCTCATTTCATTCCATTTTGTTACTCAAATAGTTCTACATTAAAGATGTTTTCAGTTGATGACCATTCTCTGATTTTCGTGTTCGCCGTTTCTATAGCATACGCACATTCAAGCTGAAAAAACGCCCGGTTTCAGTCTGCACTTGTGCTGGAACTACTGGGCTGTATTTATGAATTTCTTTACGCCACTCGAATGAGTGTGAAAAAGATCAACGATTTCTTATCAGAACTAGACTAGCTTCCACCACTACCGACGTCATTTATACATTCATAGCTGCAGGATGTAGATGACTTCGCTGTGGCAGAATATCCATCGCTTATATTGGGTGTTCTTCAGTAAAGTTCATTTCATCTCGAAGCATCTAACGTTTGACCAGGTAGCTGCTGTGCTTGTAGGAGTACTACTATAAAACCGTGCTCTCCTCGACGCTGAGGTAGATGGAGACGAAATTATTCCTTCACACTGACTGGCGCATCTCAGATATTGAGTTAAACCGTAGAATTATGCGTTACCATGCTTCATTCCTATTCTGCTAACAATTTATTTATTCCTCTACCTCTTTTCTCTATCTCTTTTCTTTTTTTTATCTCTTCATTCTCTATCTCACTTTTCCTCACCTATGTCTTCTCTCTTTTATCTCTCCTCTACCTCAATTTTCCTCTCTTCCATCTCCTCCTCTCCATCCTTTTTTCTCTTCTTCTTTATCTCCTTTTCTCTATCTTCTCTCCTCCATCTCACTTTTCCTTTCCTCTACCTCACTTTTCCTCTTCTATCTTCTCTCCCTTCCTCTTCCCCGTCCTGCCGTACTAACGAGTAAAACGAAGGTCCTGTGGAGCATTCTCAAGTTTATTTCGTTTGCTCTCTCTGATTTTAACGATTTTTATTTATGACCATTTATTTCTACACGTGTGTATCTCATAGTTCTCTTCAGTCGTCAAGAATTTGATGTAAAAAATCCTTCTTTCCATAGGCTTTAATTTATTTCGTTGTTTTTCTTTCCCTCTTATTCATTCATCCATCCATTCTTTCATTCATTCATTCATTTGTTCATTCAATTGGTGCTCATGCCGGTCTCAATGTATTTCTTTCCTTGTACCATTTTTTTCCATCACATTCAGGGTAGCAAATTGATGAAGTATGTCCTCGTTGATGCCTACCGATATCCACACTTAACTTCCTATTGTTGAGTTAGCAGCTTTGGCTTGCCTAGTGTGCAGTGGCATAGCTAGGTAAATTTTACGAATATTTTTCCTTTTCTCTTCCCTCTTCTCTCTATTTACTATTCGTGATACGTATTTCTCTACTAAGTGATCAATAATATATTTTTATTTTCCAACGTTTGTTTAAATGTGCGTCACAAATACTCATACAATTTAGTTTCTATCTTCATGGAGGCTGTTGATTTCTTACGTGCCTGTTTTAGTTTAATTTTTGTTCTTCTTTTCCAATTAACTTTTCATCTTGGAGAGGTGCATCTGTGGCCTTTCCTGCGTTCGGTTCAAATTTTAAAACGCCTTTCTTGCTCACTCTAGCTACGAAATATCAATCGATTCTTGGAATTCATTTAACATATCGCCCTAATTAGATAGAGACAGCAATTTGATTCCTCAAATTACTGAGTTAATAAATTTTTATCGGGGTCTATTTTAGAACAAATTTGCACAATTACAATACATACATTAAATTTGCTGTGGCTGTGAGTTGGCAGTGAGTTTTAATTCGTAATATGTCCGTTCGAACGAACTTCCCTGCACATGTCAGGAGTCCTAATCTAAGGCGCAAGATGCCAAGTCTTACCACACCATGTATGCCATTTACTGCCTTCTCTTAATTCTAGAATAGTGTCACATTCTTTGAAATTTCCTTCACACAGTGAAGATGCTAGTATTTTCACTCACGTCTCGCATGACTGCGCGAACGAACGCAGTGCTGTGCCTGTACAAACCTATCATTGAGGGAGCAGAATACGAACCTAGAGTACTATTGATTGGTCTACGTCTTTGGGCCCTCTGATGTTCAATGATAATATACAAGAAATAGTATTGTAGATTTTCACAAATTTAAAACTACGTTCATGTTTTTTAAACTTTATGGCTACGTAACCAACTGTGCAACAATGCTCGTCTGATATGTTAGCAAAGTTTCATGTGATTGGAATGTGTGTCACATGCCAGTTTATTAAAATTAGACCATCATGCTCTCTCCTAAAAAGTCCGAGCTCAGGCTAGGTGGACTATTGCCAAATGCGCAGGTGATGTTTCAAATAATTTAAAGTAGTCTTTCGTTGTATTGCACTCGTAGTACATCTCAAATACTCGAAGTACATCTTGAATACTCGTAGGGGTATGAGACTTGGGTATCAACCCAAGAACGGGCCAAGCGGCTCGTTTCTATTGCCTTATTCTATTATATTCTATTCTAGTAGATCTTAATAAGCATCGTATTCTGTAGCTCTCTTCTGCCTCTCATCTTCGTTCATTTTAGAAGTAGAAGACACAATTGATTATTCACTGTCAAGAATACATCGAACTGCTACTGTTACCATTTTATTTTCGTGTCCGTCTTTCAACAGAAATGGTCCTTACTGAAAGCTCCCTCAGCTAATATGGCTGTCCCTTATTATTTTGGGACTTAGACTTACAGCGTTTGAGCTCTACCCATCCAGACAATCATTGAGTACACAATTTCGTTACCTGTAAAATGCCGAAAATTATTCCTGCTCTCTAAGCTAATTTCCATTAGCTTCTAAGAATGTTTCAGGAACAGAACAATATCCCAGCCTACTCGTAGGTTGTTCAAAGGTCTGGAATTCATCGACTGCTGAAAAATTCATGTCAGCCACGAGCTCTATGTGTTGTATGCCTAGTTCTTGTATGTATGGATTTTTAGATCCTTTCAATCAGTAGCTGCTTGAATATACGTGATTCGAACTTAAGCTTCGTAGTTAATATTATTGCGCATGTATGGATTCCAAATCTCGATGGTTCCAGAATGACAGCGTCCCAGAATCATAAAAGATTTTTAGACAAAAGAATATTCATCAATGACGTATAATTTGAAAGTAACTGGGGCTGCGTGTCGTACCTCACCGAACTTGTTATACGTGTCATCTTGTATCGGCATTGAAGCGAGATGTGTTAAGATGGGTTTTATTGTAACCTATTGAAACGTGAACTTTGTGCATGACGTGAAAAAACTATGATTGCTACGTTGTGTTATGACTCCATTACAATACCGACGTTTGCGTTAGTTAATGGCTTATCAGGAGTTGTGTCGCGTGCGGAAAAATATTATGTGAACTAGAGACTGAAACTTGGCTATTTTTTGATCCATAACTCCCTTTAATGTGTCATTGCGATCTGCAGAGTGAGTGATTTCTGTCAGTTTTTGCGAGGAACAAAGCGCTGCAGCTGGCACTGAGCATCAACTAGTCAAACTTTACTCCCCCTACAATTAAAATGAAACATGAAATCAGTTAGAGCAGAAAGTGACGTAAACTTGATGTGCTACGCGAGACTGCAGTTCTACTGGACAATGGTGTTGTGAGAGCTTAAATTCAAATTCCATGGACTTTCCGAAGCTAATGATTTGTATACAAATAATCTGCCTGTATTGACCCTCACATTGCATAAACCAAATGATCCTGCCTTCCTCAAATGGAATTTTTTCTGCTGCTTCACAGCTCCAAATGTTTCTGTGTAAGATGGTTGAAACTTGAAAGATTATGTAAAGCCATCTTGGAGCAATTTTCTCTTATGAATCCCTCCCCAAGTGATCGATACGGCACTTTCCAAACTTCACGAATTTCTTGAGACCACTAATTATTGTTGAATGCTTCGCCGAGATCGCACAACTTACAACTTGTAAAATCTTGTAAAGTTCAAACCTCGGTTAAAATGAGATAATTAGTCATAGTTACGGTGATATGTGCATTGGTTACTGCCAGTCGCAGGCATCTTATTTGTAAGATCATTTCATTCGTGGAACATTCAAGAACTTTTTAGGTCTATTCAGATTCCTAAAGAGGCTTTGACACCATACAAATAATGACTGCGTGAAACCAATAAGTGTGTGTTTGTGTCCATGATTCTTAATATTAGAACAGAATGTGCGATTGCAACAGGTGTGCAATGGTCAGTTCCTGGTGCAAGTGAGTTAGGTTACCTTCGAGAGCTGTGATTCAACACCTCACCCGTTATTCTTCAATAAATGGGATTACATCGGTCTCGACGATGGTCTTAACCGATGAGTGGATAAGGACTTGTATGCACGCTATTTGAAAACAACCATCCCTGACAGAACTACAAATCAATTCCTTTGATAATCTGTGAGTTTTCGCCAATGTTTAGAATCAATAAAAGTGAGTTCGGTAGGTCGTAGTGGCCGTGTCAGGGCGAGTTGGCGACCTCGAGGGACGGTGTAAGAGGGGAGGCGGTAGAGGGGCGCGGCTGTGCACAGAGTGTTGTGTGCCGCCTCCCTCTGCCAGCGGTCTCAGCTTGGAGTGGAGAATGCAGCTCTTGCTCAAAGATAAGCCTCCTCCGTGTGGTGGGGGTGGTCTCTACACTGATGAGTCACGACTCATTCAGCAACAGCAAGACATTCTCCCCCCAACCTTGGATTTCGCTGCTAACTTGAATCGTGATAAGCACTTAGACCGCGACACGCCGACACCGACTTGCGCTGATTTATTCAAGAGTGCTCATCTAAGCCGACCATCCACTCCTACGTTACTTGACAACCAGCAATATAGCTCTTATTCCCCAAGACACAACCTAAAATGGTGCCATGAGCCCTTAGAATTCGCTCAAAGCAGTCCCGTGAATTCAACTGTTCTGGTCTGTAACAGTCCAGTGCATACGCAACCAAGACAGTCTTCTTTCCAACATATTCACCAAGAAGAACACTGTCATATCCATTCTCACCCTCCACTAGTACTGTGCCGAGGCTCGCCGAGTATGTCTCTTCCTCAAGTAAGCGCCTCTTTGAGAAAAAATCCTGGATCGCAAACCATACTCATTGATCATTCAGCTGTTGCTGTTCTACCGGTATCGGCAGGTGGGTCTCCCCCTGTCTCTGTAGCTCATGGACCTTTCAACCATCGTCATCCTCGACCCATACCCAGCGGTGGTACTCCGTCGACAGCAATCGTATCACAAGTTCCAGCCCTTACAGGAGCTGCTGCTTACCATCCTGATATAGTGGCTGGATGTTGTTCTGACTCCCATCAACACCGTTATAATTACCACCATCATCATCACCACCATCACCACCATGCCCCACTGGCAGGCCCCATCGAAGTGTACTCGAGGTCCAGTGGCAGTCAATCTGCTCGAGCACTGAGCAAACCCGCTCTCGACCCCGCCGAAACTATCGATCCCAGGTTCACCCCAACGTGTCCGTGTGGCGGGCGGCTGCTGCGTGCGAGCTCCCTGGAGCGGCTTTGCAAGACGGGCGCTCTCTCATCCGATGAGGGAGATGTCGCTTCTGCAGCTTCTCATTGGAAGGGGGCTAAGTCCAGGAGCTCCAAAGAAGAAGGAACCAGAAGAAAAAAGGAAAGCAAAGGCAAAATGAGACGATTTGTTGAATTTGCCCACTTAACTTCCCTCTTTAGACCGAGAAAGGTAAGGAATGGTTCCATGTCTCTTTTTTTTTTTGAATAACTATTGATATTTTACCTAGGCTTGTTTTTGTTCATCAATGGTTTTGATTTCATATCAAAATTTTAATCGCTTGTTTTCCAACAAAAACTGGCATTTACAGTTCTATTTGGAATCGTCGAACTGCGCAGGTTATACGCCGTATTTACTATGTATTCTGACCTGCTATAGGGCTTGCGGGAGCGTTTTCAACTTCGAGTTCCCTTTAGGATAAAGGTAAACTTCGTTCATGAATTCTCAATGAATCCATGAATGAATTCTCATGAATTCTACGAGAGAATTTTCAATGACATAGTGACGATTTCTCATTCCGTATTTTGACGTAAAATTGGTTGGAGCTTCAGCGTTCGGGGTGTATTAAAAAGAAGTAATCCGCCAATCGTATGTAGGCCCTGGGGAGGATGGGGATGATTGTGTCAGACCTTGTCAGTGTATATTTTGATGAATTAGGGTTTCTCGGTGGTTACCACGGGAACTCATCGTAGAATGAGTTCCTGTAAAACTCGCACTTTTTCATGTCTCATCTTTTTTGTTCTGCAGAGAAACTGGTGTTACAAGTCACCACAAGTGCCTCTGATAATATAATTTGTCTAGAACGTCATTCTTAAATTTTTGGTCTCGTTAAGATGCGTCTTGCCATGTTAAAGTACTCAACGAGCGAATATTGTATTTTTATTCCCTAATGTCATACTCTCTACACATAATAAAGTCCAATGTGTATACATCTATATATTAATACACTTACGACTATCGCACCAGTTTGTCACACTCTTCATTGCGTTATCTATTATACGGTTGGGGTCGGGTCACGTTACATTACGTTACTTTGGGTTGGGAATTTTATGAATGTTTGGGTTTTAGAATTTTTTTCCATTATCAAATTTTTTAAATGGTTTAAATTTTTTGTTTTTATATTACTTTTTAATGTTTTTTTTAACTATTCAAATGGTTTAATTTTTTGCATTTTTTGAGTTATTTGAATATTTTAATTTTTTTATTTTTTGATATTGTTTCAATTTTTTAAATTGCTTAAAATTTCTTTTTTTTTAGTTTTTGAATTTTTTGAATTTTCAGAATTTTTGAAGTTTTTAATATTTTGTCAGTTATTTGAATTTTGGAAATTTTTTGACTTTTTTGAATTTTTTTAATTTTAAAAAGTGCTGCTAGCATATCAGTGATACCGACAATACCTTACTTATGTGCGAACCTGTACTATGCGGCCCAATGAAATTGCGAATTTTTTAACGTTGCCCTTGCACTGAAAAGTTTGCCCACCCGTGATCTAAAACAATGGAGCAGAGAATAAGAGAACAAAGAGAAGCAGCAAGAGAGCGACAGAGAAGGAGCCGACAGTGCTTGCGAGAAGACGAAAGGCGAGCAACTCGTGATAGAAGCAGACTACGAATGCAACAGCGAAGGATGAATATGAGTCAGGAGGAGCGAGAATTGCATCTTCAAATCATGAGAAATAGAGATCAAGAAAGTCGAAATGATATGAATGAGGTGGAGAGACAGCAATTTCTAGAAAACAGGAGAAACAGTGACCATGAAAGAAGAAATAATAATAATATGGAACACCAAATGCATTACGCTGGAGCCATGGATGTCCGATGTCAATTTTGCGGAGCTCTAAGATTTAAGATAGGATGGGATCAAAGTTGTTGAATCATATAATCAATCATTGTTAATTTATTCACTACCTGTAAAATTATGCAGCTCCTGCTAGTATATATTGTTTCCGACCTGACTGCTGAATAAGATGGGGGAACATTAATTGAAAACGAGGCATTACCAAGGAGCTGGAATAAATGTTTATCTTGTACCAAGTATTGACTTCTCAATGGAACGGGTACACATGTATTCTAAGCATTGTATTGTGGATACCATGGGCCATTTTTTCCGTCATTCTTCTTCTTCTTCTCCTTCAGTGTAGGAACGCATTTGCAAAGCCCACGTCCACTAACACATCAAACAAAAAATTCACCAAAAAATACGTGAATTTTTTCACGTGTTGGTCTGCTTGTAATAATAATAGTCCTCGGGTTACTCCCGGTACCTATGATTGGTGTGCGAACATTGGATGTAGCTACTGGTTGCTGTTACGGTCTATTTTCACGTAGGATGAAACTGGACACGTTCGATGGTCATCAAGCTGCAATCTGAATAACAGAGTTATTAGTTGAACATTGGCAGTTAGGTTAAAGCGAAGCCTTACCAAAGCTCGAAGCGACAAGTGATGGTGATTTGTCGTGTTTAACACGTTAAGTGCGGTTGTCTAGCCGGTGCAAATCTTTACTTTGTACATACAGTCACTAGAAAGCTTTAAAAAAATTACAGAACCTAACCTGAGTGACCCACCGGTGGATCATACCGCAATGAATGTGTTAAATTGAATGTCGTTGTTCATTGCATTCGTGGAAAACAGTTCATTCATGAATTTTATTTTATTTTAGTCGTGCGTGAATAATGAAGTAATTAACCATGTAAGAATTTAAAGCTTCTTCAAACTATCTTGTATGATTAATATTAAAGGAATTTATCTTCAAATTTTGCGTCTACATAGGGTTTACAAACTTTAGCAACCTAGCTTTAAAATATAGAAACATCACGGATGCACATTTTAGTTAAGTTATTTCATACTATGGCTTTGTCTATGTGTATCGAGCTCGAGAAAGTTCGTGCATTTTTTGAATTATGATTGAATGTAAAAAATTAGAGAAAACAACCAGAATTTTATTCATCAAATATTGTCAAGCTCTAAGTTCAACTCTTCATTTCCATACATTTTATTACGCGTTAAGTGCTCGAAAAACAGAAACAGGTGACAATCCGTAAGAGGCAAATCTGGAGGATATGGACGGTTAAGTATCAGTTGCGAATCAAAGTCAATCTTTTAGGCTGCGGGACGAGTGATGTGTGGTCGCGCATTGTCTTGATAGAAAACGACGCCCTTGAGCTTCACTAGTGGAAGATATTTTTATTCGTCCCCTCACAGACTCGTTGCAATTGAGAATATCTCACCTAAGATTGTTGTTCCCTGCAGTAGCTATTCGTAATGCACAATGCCATGCATACTTAACAGACACACACGCACCTGATCTTTTTTGATGAAATGGTTTTCTTATTCGTGGTCGCAGTTTGCTTAGAGATAACTTTGCTCGTGAACGCCTCTGATTATCGTAATAGATCAATTGTTCGTTACCTGTCAGTAATCTGTCCAAAAAGAATGGTTTTTCTGTTTCAAGAGGATAGAAGCATACAGCAAATTTTGTTCTCGAGTCCATCATCGAGGTCAAAGAGTACCTATATCCCTTCAAATTTGTCCGTTATTGGGAAAAAGTCGCCGATATTAATGGATGTTATAGTAATTTAAGAAATTTTGTTTATTTCCTTTGTTAATCACATTCCTTCACAATTCAAAAACCGCACGAACGCTTTCGACAACTTCATTGCATAAAATACCTGAATTTAAACTGTCCCTCGTCAATTCGTGGCTTACAGAATAGATAGTTTTGTTTAATCTAGTGTCATAATTATTGGAAAATTTGCGCATAGGGCGAATTTAATTATGGACACGTGGGTAACAGGACTCTGCTATATTTTTATTGAGTGACGTTCGACGCCGTTAATACTCCGAAGTTACTTTGACACCAGGAGTCGTTTCTGACACGCAGTAAAATCGGTTATGTAATGTCAGGTTTACTTACCAGTCGTTCTTAAGGAGCATTGATAAGCTATTGCCTTGTTGAAAATAGTTGGTATTAGCGTATGGAAGCATATATCAAATGTAAATATTTAATTACCCATGGCAACTAAATCCGTTGTCGAGCATGGAGATCCGTGATATGCGTTGCAGACCGGTTTGATGAAAAATGACTCATTGACCATCCAAGTTGGTCTTAGGCTGAGTCAAGCACTGGTATGGTGGTTAAGGTCCTGTTAAATCTTGTGGTCTATGGCCATATTATATATGCTACCCCATGACGACTTATGTATTTGTCGAGCATTGTGATTCATAACGACCTATTATTGATAAATTTGATGGCTAATGGCTCTTTATTTCCTTGTCGTACATGATAATCCATAACGACTCATTTCTTTTTCACACGTGGCGACTCATAACGCCTTATTTCCTAAAACATGGCGGCCCATGACGACTCATTTCCTCAAACATGGTGGACCACAACAACCTATTCATGAGAAACTATTTGACTAATTACCTATTTTCTCGTCAAGCGTGGTGACCCACGATGGTTGTAGGATGTTAACTTATTCCTGCACCTGCATTTAAGGTTAAAGGTTAGGAAGCTACTCTGGGCAGCCACTGAGGGCGTTTCGTGTAGGTAATCGATTAGCCGACCTACAGCGCACTGCAGCTGCTTCTTCGACTGCAGCTGTAGGAAGAGCTCCAACTGAATAAAAAATGTTCTAACCAACTTCTCTTAGTTACTACGTTCGTGGTACTACATGTGCACAAAGTGTCACGTAGAGAGGGTAGGCTGAAGTACGTTAATGAAAATTTCAGAATAGAGAAAACCCGTAGTCTGTTATTTTTCTATTCGTGACTCTTTGTGGTGAAAATGACAGTGGTTTTTCCAGTCCTTGGATGATGATCCCACTGCAGGACTATAAAAAAATAGTTCAATACACTCTTTACGAAATGGTTACTCAACTCGATAGGGTTTTGTGTAAAACGCTGTTGTGCTTTCGTAGAGTTCCTTTATTTTGATTCTTTTTTAGGCACTTGAAGAACCGATGTTTCCGTTTTTCATACTAGGTCTTAACTGACGGTAATTCCATTTGTGATTAGAAGAAGAATAAGCTATGAAAAACATATATAGAGTAAAGAAAGCGTGAAAACTAGATGTGCTGTAACAAAAGATAGGGATAGAAAATTAAATAAAGTATGCACATGAAGAATGAAGCAGGTTAGTGCAGCACGAGTGTTCGTAGTGTAATTAGGCAGAAGTGCGAGATAATGCGTGGCCACTTACACCCAGCAATGCAGTGCCAGCCAAACTCTCCCTCCAGTTGCCCCTAAAATTTCAGTAGCTTCTAAATTTGTTCAAGGTGTACCTATGTTATTAATATATTTTGTATGGTCAAATAGATCCGTATCCCCTTTTCTGTGGGCGTAACGCTACGTCATCATGGTTGTGAGGCTGTAGGTCATCGTGGTTGTGAGGCTGTAGGTCATCGTGGTTGTGAGGCTGTAGGTCATCATGGTTGTGAGGCTGTAGGTCAT
>VCRD01000514.1:66955-97596 GCA_006783055.1 Trinorchestia longiramus
TTAGCCGTTGAGAATTAGCTGAAATATATTAGGCTTGAAAGAGTTGGCTCAATTCGTATGAAAAGTACTAGGTTAGTTATCGTCAAGTGAACACGGCACACTGCACGTACTTCGCTTGAGTGTGTTCAAGGATTTGTGGTAGTGTTACTTCCATGGCATGTTACTGTATTGCTATTCTGTTGAGATTCGTGTGTCACGTACTGATGCTTTGAAAATGCAGCTCACGTGTTCACCACTTAATCTCGTCTCCAAAAGAATAAAAATTTGCAATGAGGTTGCTTCATTTTCCTGACGGTCGTGTCAGGGATACTCGTCTGACCTAATAACTCCACTAGCGCTCTAGCTTGGCTTCTGGTGCCCAGGTTTCCCGATATAAAGTATAAATAATGAAGTACCGTATTTAGAAATTGCGCGAGAATTCCTGATTTTTCGAATTAATCGCTCGGCCGTCGTGCCCTGGATGGCTTATCGTTCGTTTCGCCGGAAACTGCTGACTTTCCGAGAATCGCCCCGGCGTCTCGACATGGTCTCAAGTTTTTTCCATCGTTCGCTTTGCTGGTGATGAATAGCTATGATCGGATAACTATTGGCTCTATGCGCTACATGTTTTGACGAGATAAAATTCTGATGATCATTTGCGTTTTGAATGGTTTTGTGGTAGCGTTATGTACATAATACTATTTTAATTGGTTTGTGTTTGAAAGTGTTTCTAAAACATTTCTCATTGTAGGTTCTTTACGTTCGGGATTATTTGTTTAACAATATCCTTCTGTGCCGCATCTTCTTACATGATCCATAAATTTGACGTGAGAGCTAATGTGGAGCAAGCGTTGTGTTGTTGCAACGTGCTTGAATAGCAAAATATTGTTTTTTCCAGCTTGCTAATGGTTTTTATTTATATTCCAGGTACGTTCACTTTGAGCCCAAAAGTGGAACGCTCACGAGATTTCAACATTAGCTCGTGAGTAGTATTTTTAAGACAACATTTTCTAGACAACATACATTTTCTTAATTGTTGTAGAACCCATTCATCTCAGAATGAAAATTTGTACGAAAAAATTTTGTTAATGTCGTCTCGTGTTCCATTTGAGTATTTGATGTTTTAAGCTAAGGTGTGACTCTTACGAACATCCTCGCATCGTATATTTTGGTGCTAATGTAGTTTTCAGGAGTCTTGAATTTGAAGTCCCCTTAGACTGCCAACCTCCTGCTTCTCACTACAGGAGACCCGGAACCTGGAAGCTCAATAGGTTCATCAAGACCTCGTTAATGTTGGCGCCGGTCTCACGAATTTTCTTGTCGAAACTGACAACCTTCTCAAGAAATTTCGATCATGCTTTTATTTCCCTAAGATTGCAAATTTCGCAGTGTTTGAGGGAAATGACGAAATTTTTTCGTCGTTTTAAGAGTGTTGTCGTTTGCTGCAAACAGCAGTAAAAGGAAAGTAAGTATTCTTCGAAGTAAATTTCAATCCCATTCTCGCCTCACGGTGTGGATGCGCTATTAATTGAAGTTTCCTGCTGATGAAGTAGACATGAATATTTTTGCCATAGTGCGTAAAAAACCTGCATTTTGTGCGCTTTCAGGATCCGCTGCTTCCTCCAATGGAGATAACTTCTGTATATGTCTTGGTAAACATGCGATAGAAAAAAGGCGTGCTACTGACTCCGCCTCCATTTCTCTCGTTGTCATGTAGAACTCTTGTGGTGTGTGGTGTTCAATTATCTTGCCATGCATCCCGTAGTTCATGTCCTCGTGAATGTAAGCAAACTTTCAATGATATGACGACTAAATGAATTTATTGGTCAGTAACTCGCTGGCTATTCGATGACTTATCATACGACTTCGAACACAAATATCGAGGGAAATTGATGCAAGGAATTGTGATATTTTTCATCCAGTTCCTACAGGACATTCTCCTTTGTTTTTTCTTTAACTTTTCCTATGGGCTCAGGATACACTACACACGTGTACTATTGAAGCATGCTACGTATGGTTAGGATATATTTAAATAACTCCAGTAGATGATATTATCGTTTACTTGAGTGCATACAGGTGATCATCTTGTTTGGCCTGAAATAAATTTTATAAAATTTTAACGAATGAATGCACTCAATAAATTCGACCATTCTCGTTTTGATTGTCATATGTGTATAACTGTATTTACAGATAATATTCGAATATGAACAGTAGTCTCAGTACAGTATTTAAATGAAAGTCATACACTGAGAATGCTTAACTATCACAGACGATACAAAAATTGTTGGAGTTGAGATTTCATGAAAAAAGTTAAAATTGGTCAGTTCTTGTATGATTTCCTTAAAAAATTTCAGGCAAATTTACTTTAGATAGTACGAAGAAATTACTGTAAACGTTAGCCATGCAATAGAAATCAAGGCATAAGGGAAGAAATCTCATTTGTAATAGTTACAAGGCGAGTTAAAAGATTAGATTATACGATGCCAATGCATATCTGCAATTAAAAATCAATGAAATAAAATAAATGGACAGAATATTTATTTTGATCAGATACTTCAGAACATCAAAATTTAGTAGAGTCTAATTGATGTTCGTCGTACGCTTTTGGTTGTTTACGAAGACTTTCAAAGTTCTGCTACGCATCGGTTGATCTCCTGATCCAAAACCTTGTGTATCTAAAATTAATTCAATCCAAGGACTCGATATTAATTTTGAACCTGCAGAACACCAACGTATAGTTTTTACGAACTTCTATACATTGCGTTGAAAAACGCGTAGTATAATCTTTACTAATTTCTTTTTCGATTGACTTGTAGTAAGTAGCAGTAGGATCTGTTAATTAATGTCGATATCGTTGTTATCGTATGATCGTATCTTACTTGGTTTGATCACGTGTGCGCTAAGTTTGTGTCGACCGCCGCCAAGAGGAAGTGACCTCAGCTCTATTTAATTGCAGTATTTGTCTGTTTGCTCGTTTGTGAAGAGCTCGAAACCATTAGTCTGTTTATACCTTGTAACTGACGTAGTCAATAGGACGTATGAGTCGATTGCTTAGTCGAATTGACATCGATGTATGCCCATGTTTGTGTTCTACAGCTTTTTTAAATTCCGATGCACCATTTGAGCTTGTACAATGTGATGCGACAATAGATCTGAAGCCCTAACTCGTGCAATGTTTTCCTGTAAAACTGCTGGCATTATATAATCACTTGTAATTAGATACGAGTAATGAAACCATCACAGTAAATATCCGTGTTGATGATGTCAACAATTGCTTTCAATAGAAGTATTCTCATGTTGACGATTGAATCGAAAATCTTTCAACGATGTCGTTGAAGTATGTCTTCGTAGTACGCTTATAAGAATGGGCCAATTGGTTCGTTTCTATTGCCTTATTCTATTCTTATATTGTATACCAATAAAATACGGTCTTTCCTAGAAAGAGCTGCAATTGTTCGTAGTCTCTATAGCAGGAAACTGTTCCTAACACATCATTGCATTTGGGTCTCACTCTCGCGTTCTGTGAGTGGCATTCACGGTTCTCAAACAGATATTTTTACATCTGCGCAAGGGCGTGTGTTGTGTCGCCTTTCTTGATGCCGTGGCCGCCGTCGCTGTGCTGCTACTGCCATTTTTTATCCATTCTTGAATATTTTTCCCTTGCAATACAAATTGCAATGAACAGTTGAAGAAACTGTAGCATATTTAGTTCACGACATACCGGGGACCCTTGGTTCCATTGCTTAATTCTTTTACCCATTTATTTATTTAATCTACTATGTTTGTCCGTCAATGTTCATTTTAACAGCTAAAACTCCAACGGGTATTCTACATTCTAGGCTGCATTATCGCTCAGTAATGAAGTTTTGTTACTTCTTTTTATTCGTAGTTTTCTTTCAAACATCACATTGCATGGAAAAACTTCAACATCGATTAGGATATCTTTATTTTTGAGAAGTCCTTGCGCATGAATAGTACATTATTGTCCTGCGTTTGGTTTGACAAAGAAAAGTGTATGAATATTTCTAAAATGTGTTTTTTCCGCGTTCTGTTCATGGTTCCTTACCGTAGCATAAAAATTTCGTGTGGATTCCAACTACTTCTTCATGCTGTGAAATTAAAGCCCGTTGGATTTTTGTGGCTTTTTACAGTAAAATTTCTTCTTGAACAAATCCATACTTTGTAAAATAAGTGGAAATATTTGGGAGTTTTTCTTGTCTAAAGCAAATCGATTCTGTGAGAAGCGTGCATATGAAACTGGTTGTGGTCACGATGGGAAGTTCGTGCCCTTTAAAGTCTCGTAAGAACGGAGTAGATAAAGTTTCACTGCTTATGGAAATACACTAAAAGCTTCATTGGAAGGGAATAACTGAATGAGAAGACCAATTCACTTCAGTATTCCATCAGCATTTACCCGAGCCTGTAAAGTCAATGGACGCTTGTCGTAAGGTAACAAATATTTTTGTTACGATACTTTTAAATTAATGAATATATTTTATCCTGATGCATGATGTACTTAGTAATGTTCACTTACAAGTTTTACCTCCCAACATTATACTTAATGTCAGAAGTTTCTAATTTTCGAAAGCATCTCCTTATGACGTTATTTTCCCTATGTGTTCGTGCCCTGTGAAGAATGTTCAATGAGTTCTGTGATGAAGGATCCTGAAACAATGAATTAACACGGTAACAAATAGTCGTGCGTAATGAAATTAAAATTTTGAAATTATTTTACAATCGTGAAGCATTGAACTCTTGGCGATCCATTTACACTGGAACACTGGGTTGGCCCAACTTTGCTATTGTCTTCGGTAAGCACTGCTGAATTAAGCTCTATATTTTTGTACGGCAGAGCATATATCTATTATTCCCTAGAATTGATCCTCGTTCTTCGTGGAGATCTGATCGAGGCTTGGCTGGCGACATACTCTTGGTGTTCTTTTCCTCGAACTGCCGCGTTGCTCACGTGCCTTTGTGCTACTGTTGTCCGTATTTCAACTCGTATTTATCGCGCGAGTTATCTATGTTGTAATTATTACCTGTAGAACTCAACCATTTGCATGCATTTTTCAGTGAGGACTGAGACGCATAATTGTTTTTATTGAATAGTGTTGTTGTGTAGTTAGATGACTCATAACAGTGCAGGTGGCACATACTATATAAGGGGCACGTCCGCGATCTGGATGCCAGTTCGTTACTGGTCATCGCGTGTTGTGGGTGGGAGGAAGACCATTAATTTTGAATGAAAAATGGTTTCGTTTGATTGAAAAAAACACTATTCTTCTAAATCGGACATAGATGCCGTGGTACGATGTGAAATATCGTTCTTTAGCCGGTCGAGTTTATCCTTTATTGAAATATGAACTTCTTTTATTATTATTTTAGGCCCTACATTCTCTTTGGTTTTTCTAATTTTTAATACAGTGTAAATGAATGCATAAGAATTGTTGTATTTGGAATTTCGTAAACATACTTTAAGA
Organism: Trinorchestia longiramus; assembly: GCA_006783055.1. NCBI lineage: Eukaryota > Metazoa > Arthropoda > Malacostraca > Amphipoda > Talitridae > Trinorchestia > Trinorchestia longiramus. The sequence goes on from VCRD01000514.1 coordinate 72,415, forward strand.
CTAAAACGGTAAGAAAAAATTTCCACCCTTAGAAAAATGGCACGATCTTTATTAACTCATTTTTGTCGGATTGCACCCGTACGTCAATGAAATGAACTTCAAGTAGAAGCTGTTATGCGTGAAAGATTTATTTAACTTAGCTTCTGATATTTTAATTGGTACTTGAACATGATGGAAAGTTGGTTAGTCTTATGGAGTCGAAGGGATCTAAGCTTAATTTGGGAAATGGGGCATTCTCTAATGAATCATGCATGGTGAATTAGATTCAAACCATTTGATATCGGACTAGAATATTTCCTTTATTATATTTAAGTTTTATTCTAAAGGATGAGAGCAATGCCAAAATGGTGTAGTTGTCTAATGTATTACTTGCAAATAACGAACATGGAAGTTTATCGTCAAATACTAATTTTTCCACTAGAAAGGCCAAAGTGTTAACGAAATAAAGTCTAGCACTGAACATCGTAAGTGAAGAGACACAAAAAAGTGTAAACACTTAAAAACTCATGTTTTTGACTGCAAAGCAGAAAATTTTTGTGGAAATGGAGAGATCGGGCTTGAAGTGGACTGACGTGTCTGCCTCGCACATAATGGCATCTCAATACACGAACCTCATGCGCTCTGAAAAAGGCATTGATTCTTCTCCCACATGTTTCTTTGTGAGTATCTTGTTTTTATTGATTCTTTTTCTACATATTTCTCTGTATGTTTATTTTATTGACTCCTAACTTTTTTGACTTCGAGTGTGTTTAGATTGATTTTTTTGTCCGTGTCACTATCTCTAGATCTAGGTGCTGCCGTTTACGCGCTATTTAAATTTAAGTAAATTTTGAATTGAACCTGCGCTTCCAGGTGAATTCTTTGCTGTTCTTGTACGCGTTCCTAATTGCCGGGCGGGTTTCATGTGCTCCTGACTACCTCTGGAAGGAACTGATATAGACGTTTATTAATGATGTAGGATAAAACAAATCCGAAGGGTTGCGGAGCATCTGTTTTACCTGTTTATTGCTTTCAAGTACTTGACTTCGAATTATTTATTATGTATCTCGTATCAATTAGAAAATTTACAGTCGGAATTCCATTGTTTCAAGTAATTTGTGTTTGTTTTCAACATTCACGCCGTGGAATGTTGACTTAGACTCCTACACTAATGGACATTGCGAGCGTTATTATGCAGTGAATCTTTTTGCATGCTTAATGTAAGAGAGTTTCATTATAATACGAAGTCAAAAGTTATATTATCATCAAGAATTGTGGCGAATTTTCTTCTTTAAAAGTGAAAAACAGTAACTTCTGTCGGAGTGCGAATTTGAAGGATTGAGGAATTTCAAATTCATGAACAAAGCATTTTATAATACTTTCAGTAGCGAAGTGTAGCAAGAATGCGTGCTCGTTAAGTCAATGTAAACTCATGGAAAGCTATGCATACCAACCTTTCCAATTTAGTACATGCACCACATAGTACAATAACGTTTCAGTGCATACAAGTACGAAAGTCATGCTTAAGCATTGAATCCTTTATTTACGCCAATTCTTGCATTTTTTCAAGCAACTGCACAAGTATATATAACATTCGTTATACTGTTTATCATTTAATCAGAACTTGAACTACTAGTCACTGCTTGATTACAAATTCAAGTTCCTAGCAGACGTCATTTGTTTGTAATTATATTCTCGTAATTTTCGATTGATATTCATTGGTAATCTGCATCCTGATCGCAGTATGGTAAGCTCAGTTATTCTTGTTCTTAAATCCTGTAGACAAGTTAGAACTATTATGAAGAAATATATACGACTAATACTTTTACGTCATTCTCAATACAACCATGTAAATTTATTACTCCTTAATTATTGACTGGAAGTTATAACTTGCAGATTATAATTATTACAGTTAATAAGATACTTGATTCTGCGGAAGTTATTTGTCGAAGAATTGACGAAGTTTAAGAAAATATTGTGGACTTTGTCACTCAAATATTACTATTCCAATTTTAAGTCTGGTTGTCCATCATCCGTTGATAAATATAACGTTTTATAATATTATTTCACCTATAAGAAGTATTTGTAGTTTCTCGTAATTTTGTCTTCAGTGACGTGTTTGCATTTTTCGATGTTACGAGTCGTTAATATTCTCTATATAATAATTTTTCTTTCAAGTCGAATTTATTTTGCTCGAGTTTTAAGGTTATTTCACTGTTGTTTGACTGTTTCACGTACAAATTCCTATACTTAAGCTGTTCACCATTATTTCAAATGGAAGTTTTCACATTTTTAAAATGGAAGTCTCGTGTGTTCCAATACATATCTGGTGTTTAATTTTCATAAAACTCGTACATCAACTTCTTGTTCATGCAAGAAAAAAAGCTGTGTTGCTTGGTTACCTGATTTTATTTCTGCATCTTAAAAATTTCTGGTGCCGTACTTTTCGCTGATCGTTTAATTTTGACGAGAGTTCACCATGCGTCTTTTTAAGCTAAGCTACATTAGATGCTTGTAAGTTTAGGTGTTTGACTTTCACTGACCTAGTTTTCCAGTCAGACGTACGGAGTGGTTGCATTGGCGTTCAATTGGTTTCCATGTATTTGAAAGCCTTGGAAACAAGTGTGCGCTTTCTCTTCGAACACCTGCTGCGATCCATGACCCAGAAAAAGGTGACAGGTCATGAACTCTCGGCAATTTCTCAGTACTGCACAAGTTGTCTAGGTCTCAAAGTAAATCTGCAAATTTTGCAGAAATTCTTTAATTTTTAAACTAATTTTCACAACTATTTTCGAAGTATTTTTTGGGCAGAGATACAGATCTCATACGTGAATGCATCTGGAGCATTTGCGAATATTGTACATACAAGGAATATAACTTGTTTAGCATGCGCAGTGCGTGAAAAACTCGAAAATACGGAGTTTTCTCAACAATGCTCATATCATCGAGTCAAGTTGCAGGATAATAGATTCATTCTTTGATGGAATCACAAAGCACTTGATTTTTAGAAAGAACTGAGGAGAAAATTTTGCGTTACGTATTTTGTAAAAACATCATTAGCTGTGAGTTGAGAACGAATGTCTTGCATTCATATCATACCTGGTATTTTACTTCTTTCCTCCATACTGGAATTTCTTCTACGGTCGATCTATGAATCTGTTGGAAGTGTTTTATATAATTTAATTTAAACCTGGTTTTATTGTCTTAAAATGCGTTGTTCGAATTTTCAGCAAATTTTTATGTGAGGTTGGCGATCATCTTCATGTGCTGATTTGATTTGTTGAAACTTTTAACTCATTCCCAAACTCTCGCTGGGTTTTCATGTCCTTGAAACGTTCGGATTATCTTCTTGCATTAGAAGACTGTACTATTCAATTATTACACTTGAATTTTGTATCTCCGTGCGGGCTCATGTACTGTTTAGGTCGTTATTCGTCGTAATGATCTAGAAAACTATTCCTTCGGACTCCCCTCGCCTCACTGGAGGAAGGGCTGGGGACTAGGGAGTCATTCTTATACGCCGCCAATATTTGGCTTGGCAGACGCTCGTTTGACGGCGGTTGTACAGGGGGCGGCAACATAACTTCCTTTTTTTCCGAGCAAAGTGCTCTGAAAAAAAAGGAAGATATGATGCCGCACCCTGTACATTCAGAGCTCCGCTGTAGCTGCCGCACAGGAACGCAGCAACCCTCACCATTTCTGCTCCATATTTCATATAATTGAATAAATCGCAGCGTATGCCCGAATTCACAAATGCTTTATTATGCTGAATGAAATAGTAGGGCTGTATTATGTACATACCTTATGATAAGAACCCGAAACTCGGGATTTCAATGAATTCCAACAAAACTGAATATTGTTCTTTGCCCTGAGAAAAAACATTTTCACTTTAAAAAAATTGAGCAATTGAACCATACATAGTTTTGCAGTCTTTTGGATTTTCACTCCCTATGTTCAGCGGTGCAGCGAGTTTTCGTATTTTTCTTCGTTCTCTTTGAATATTTAGTGAATACGTTTCTTATCGTCAGCATCCCAATTCGAATAAAATTAACGTTGGCATCAGCGTAGAAAGGTACATAACTCTAATGTAATTGTTCCTAAACTTTAAATGTTTCAAGTTGCACTCTCGTTAAAGTATGCACTTCAGTTCTTGGTGCATTTTCCTTTTATTCTTGTTTCTCCAGTCAGCGAGACTTATTGGGTATATGTATACGACTGGGATTTTAACGTACTGTACGTGATTGTTGTCGAACTGATGTAAAGATCTGTAGGTGAACACTTGCGCATTCAACTCATCATGTTGTCTTCTTGCTCAAGTGTTTGCGAACGTTTACTTCTGTCGAGCACAACTTTTTATACCATAACCATCACCACCACGACTTCCAGGCCACATAGATACGCGAGTTGAACGAACTACGCGACAGTTTGTGCCGTATGGTAGTTCACACTTCTCATGTTTAAGCCTTTCATGTTCAGCGGCACACATTTCATACTTCCGAAGAGGTCATGTTTAATGCTTGGTGTTACAAGCATACCATTTTTGATTTCCTGCGTTGCTCAGCAGCTTAAAATTTGTACCTTCATCGTAAGTGTAAAGGAATATCCTTATGAATCTATAAATTTCGAGCATATTACGTTTCTTTCCATCAAATGTATGAGCCTGAAAGGGTTAATACGAGGAAATTCATTGTCTCTGTAGCTCGACTTTGAATGCGTATATGAAATTATTTGAGTTTAAATCTACGTCTCAGCCCATGAACGTGAGAGATGAACGACCTGGCTGACCTATAGCCTCGTTAGTAGCTTCTCGCAGTGAGTGAGTAAGCATCATGAGACGCTGAGTAAAGAAAGTTTTCTTCGAATTAGATCATATTTATAAACTTCTACTATTAGCTGACTCAGTGTTTATCGATGGAGTACAGATGGTTTGACTCAGGCTTTCCAGTTTGTCATCGCTTATTTATTGCACCACACCGAGGAATACATGATGCATTTCCTCATCCCATTCTTTTTTTGGAAGCGTGTTGGCTTGGAAAGAGAACATATAATTTGGTATGCCAGTAAGAATGTACCAAGGTTTGAAATGTTTTATGATGGAAGTTTTGGCAGCCAACTCTTGTTTGCCGTCAGATGTAAGGCATTAAGTGTGAATAGGCATACATGGAGGTGGAATGAGGGGAATACAAGGTTATGTCTGCAGTGTAACAGAGGAGTAGAGGAAACAGTTGAACATCTAGTCTTAGAATGTAGTAAATATGAACATGAGCGAGAGAGCCTCATGAATGTGGTCCATGAGCAGTATGGAGAGAACAAGTGGAATGCAGGGTGTGTTGAAGAGGACTGTGGTATGAGATATCTTGTAGGGCTGGATGAGGAATGTAACATGATTGTTGTGGATGCAATGAAAGATTTCTTAGTGCATGCATGGAATAAGCGACAGTGATGTTGAATAGTCATTTTTTTAATATGACTACCTGCTAAGCATGTGAGGCTATTTATGACAAGCTGGATCTTCCAGTGATGCCCTCACTTGGCTGGTTCATTTGCATTGAATGATTCAGGGTGGCCCTAGAGCAGGGGTCGGCAAAGTGGTCGATATCGACCCCTGGGGGTCGAGGGCAGAACTCAAGGGGTCGATAAATTTATGGGGGTCGGAAGTGGGTCGATTAAGGATATATATGGTTGAAGCTGGTTTTAGCCATGCGAATGTGATTCTAACAAAGCAGAGAAATAGACTAAACTTGGAAAACAGTGGTAATTTACGGTTAAAGCTCACAAATTTTAAACCAAATATCAATAGCCTTACTGCCGCTCATCAAGCTCATCCATCTCATTAATATCAAGTTTATTGATAAATATGCAAGTTAATGTATTTTTCATTATTCTGTTTTGATAAAAAGCATATTGCGTATTTCCATGGCAGTTAATATTATTGTCAAGTAGCACATTTGTCTTATATAATTAAGTTCATATCAATTTTTCAACGATAAGTATTGTTAGATTTCGAAACAGTCAAAATTCTCTATAGGTAGGTAAACTTCTATTCTTTTCTTTTTTACTTAATATCAGTGCAGACTGCCTCTTTCTCTTAATATATGTCTTCAAACATTGTATAGGGTACAACATAAGATTGGTTTGGTTTATAACATTTCTCTTTATTTTTGGTCATCAAAAATGCCAATAATGGTTTAATATTTTTTTCAGCTATTTGTATGTGTGTGTGCATGGAGGGGGTCGATGTAAATACAAATATCCTATGATGGGGTCGACGGGTAAAAAAGTTTGCCGACCCCTGACCTAGAGGAATTACATTAGATGACCCTGGCTCTCAGGAAAACTCTGGGATGCCATCCTGTTGTATGCCTGTGTATTAGAGGGAATTGAAGGTCGTTACAAAGGCCCCAGCCAAACGCTGGCCCTCAAATCTAAGTCTAAGTTCACCGAATTTCCTCTTTTCTAAAAACGTATTTTAGAAATATTTTTTCTGCCTGTAAACATGTTAAAGAAATCCTTCTTTTGAGCATATCTTTCAGCCATTAAAGACAGACCTACATCTGACAGACCTACAACATAAATCGTTGAAGTTAAATGTGTGTTACATGATTTCTCTGATACCGAAATGATGTTTTACATGTGTATGTTGTGCATTTGGCACAATAAACATTGCGTGTTTACGCAAACATCGTAACGTTAAGTACGTATTTGTTTACAAATTATGTTCTGGATTCTCCTAGATTTTGACATTAATATGTGAAAGTGTTTCGACATTTTTCAAAAATACTGGGTTACTTCTGTGCAACATTAATGAAATATACTCCGTTGGTATTAATTTTGACATACTAGCTCTCTAAAATCGCGAATTATTCTATGTTTCTATTTGTTTGCACCCTGCTTGTTGGATTTTCCACTGATTTTCATCTACTGAGGACTTCTGCGAAGAAGTCCACTTAAAACATCGGAACTCTGTGTTGGTGAGTAGGTCTTTCTGAGAAAACGCTACTCAGTGTTATAATGTTTGTAATCCGAATTCCCCTAATGAAAAAATTACATGATGCACTGTACTCTTACTGACCGAGACCAGAAAAGAACCTTGTTAGTCCACACGTTTCTTGGAAGTCATTTGTTATGAAGCGAGATTATTATTAACAGTCCTGGAGCGGAAACGTATCCTACTCACAGTTTTCCCGTTAGCATCTCCGGTCTGCAGATGAGTAAGTGTTACGTAGGTCAGCCTGGTATGTGTTACGTAGGCCAGCCTGTGAGTTGCTCAGCTGCATGCTCTGGTCTAGTTGACGGTGCTGTATACATACTCCTGTGCTTCCGGGGGTATTATTACTCTTACTCACCATGGTGCAATTTTTTCCAGCACGGAAATTAAACTCATGCTGATGATTCAATTTCTGCACTGAAGTCATACGGACTGGAATGTCCAGGGTGGGAAACTCTTTGTCGGTGCTGTCCTACGAACAGATGAAGTAGTGCGTAGAAACTACAGATGAAGCAGTGCGTAGAAACAGTTAGTTTTGTTTCCCAATCTTTTTCCTTTCACATAGTTAGCAAACACATGCTGAGAGCTTCTCTATTTTTGTAAAAACGTGCCTTCGTCAAGATTGGCTCGGTGTTCCTTTTGGGTTGTTTGTGGGCTTGCGCCCACTCAGGCACTGAACTGACTGATTTTACTATGATGGAAACATGGTGAGCGTCCATGAGCATTAGCCCCACAACTCTGCGGAGGGAAAGAGAAAAAACATTTTTACCATTCTAACCTAACCGAAGATGCACTACATTACTACTGCGTTTTATTTCGTCTCATGCTGTTCTTTCCCATCCTATTTAATCGGTCTACGGTCACCTGCTATTTAATTAGTTAATACGAATTTTTATTCATAAATTTTGAAAATTACGTTCCGATTTTCAGCTTTTATATTGCGTTGCTTTAAGACTTTATAACTAGTAAATGTATTCGATAGGTTACTGTACGTTTGATATATTGTGTCAAATGTATCTCTGGCGTTGAAACTTGAAGACTCCTCTTAATTAATAAGATTTTATATACTCGGCTACTCTCCTTGACTACTCTTCTGGATTGCTAAAATTAACTGTAACATGTAATATTTAAGAGTTGCGAATTTCCATAATACGTCATGAATGACTCGTTGCTATTATAATTCTTATTTTTGTGGTCTGCTTGCTCTTGCATAACTTCAACATCGTTCACTGTTGTATAGTTGTCCCTCCTTTTGAACTCTGCATACTCATGTAATTTAACGTATCGAATGATAAAATTTTTGAACTTGTTACAGAGGATTCTACCAGCTGTGTCCCTGATCGACGTACACTTGTTCAATTATTGTCAGAACTGCATATTCCGCAATGTCTGTTGCCCTTAATTTACCGTACGTTCAGCTCTAACGTTAAAAGACAGCGCTTTTAAGTCCTATTTTATAGAGTGTAAGCAGTCTGCACTCTTTTTTCCACTTTTTAGTACAGTTTGTGTTTAGTATCGTCTGTTTGAGATGCTCTTGCTACTCTAATCGAAATTATAACTAGTATTCCTTAGAAACTGGAATTAGTAACCCCGTAATTAAAATGCTCAATAATTGCCTTGTACGAATATCACTTTGCTATGTATAGAATACAACGGGCTATTATAATACAATCTGAAGTATCTATTGTACTTGCTGACACGGAAATCAAGAGTTAATACAGACGTGATTTTTGTCTTTCTTTAAAAGTTGTTACTATTCGGCTCGATCACACTGCTCATCGTTATGCTCATGAACAGTCCAATATTCTGAAATAGGGTTGTGCGTTACCGTAGAGTTTAATCAAGTGAAGTTGACAACTATGATACTTGTAAAATTCTCCGCATGCCTTTTTTATTGCATTTTTTGCTGAGCTATTCTGTGCGTCACACTTCAAAACTGGACATGCAACTGTCTTGTAACAAAGCTGTGTAATACCGTAGAATTGTATGCAGATAAATTTTATTCAGTTAGATCCAGTTGTATCCAGACTTCCCTCCAGAATATTATTTGATAGCTGCGAAACATGTTGAAGCATGGTGTTGAAAAGAGAACTTTTTGTTAAGTGTGCGCAACAGCGTATGCAACTAATGAATATTTCTTTAAATTCTCGTTCCAGTTACTTCCTTTTATTTTCAAGACCAAAGTTTTTGAAATACATTAAATGAATTTTAGCAAAAATATTCAGAATTATGCATCAATTATTTCAAGCTTTAAATTCGTGAAGTCCTTTAAGCGGTGATATAAAGGAAGCTGGTGCATGAATGCTATAGCACGCAACGGGATTTTAATTGATTCACTTTCTGCATTCCATGTATCATAGTTTAATTTGTACGCTAAATTCAGTGATACGACGATAACAAAACTTTAACGATTCCAATATCGAGTCTGTTCTAATAATGCGATTCCAATACCGATTCTGTCCTAATAACGCGATTCCAATATCGATTCTGTCCTAATAACGCGATTCCAATACCGATTCTGTCCTAATAACGCGATTCAAATACCGCTTCTGTCCTAATAACGCGATTCAAATACCGCTTCTGTCCTAATAACGCGATTCAAATACCGATTCTATCCAAATACTGTAATTCCGATATCGTTCTAATTCCTGTTTATTTCTTTTTTCATTATCTGGCTAGACATCCAGGTCCCTAGCTAAGAACTGTCTTAATAAGTTAATCTTAATTTTTTTAGCATGAACCTGTAACCATGTTTGGCAAACGTCTTGATGAAACACTATATGGTTTCGTCGTTTTTCAGCTTTGCAGGAAAGTCCGGTGTTTATACACACACACATACTGAATTTGTTTCAGTATGCAGGAATGAATTTGTTTTAGTATGCGGAAAGAAATTAATGTTTATGGTTGAGCTTTCTATTAATTTAATTATTCCTAATATCGTGATGAGTAAATTATTAAAAAAATTAAAGAAATTAAAAATTTGTCAATTTTACCATAATTTACTGAATTATACTGGCGTTGTACCAAACGTATCAAAACCATCATTTGTAGGGAAATCGTACTATGTTTGGTAATTTCTTACCCATTCTGGCAACCTTGAACTCACGTTTCCTTGTCAGTACTAGCAGGTAAATTCGTAGTTAAGACACATTATGTAGGAATGAATAGTTTAAGGAATCGAAAACCATCATAAAATTTAGAACTCTGATGGCAATTCTGATGTAGAGAAAACCCTCCGATATATGGATTTTCGGTGCTAATTCCAATTAATCGTCCCATTAAAAGTTAAGTTGTCTTCCGCATGTCGTATCTTGAGTAGAAAATAATGGATTTTTTGTTAGTTTTGACGTCCTTCGCTCTGCACCGATCTGTTAAAATTGTATGTATATATGTAAAGGTTGGTTTAAACTTTACATTGATGAGCGTGCTTCTAAAAACTGAATTACGTTTGCCCTTGGCGCAGATGTACTACGTAAAGCGAAACTTTGCTTCAACGATTCTTAATTTAGATTGTTGCTTTTTCAGCTGTGATAGTAATATTATTGCATAAAGCGCAGGAAAACTATAACTAGAATAGTATTGAAGGCTTGAGAATATACTGATACCATTGGAAAAGTTTCAATGATAATTTTTTCAGTACATGAACTTCAAGTAATTGTTGTTAATATTTTTCAGGAGTATGTTAATTAAAATTAACGTAAAATTTAAGGGCTGTAATCGTCCACTCAATACATGAATTTGTTTGCATTAACAACAGTAATGTAATATTTAATTGAGGTAAGTTATTTTATTCTCAAGTAAATTTGACTCTTTTTCTTACATCATGTTCTTCGCGGGCAAATATTTTCTTGTCAACTGGCGGCAGCTTATTTATCACATGTTTTCAATTCGTGTGGTTTTCAATTAGTATTCAGGGTGAAGTGAGACGAGCAGTACTAGCTCTGCTGTGTTTGCCGAGCATTTGCATTATGAAGCGCGCTTGAGACGACCTGTGGATGTCATGAATTATTGCGCCTCTGTGGAGTTACGCCACCTGCGCGATTGCGGTGTCGTGCTGGCAGTCTCAACGCAATATTTAGTGATCTGCGTGCACTCACGTCAAGTGTAGTGTGCCTAACTACTCAATACTCATTTTAATGTTCATCTGTGTCAACTTGGAGCTATTTATGGTTTCTTTCGTGTGTACTCATGATTTGCTTGTAGACTTCACTTGTTAGTGGAGCTGACTTGATGATGCTGACTTGTTTGTGGGCCTGACTTGGTGATGCTGACTTGTTTGTGGGCCTGACTTGGTGGTACTGACTTGTTTGTGGGCCTGACTTGGTGGTACTGACTTGATGGCAGCTCCGAATTAAACAGTAAATCTTGGTAATCGTTCATTACTAGCAGCGTAACCAAAGCACCGCCTCTCGTGAAGGTTCTAAAAAGAACGTTTATTATTTTATTACTGTGTAAATTTTTTTCACCACACTTCAAGTTCGTAATCTTGTACTTCTTCGAACGATATTTCTTTAAAGACAGTTATCGAATGGAATATTATTCATAAATGTAGCTTACCGAAACTTTTCTTCACAGATCTTGCTTGGCCGCCTACGACACGCACCATTACCATAAATTTACCTATATTTCCTTGCCAAATCTGCATTTGAAGGTGTTGGCAGGGTGTGGTAAACCCAAGATTCTCTTTTAATTAGAGTTTAATAATTTTCTGAGCTAATTTTTATAGTTTAATCAAAGCTCGTGGATGCCCCATGCGTGCTCTCTGCGCATGTCGTAGGGAGGCACATCTGCCAAAATCAGCCCTCATTTTTTTGCTCTCACTGAATGCGTCCAAACTAAAGTGAACGTACTGTATCTCAGTTTTCCTGGCTTTTGCATGTATTAGCATGTCTTTCTTTGTAAGTGAAGTGTATAGTTAGTCTTCTGCTACACTGTTCTTGCTTAATATATGTTCATTTCTCTGATTTCCCTCTATCATGGAGAAGTGTTCTGCATCAATCTTATTTCCTTATCAGATGGTGCATATTACATAACTTTTCTTCCATGCGACATGATATCATTAGGGCCGATGTGCACAAATGTTCGTCTTTCTAGTTGCATTTAAGAAATAAATTAATTTTATAACACTTAAACGGGAAGTCGATCGTTGCTGTTCCGCTGCACCCATTAACTAGATGACTTGTCATTTAGGGACCGTAAAGTTATTTACCGCTAATTTCTTTCTGTGGATGGTAATCATCATAATAGCTAACTCGTTGCAATTACCCCAGATAATAGCCACAGATTGTACGTTTCGTTTTATTGATTGATAAATGAAGTAGAAAATAGTGAACCGTATTGACGGAAAACGACAATTTTGCATGACGGTCCCGGTTATTGATGAGCGAGTTCACTTCAGAGGATGTTCTTGACTATGCTAGAATTTGTTTGTGATTGAGGTATTTTTATAACCTAAATAATGATACCCACTCTGCGTGCGTCTTTAGTTGAACGTGAATAACTAAACACTGCTGAATGCAGTGCTGACATTAATTCAGAATTTTTGCAGAAGACTGGTCATTCAAGACTGCTTACGTGCTACATAATTTTTCAAAGCTTGTGTGGATTCTCCTTTGCTCCCTCATTTCACGGAATTATGTTGGATGCTGAAGTATTATCCTCTTGCACCACTTAACTGAAGTAGATTACTGCATAGTTTGCTATTGCATTGTAGTAATATTCTTGGAATTCGACTTCACGTTGATGAAACTAGCAAAACACTTGAAGTTAACGTATCGTTATCATGCATTCTTTTTGCGTGAAAGTGTTCCTTTTTTATAATTCTGGTGAAGCACAAAGAATTTCCCTTCATACGAAGAACATTCATTAGAATGTATTAAAAGTTTTTAATATTCGTTACTATTTCGAACAACTTGACTTTAGGAACGTACATCATTCTATTCAGTACGAGTACAATAGCCTAAGAGATGATCGTACAGTGTTGCATGCTCGTCGACTAGTGGCATCAAGCGAAGTAGATGAACAATTGTTGCTGCATTATCCAACTCGATATAATAAGGCACACAACTGATACTTGCAACCGTCGGGAGATCAGGTCAAGTAAAACATTCAAGATTTATAACTTAATATTCTCAGTGCGTGGCTGAATAGACATTCTCGCGTCTGCTTGAATATTTATTGTTGGCGTTAAGCAGTAATTAACACATGCTTCATTCACGCTTCTAGAATACAATAAAAAAACTGTTGTACATGTACTTGTATAAAATGATGTGAAAGGGTATAATTATATTAGTACAAAATAATGTTGGTAACGTTGGTAGAATAAGAAGCAATAAATAGAATTAATAAACGAAAGGACAATTCCCTCCCAATATGAGTGCGCTGCAAGGGAACATTCTTCAGGTATCTGAAGGACTTGTGCTCCTCTGAGGATACGTAGGACCTCATGTTTCCTATTTCTCCTGTCTCGAGGGCAGGCTGACGCACAGTACACCCAACCTGCTGGCCGAGTTACTTTGTTATTCTGTTTTAATATTTCTTGTGCAGGTGAGAAGCTCCTTAGCAATGTTAAAACACAAAAATACTCATTCAGTCTATGAGCGGATAAGTAGTCAAAATCCTTTAATGATGTGCTAAGCAACCCATAGTCCATTTTATCTGGTTTTTATTGCCTACAGAGATCATTTTTATTTCAGCCATAACATCATTGAGATGTGCTTACAGGAATATAAAGGACATAAAATATCTATTATACAACTATTTCAGAGTGAAGTAATCGAAAATGTTAGTGTAATTTATTTTATACATTAGTAAGAAATGAATATATACAGCATACACCCTTAGTAGCAATCAGTGTATGTAAAGGCAGCAAACGTGTGCGTTTTTCTGGCATGTATGCTAAGAGTGTTTTCTCTGGAAAGTGGACGTGAGGAAAAAACTTTATATGTCGACTATTCATTTAGAAGCCGTCGTAAGAATGTCATATAGCACAATTTTCAGTTCGTTTCGGCATTGGCACTGCAATACCATGAAAAATACTGTTTAGTTAGTCGAAAAGGCTTCATTTTTGGCAGTGTTAAGTTTTTATGTGTAGCATAAAAATGTTCATGTAGACGAATAGTGTCAAATGAATATCGCCAGGCGTGGACCAGTGTCTGTGTTATTAGTTTTATCTACTTCTTGATGTGTACGCGAATATAACCCTGTTCCCACTTCATTACGCGTCAGTTCCTTATGTTACGAAGTATTCACGCTAATACTATTGAAAAGCCTTTTTAAGTTTAAGTGTTTTTTTTCGTTCTAAACGAGACGTGATTTCGTAAGCGAGATTAATGACGGAGTTCTCGATATTTTGGATGGTGAATTTTTTTGTGAAATTGGTTCGACTGCTTCCTTATCGTTTTCGAGTATCCAGTATGGAAAAAAAATCTTCCGTAAGTGAAGGAATGCTTGTTAACTTCTGAGATGCGCCGTTTCTTGACCTTTGGAAATTTAGTTAAGTTTTCCTTGTACATCAAAGGTCAGTCACAATCATATTCTTACACACGTTCGATGATTTTATTCTGTTACTCGCTCAGATAATAGTATTAAACTTGTGCCAATCATAATCATTTGTTTTGCTCATAATCATTTTTTGGGGCAACAAGTTAGAGCTTAGCATGTGATGAATTGCTGTAAACTAGGTTTTTGTGGGAGTGCAGCGTGGTTGTGCTTTAGCGTTTATCGATGAAGTCTCTAACCTTTCACATATGTAAATGTAAGTTATATTGATGAACTATGGAATGTTATTATAAAATCCCTTTAAATTATGTTCCTTTTTATCGATATATAGCGAAATAACTATATTACGAAATTTTGCCAATGAAGGTTTCGCGGAAACAGATTATAGGCATCAGAGTGTGAAGTTCTTTTTCATGAATTATTCATCGAGATGTGACCTAATGCGTTACAGCCCATCTCAAGTTTAATGTACACCCTCGCAAATTGCTTGGGAGGTGACTTGACGTATTCACATGATGATCACCTGAATCAATTTTGAACGACTTATTTGAGCGTTCAGAAGAGACGCCCTCGCCTATGAGCAGCTTAGAGTTTTTTTGCCACCTCGTAACGCGCCGATTTTTTGTGTGTTTGCGTCATCGTTCGTTGAGAAATATGACGAGCAAGAACGGCAGGTGGAGTGCGCATCGAGGTAGTGAATTAACGAGAGGACGGAATATGCCGTGATGTTCTGAAACCTTGACGCTAGTAATTGTTTATTTGTTCACGAGGAAAACGAAAAAAATTCACTTTTGTTCAGCTGAACCGTAAATTAGTAATACTTACATTAACACGTTCGCTGCCACTTGACGCACATGTGCGTCAAGTGGTCTCTTGTTGTGTACTCTAAATTTCAAGCGGCATCGAACGTGTTAGAAAATTACGAGTAAAACGGGGAAGTTCATTTTCGTTGTTTTTTTTTTTTGGCTTGCGCTTACGCAATTCAGTATTGCCGTTTTTTCATGACGATTTGAATTAACCAGGGGATACTTATTGATGAATATTTTAAATCACGTTTAAGTTGATAATATTGTCGTATTATAACCATAAACAATACTAAATAATGCTCGCCTATTAAAGGGGATATGCTGGATGAAATTACCCGTCAAAGTATGTAGGTGCACAGCTATTCTTGGACAAGTGACGTAATCGGACTTTTCTCGAGAAGGTTTACAAATAATATAAATTTACATTCATATAAGACGTTGCGTCTGTCCTAGATACATCCACATACTACCCGCTCTAGGTTTGTAAGTACAAACACTGACTGTCTGGTGTTTGTTTAGTTTTCAAGTTACGGAGGTTATAGGTTTTCGTGTTCTTTTCAGCAGTTCATCAGTCCTATTTCAGCGAACTCTTACTCGATAATCTTTTTCTGAGTTCCTGTATTGTTCTCCCAGAGTTGTTTTCGTTGACTTGATTTTAATTGGCCGACGCTCTGCTTCTCTTCTCTATTCCTATGCACAATATATTATTTTCCTTCACCAATTGCCGCGTCTCATTAATTACCGGTCTACATTTTCATTTCATATTCAGGAACATAATTATCCTAGGATTCTCAGAGATCATTTCGTTCAAATATTGAGACAGTATTAACAAATTTATTTTATTGCATCGTTTCACAACACTCCTCTCTCTTTGAGTACCATGCAGAATCTCTAAACACTCATAGAATGAGGACGGGGGAAGTTGCTAGTGTTCGTCCTCGACATAGTGTACGTACACCAGGGAAGTTTTCTAATAACTTTCAACGGAATTATCAGTATTTCCAGCAACTTCCAAGCATCGAAAAAGCTGCTGCGAGTCAAGTTTTTCTTATTCGGTAATCTTAACTTTTCCTTTATCTATTATATTTCTCCTTTTACGCTTGGGAGACATGTGAATCGTTGTTCGAGCGTGTGAGTAGTGTATTTCAACTTTACTTCATATTTTGATACATAGTTCCATTAAGACATACTGCAACTACAAACACCATTCTGAGGAATACAAGGATTAAACCCTATATACTGTATATAATGGAAAGGATAATAATGATAGTAGTCCTTGGCTTGACTGTTAATCGAGTCATAGTCGGAAGGCCGCGGTCACACTCCGTTAATGACATCCGTTTGACGTCACCTGCTGTATGTCAGGCAGAGCACTTTCCCTGAAACCGGAGATGATCCGATCTATTTTCAGCTCTCTCAGCAGTAATTAAAACGAGTTCTTGTCATGAATACCGATGCTCGAGATGACCACTCCATGTCCAATTTTCCAGGAAATAGTCCTACGGAGGTAAGACTGAATGACGCTCCAATGTGAGCAGCAGTATTGTGTGCAAATGAATCTAAAGATTGATGAGCAATTGAGAATTTCGCCTAGTATCGTTTTAGTCTTTTGCTCTCACAACTGGATTGTTACACTGTAACATGTATTGTAAAATTGAAGTAATTATGTCTGTTGAATATAAACTTTGGAACACGGGGAATGAATTTATGAACGTGTAATTACTTCCAAGAAATGTAATGAAGGATATACATAAATACCCTGAATAATGGTAGGTCAAAGCTTGAACAAACTGTGACTGTCACTATACTCTTAAAATTTAAAGCCCATATTACTTGTTTCAGTGCCAATTTTCTTTGAAATGAACGAATTTTGAATTCGTAACGTGCAAGAAATGCCTCCTCAGTCAAAAATAAAACTTCGGGACGTGTTTGGCTAACGCGTAGAATTACTGGTTACTTCCTCTGAACTGCATAATTCAGAAGTCGTACTTCTGAGGACTGGTGAATTAAGTAGACAGGCGCTTTACACATGACCGAGCGCGAAGGTTTGCAGGTTCACTCGTTTGTGCTCGTAGCGATGTTGCTGTTACGAAGCCCCGAGTGTGTCTTGAGGCTTCTGTGTTGAAATTCTCATGCTCAAGCTTTTCTTTTTGTGATCTCTTTCTTAAGGGTAGAAATTTTGTAACTGATAGGAAGCGAAGATACATCGTTCCCTCTTTAGTTTAGTCTGTAATTATTGTCAGCCTGATATAAAGTATAGACGGATTGCCGACTGATGATTTTTATTGAGTCTGTATGACCTTCACATTGGGTCATGCATTGCTGATAGTCAACGTACGCCCGTTTATATTCAAAATTTATGTGCTTGTGTTGGAATTTCCGTTTAGTCACCATTTAGTCGTCCCGTCTACTGTCTAGACTCTAGACGTACTGACGAGACTCGAAGGCGTTCACCAATCTAGGAATTTCATTGCGTCAGAAAAAAGTATATGAAAGTATATGCATACTTATTCCTGTCCATTCGTGTGAGACTAATCTACACGACTCCGTTAATCTCTATCGTGACTTCGAGCAGTACGATTGTATTGAATTTTCCTGGAGCTCGAATTGAAAACTGCACGTGTTGTGTCGTTCCGTGATAAAATAGATAGCTTGAAAGTAGGTACAGATGATATTCGCATTGGTAATTAGTTCAGGTAATGAGATATTTTCTTGTGACCTGATAAGGCTCTCCTCTAGCTGTGGATTGAAGTGGTATAAACACTCATTTTTGTGATAACGCACCCAGTGCCATGCAGCCGTGCAACCAGCATTCCCTATGCGTGTCAGTCATTAACCACACAAAGCGACTGGTTTCGTATTCGCTATGGTTCACTATTTCATTTTTCAGTGTATGGTGAAGTGCTTTGTTATCATTTTTGCCGCTGCAATGTTTATAGCGGCAGCATGTACTATGCCTTTTCAAATCAGTAGTACGACTAAACAATTGTTATGTGTGGACTGTAATAGATTTGATGGTTAGTTACTGTAGAATTGGAATATTGAAAAATGATTGTTTTTAAACATCAGTTATAGATGCGACGGTCGTTTATGGAGCTTTTGAAATAAAGTACAATTTCATTTTCATTGATGATTGTTCGTAATTTGTAGGTCTGTTATTCTTATGTATCATTTTCAAGTTTATTCTAAGGAAAATACTGAAAAGTATCGTGCCACTCGCACATGAAGGGAAAATTTCTTGAAATAGAAGTCCTTCTAACTAACGGCCAATTAATTGGGAAGTTATCTTGTTTATTTGTTGGCACAGAAAGTGCAGTTATTGTGAATTTTTCTCCGGCTGTATTGATGTTCGTAGGAGGAGAGTTATAATTCTCTTACGAATTATAATTCTCTTACGAATTATAATTCTCTTGCCAGTAAAATACATTCCCTTTAGTAAATGTTGGAAGCTCAAACCGTGCGACTCATTGAAATTTTCAGTTTAGGAGGCGTAGTTTAGAGCTGTTAATCTGCGTCTGAATCTACCATCGTTTGTACTCGCTTCATTGGGCTGTCATACATTTCCTAATTGTTTGTGCTTTGTCTGGAGTTTGTGTTGACCTGTCGAACAGCATTACGTTTGAGGGTGCTTATTTATACCATTGAGTTCGCGCTCGCTAGAAGTTATTCTGTGTGATATTTTGCTTACTAGTGTAAGCTCTTACGTTGTTATCGTGTATGCCGTTGTCAAGCGTTAATTTTTGAAAAATAACTTAGATTTTTTTATTTAGAGTAGGAATGTATAAAGTGGGCGATTAGTTTTTATATACAATGGATTAGCTTGGATAAGTACGAGTTACTTGCGATTGTTGACTTATCACGAACAATTTGAAACTTGAACTATTTGTACAATAATGGGGGAAAATGTCTTTTTTTATTTATGCGTTTCATTTTTTGAACCAATTCATGAATAGGAGAATCAAGACACTCGCACCTGTGGTGCGAGTGTCATTAGCGACATGTGCCTCATTCACAGCTAACACTTGTGTGCTCTGGGTGTTGGCTACTGCTTTTAGAAAACCTTTCACTTACGAAGCTCTAGTTCGAAGGGTCTGCCATGAACAGCAGGTCTATTCATCCACGGTTACACGGCATCCTTCCTTGCCTATGGGTCAGCTTGAGCTTGACTCGTCTGCATTTGGAAGCCAAATCGTCCTTAGACCTGAGGTACAGCGCTAGAAGTAGGTTGCTCGTTCATGTTCTTTGGAATGCTCAAAATATATAGGAATACATTAGTAGAATATTTATGAATCAAACACACGGAATACGGATTTGAACTGTGTTTTGTACCTGTATTAAGAGTGGCGTACATACTGGCTGCTGAATTATGACTCCTGAAAGAGGCCACATACTTTGCTTCCTTTTGCTTGTCCCACAGCAAAAGATATCAAAGGAATCTGTCTTGGCCCTCGTTCCTAGAAATCCCTGTATTTTTCTGGTGTAGAAAACTTGGGAATCAGCGATATCAATTACTTAGATCTGTTGTGGTTTTAGTTAAGCAGTTGGATAAGCCTTAATGTTTTCCTTTGTTTTGAAGACTGACATTGTATTGATCAGTTTGCGTAGCATTTATGACCATATTAATGAATATTTGTGGTATATTTCGAGGTTTTGAACGTATTTATATTCGTAATCTAAAGGCAGATGTATCTCTATTCTTTTGTAGAACACGAGTTCCCTTTTATCTACATCAGTCTACATCAACATTGGGCCACAAAAGAATGGCATCCGTGTTACCCTGGGTTTCCATTTTACCCCGAGTTAAGTTAGTGAGCTCATTAGAAAATCAGTGGGATTTCTGACAGTTCAGTGTGGAAAATACTAAGCGAAGACAGATGGTTATTCTATAGCGAAAATCCTTCGGTCCTAGCCAACTAAATTCACCTAAAGCATGGAAATATGGACAACAAATGTGTACCGTGACAGGTTCATTGAAATATTTGTTTTAGAAAGAGTTGTTAGTCGTCTTTGCATATTCACTTGAAGAAATGAAATTTGATGTTTGCTTGTAATGCAAGAAAACCTAATTATAGAGGGAGTGTGATCATCATGTCGTTTGAAACGATAAATATTTGTTTCAGTGATAACCCAGCACGAGTATGAAAACATAATACCGTCATGTCACTTCATAGCAAAACAATGTTCCCTATTTGAGGGTTTGTGAACGATTTAACTGTGCTTGAGTGTCTGAATTTAACTGAAATGTGCATGCATGTATATACTATAAATATGAAGAATTTCAGTTGGTGAAACAATGAAAATAAAGGGAAATTTACGATAATAGTTAGTATATCTGTTTAGGTACGTCTTACATATATTATATGACAGTATTTTAGTAGTGTACAGAAGTTTTGGGAGAATTATTTGCTTTTTTATCTAGAACTCGGTAGTCAGTTGATGTACTTGATGTGGAGACAACTTTTTATGATGCCTTCAACTGTTTGCATCTCTCTCGGCTACCAACAGACGTCGAGCCATTTGTCTGTTACACCACCACTGTGGAAAAAGTCAGAAGCTGAGTTGGTATTGGCACCTTCTTTATGTTTTCTTCTTTAAATATTAAAGTACTTGTATTGTATGCATGACTTCATTGAAATATCTTCCGCTATACAGTGATGAAGTATATTAAAGGTTTACATGAGGTGATAGCATGTTTCCTGATACTAAGTGTAAGGAACTGTGCCATCTGAAATAAACAAACTCCATATTGTTTACATTCGTTAAGAAGGCAATTTCTGCATGTCAGTTTGGTGAACTAGTGTTAAAATGAACTCTAAACTCGGTTTTTGGTTATGAAAGCGAGATGCTCAGTTTTTTATAGGGCTGCAAAAAAAGCCTTAACCGTTTACTTGCAGCCTTTTCCTGCATAGTGTGTTATGTTATGAATGATATTACGTATAGTACATACAATTTGAGTATTAGAGGCTTAATATATAGTATGAACTTAAGATTAACTGAATATCATATAAGTCACAGGCACCAATGCACTCAATGCTAAGCTTTGTGCGTCATTAGAACAATGTATCCAACTTTCAGCACATTGAGGTTGACCTCACGCTACAGTTCTGCAAGTCAATACTGCATGCACTACTACTTGTACCCGTCAGCTAACCATGACAGGTACGTACGCACCTAAATGGGCGGGGGTATCTAAGAGTGCTCAAGATTGATGGATGCTGCCGAGTGCGGGCTGCCGCGTCGACCTTTGCAGCCTCGCAGGGAAGATAGCGTTAGTTGCCATGCCGTCGTCTGCGTTGTAGGATATGTGTGTTTCACAGCTCCAATTCATCCCGTTGTGGTTAAATGCCTCGTGTGATCCTGATGGAGAGAACGGAGCTGCTCGTGTTCACGAGAAAGTTATTTGAAAAAAAAAGACATAGGTATAGAAATGAACACAATATGTGCTCTCTCACAACGAGGTCGTGAAAAATATAGGTCGATTATAAATTTTTTGTTTTGTTGTTCATATGAGTTATTTGCCCGAGGACCTGAGTAGACATGAGTTATTTTGAGTGGAGATAGTGCACGGTGTTCTTTTGAAGATAAATTTAGAAATTGCTAATTAACACAGAAATATTACATGTGAATTTTAATTTATTGTGTACAGTGAGAACGTCTTTTATGTAGTTTGTTTCGTCTTTTCGTTTTGTACCAAGTTACAAAAGAATGGTTACCTTATACGAGAATGTACTCATATGTGCAATTGGGATTCGGTATTGAATATTTGGCTTGCTTTTTCTACTTAATTTTGTGCTTTTCGCTCCTGCCGTGCTGTTCAGATTATTACATCCCTGTCGTAGTGTAAGTTTGTTGGAGGTTAAAGGTAGAGTATATTACATTTGGATATTGAGGAAAAGCGAAGTATGTGTTTCAATATTTCATGGTGGACTACTACTGCTATTCATACACTGAGAAAAGCAGAAAACTACGCTTAATCCCAGTGGATTAACACATGTATTTTCAGTACTCTCCTGTTTCAACAGAAATGTATAAAAAATTAAAAATAAATAAACTTGATTCTAATATCCCACAGTACATTACAAGAAACCAGTATAAATGGAAAGTGCATGAAATCAGGCTTTCAATTCTCATCGCTTACATCTGATGACTGATGATGATGTCCCTAGCAACTTGAGTAGTTCGTCAATAAACTGCTTGGTAGTAAAGACATATGAATCAGTAAAGTACTGACACTTAGGAACAACATTTAATAATAATGTGTATAGCGAAGTAGGTATAGTTTATTAGCTTTCTCATTCTTTTTCGTTATAAAACCGGCCTGCTGAGCTCACTTTTATCTTTCGTTTGTAGTCTCAAGTTCTGATTTGGCATTGTTTATGGTAACGATAGAAGCACACGGTTCATTGTACCCGTGCTCCTGTGCTTTGTACGAGGACAGATTTGTTGTTGGTTCTTCTTGTGTTCCATTATTTGCATTCGTAAAAAGAAGATAGGAGTGACGAAGACATTTTGGAGGGGCGACTTGCTTATGTTCTACGCTAACTTTCGGGAGGTGGGCACAACAGGGCATTGTTCTGTCTTGCTCTCAATCACGCAGGCATTGCCCTACCGTAGTCTATTTCTAACTTTCAGCTTATTGACCTTACTTAATGTATGATGCTGTTTCTATGGCGATTTTTTTATACTTATAATCGAATTTGAATGATGAATTCATGAACAGCGATGAGGTAAATTAGTTTCCATTGTTAAGTGTGATTTCGGTTTGATATTGCACATGAAAGTGGTTATAGGTAGTCATTTAGATTTCCCTAATTAAGGAGGGGAAGATATACGATGCATGATGTCCTCGGTTTTCCCTTGTCCTTGAGACCTCCACTCTTCAATTTGGTGGTCTTCTTGATGGTACCCTTCCTACTCTTCATAGTAACGCCATCGGTAGAACCACTCGTTATCTAATCTGTTATCCTTCTTCAAACTTTCGTCAGAGCATTATCAAATCGTACCTGATACTCCTAAGGACAGGGGAAAAGTACTTGTATAAAGAAAAGGTCAATAGTAGGAGAATTATTCTAATTCAGACTGCATCCTAAGTTCTATGAATACGTTTTACTTTCAGTGACCTGTTGTGAATAACTTGTATGATGAACTTTATTGCGTTAATTCCACATGTGTTGTCGAACATTTCTAGTGAAAGGACGGGAGAATAAATACGTGATATTTGTGGGAAATGTTTCTGTTCGTCCAAAACAGAATTTTAGCAGTTTTTACAACCGTTGTCGCGCCGGTGATGTCGAGTGAAGTAGAGAGGCCTTATCCTTATCTATAAAAGTGTATGTTAGCAGTGCAAAGTTGTGGTGACGCGAAATCTTTGTGTTCACCGTTTTTCATACGTGCATGTTTTTTAGCGTTTTTTGAAAGAACGTGCAATCAATGAAGTATGTTAGACACACTTGTGTTTTTTTATTTCTGGAGTACTTCATGATTGTGTTTGTAAAGAAGGTATTCAAATTAGCAAAATGATAGTCTATCGTTAAAGTCTGACTGAGCGAGTATTTGGCTACAAGACTTCACAGTGAACTTGCATTGTTGTAAGCATTAACTACGTGTGTTATTGTCTGTAGCGGTGTTGTAAAATGAGTTGTTTTGTCGTTGCTTGTTTGAAGATGCATAGTCTACAGTGCTTTACAGAATTTATTGGATTTATGGTCGTTAAAATGACTTGACGGAAAAGAAATGCAAGTTTGAAGAAGAATTTATTAGATATGCTTCACTGCTAGTGAAATTACTACCTAGTTCTGTGAAATGTTGTCTCACTGTGAGTACAGCGGAGTTGAGACCAGGCAATCGATTTGAAGCAAATTTTGTGAGTTTATACTTTGTTTAGCATCAAGTAGAAATCACATTTTGGTTCAAAGTTCGTCATATGCATATGGTGGGATTATATAAGAAGTCATTTAAGTAGTTATACCATTGAAGTAGTTATACCATTGAAGTAGAATGGCTCTCATGTGCGAAGGCTCAAAGTTTTAAGGACGTAAAGGACAAAGTTCCTGAACACAGCCCTCCAAGGTCTCGGTGACTGCCTTTAACCTTCGAATTTCCAGTTAAGCTGGAGGCCATTGAATTTCATCATGCTAAATACGACAACAATATTTCCACGAGACTAGAGTTTAGTGCTATTTTTCTTTTAAGTTTTGTTTGACCGGTTATTTGGTCTCGACGAAAAGGAACATGTTGCTATTTTGAGATGGGACTATATAGTAACTTGTGAATAACCGTGGAATACCTCGAGTTCTTATGAAAGTGATTGTTTTTAGTGAAGATGTATGATTTTACAAGTATCTGTCACTAATGTTTTCAGAATTGTATTGAATGAGCTCTTGTGAGAAACTATATACAGTTGAATGCAGATCTAAATAGTATTGGGAGATTTGAATGAAATCAAAGTCCTATTACTTGGAATACAATTTACAAAAGTGAATTTGAGTGTTTCGGTTAGCAATTACCTCTCAGCAAGGATTCTGTGAAGTGAATTAAGTGATTATGGGAAGTGGCATTATATTGTGCATTATTAGGCCATGTTGTCCACAAGTGCTCCTACTGAAATCCCGTTCAGCTCTTCGCAGTCTTTCTTGACACTAGATTCATCACGTTTCAACTTCGAGAGAGACGAAAAAATACTGAAGGACTTGTCCTTTTTTGAGCAAGAGATAACTCGTGAATCTTCGTCAGTTGTTCTGGCGTCAAATTTTGGTGTTGATCTTTTCGAAACTATCGCAAAAATTATGGAGCCCAGTGATGATAAAAAACTGCCAGAAATGCCTCACACGTGTGTGGATCATAAGTGGAAAAGAATGAACGAAAGAATTGATCACTTGCACAACATGAATGTTTTGATGCCTCCTAAAC
>VCRD01000514.1:105800-116127 GCA_006783055.1 Trinorchestia longiramus
CATTGAAAAAATAACCCCTGAATTAAACCCAAAATTAATGGCCGTCTTGGGACCTCACGCCACCTCAGCGCTTCTCTCTTGTAGTCCGGTGAGACGAACTAGCGTCGACGTAAATGCTGGTTTTGAGGATGACTATACGGTGATGCTCAGAAAAATTGCTGCACCTTCAGGCTCACCAGTTTCTACTCCGAGTTCTGATGCTTCCAAGATGCCCTTTGTGTCATCAAATCTTTTCAAAACTGATAAATCATCCACAGAAAGTGATGTCCCGACCGCGATAGGTGAGCCTTTGTGTGTTCCTAAAATTGTTGAATGTGCCCCTCAAACTTATGAATCTGCCGATGGTGAAGCGTTACAGGCTTCAGAATGCTCCAAATCTGTTGCTCGCCCAACGTCGTTGTATAGTAAAGCCAATCCTGACAGCAGCAGACAACGAAGTAAGCTGT
Source organism: Trinorchestia longiramus (assembly GCA_006783055.1). Classification (NCBI taxonomy): domain Eukaryota; kingdom Metazoa; phylum Arthropoda; class Malacostraca; order Amphipoda; family Talitridae; genus Trinorchestia; species Trinorchestia longiramus. The sequence continues at coordinate 106,247 of VCRD01000514.1, forward strand.
TTCTGAGGGATAAATTCAGTAAGGCACTGAGTGTCAAGCACGAAGAAGACGAACACAGCCTATTTGATGAAGATGTTTGTGGACTTTCGAGTACCAAGAACATTATTCATGAAGGTCACCTTGACGTCCCATACCGACACAGAAACTTGTCCCCGATATCGCAGTCATCGAGTTCAGCTTCTCTGGACTCCGTAGAAGACGGATACTGTGGCAACTTGCTGACTGCTGATGCTTCGGGCGGCAATGAATCGTTTCCATCCGATATAAAAAAGAAATCCGAGAGCCTGGAAATATTTGACTTGAGCTTGTCACGTCCTACGGATCAATATGAAAATCTGAGCCCAGAAACGCAGGAAAGGCCACAAAGCCTCGGTGCTGCCGCCGCCACTTCTGGCTTGGATCCAGACCCTCAAAGTGCCTCCTCCGTCGCTAACAACGAAGCCACAACCGCTGTTGGGGCAAAACTTTCTGGCTCAAATCCATTGAATGTTGACGTTGGTGTACGAAACCGGTCACATCAAAATGAGGCGAAAGAGGAAAAATCTCAAACAGAATCATCCAAGGTATCCTGTTCGAATGAAAGTAAGAGTTATGAGGAAGAATCGACGCATGTGAATAAGTGGGCGTTAGGAAACGAATCAAATACAAGTGAATGTGACAAGAAAGTAGTCATTGATTCTAAGTACTCTGAAATGAATGGTCCTTTTTCAATCGTACTAGTTGCTTGTGTTTTGGGAAGTACCATACTAGAGAGGTGCTTCCCTGAAAATAGTTCAACTAATCCAAGTTCCAGCAGGAGACCTTCATGTAGGAACTCCGAAGTGGATTTTAAGAAAGTGTCAGGTGAGAAAAATGTTCGAAACTACTTAATGGAAACACACCCACTTGAAAAGAACGTAGGCATTTCCATGACAAAGAAAGATACTGACAGACCGATACTGAATAAAGAAAACGTCTCTTCAATGCCTATCTCGGATTCCACTTCAGAGAAATGGTCTCGTCGACCCTCGCACAATTCTTTACGGACAGCTCTGCAGTATGTGAGCCAGAGGAACGCTTTCGGCTTACTTCTGCTCACACTCTCTTTTTTGCCCCTCGTTTTGATCGCTGGGGTGCTTGATGTCTCTCTGTACGTCTTCAGCATACTTCTTCAGGTAATGAAAGAGGTGCAGTAACTAATGACGTGTAGATGGCACATGCTTTCATAAAAGTAAATATTTGCGTGCAGGTGGTAATGGGTAGAGTTTAAGAATAGTAGTCTTATAGTATATTTCGATTGCACTTTTTGAAAAAAATTGGTTGGTATATTGCTTTATATGATGTTTATTCGTCTACCAATAGGGTTCTATAACCTAAATGCTTAGAAAAATGATTGTAAGAATTGATGGCTTTTAAATACTAGAAATTAAAGACTGCTTACGTGATGCTTACTCGCATGAGATCTTGCGTTATTAAGGAAACGCATGTGATAATATTAGGAAGATCTGTTCAGAAAGACGAATGGCTGTATAGGGATTTTTGGTATTTCTAATATTTATATCCAGCGTATAGAAAGGAAACAGAAATAATTGAGCTAGTGTGGAAATATAAGGAGGAAGTGAAATGGGGTGTGAGACAGACACTAGTCACAGTCGTTTATTTATGTTTCTTACTCAAAAAATGTTCATATACCGCGTGAAGTCTTCAAACACTGGAGCTTACTTCACTGTAATTAGAATGATAGTACATGGGGTAAATGTTCAAACACAACAAAATGGGGCTCCGAATCTACTATCATTCCCTGCGCTGTGCTTACCGCTACCTACCGCATAACTAGTTAATAATATATTGGGTTGGCCAAAAAGTTCGTTCGTTTTTTAAATGCCATCTTTCCGTCTTTCTAGAATGCATTTTATGTTCTTATTCTTCAAATACTGTATTCGGTTTAGCGAACATGTTGACGCTAGTGTGTAATAACACACCAACACAGAACTAACACTGACTGACAGAAGCAAATCTTGTGCATAGTTTCCATTTTTGATTTGTTGCTGAAACGGGAAAGTAATGACCCATTTTTGAAACGCATTGTTACTGGCGATGAGAAGTGGATCGTGTACAGTAATGTTACACGCAAAAGATCGTGGAAAACGGCAAATGATCCACCACAAAGAACACCCAAAGCAGGCCTCCATCCAAAAAAAGTGATGTTATCGATATTGTGGGATTGGAAAGGTGTCATATTTTTTGAACTTCTTTCTGCTAACTGAACCATCAATTCAGCGGTTTACTGCGAACAACTGGATAAATTAAACATGGCTCTCCATCAGAAGCAACCGGAGCTAGTGAACCAAAAAGGCGTTGTTTTTCACCGTGATGACGCACGGCCACGTACTGCTTTGGTTACTCGGGAAAAGTTGCTGCATCTTAGGTGGGAAGTTTCACCTCACCCTCCATAGTCTTCCGATTTGGCTCCCTCTGATTCCCATCTGTTTCGTTCCCTGCAGAATTCATTGAATGGGAAGGAGTTTGATTCTGATGAAGATGTTAAAAGTTTCTTGGACATCTTCACCAATAGAACCTACATTCTTTGAAGAGGGGATAAAAAAAAACTTACCAAACAGATGGCAAATAGTAGTAGATGCACATGGAAACTATTTTATCGACTAAATAAATGTTTCTAAATATTAATTCGGTTTTAACTTCCTCTTTAAAAAACGAACTTTTTAGTCAACCCAATATTTAGAATCCCGCAGTAGCAAGTTTCAGTCTGAAGTGTAACCTCGATGAATTTCGCTCGTCATGATACCGAAGTCCTTGTAGAATAGGACGGGAAAAGAAGTCCCCGTGTCACGAAGTGTTTTAAGCATAACATGTCACCTCGCCCTAAATACGTGATACGTTGCTGCGTGCGTTAAAGATGTGTTTCTGTTGAGTGTCAATATTTTAGTGACAAAGTACGCTTTTGGCAATTACTGAAAGGAAGTGTTTTAATGAGACTTGTGTTGAATTTGCTCATGTTTCTGTTCTCTTGTTTTATTATTCTATCCTTGTGTTTGGACTACTATTGAGTTTTCTCAGAGATGTTTTCAATGCTGTCTTCTGTTTCTATTATCGTCACTTCACGACTGCCGTAGCTATCTCGTTGAAGGTTTGAAAACTGTTCATGAACAATAGTACTCCAGGTCCCTGCTCTAAATGGTTCTTGTAGGAGGCGTGCTATAGTGAACTTCTATCGAGAGTTCTTTCGTTTCTATAAGGGAATGAACAATATGAAATTCACTAGGAAAAGGAGAATATTGCGGGGTTAGGCCCATTTCTTAGCTCGGACGTGGGCCAAAAGAGTACTTGGAAATAACCCGAGATTGGCGTCAACTTTTTTCACTGTATTTTGTCCTAGGAATTCTGGTCCAGACCGAGCGCTTTCTGGAAACTAACTCGTTTAAACTACTTGATTGTTGTATGTGATCGAGTGGTGCGAGTTTTCCGCATTCTTTTATTTCAAAACAACCTAATGAGTACGATTGAGATAACGAACTATGAAAGATTCGTTTGAGTTCAGTAGTCCTTTTATTTATTTATTTATTTATTTATTTATTTATATATATATAGGATTTTACGGTTATGTTCGTAAAGGAATTGCATTTCATCATAAGGAAGAGTTATAAAAACACTGCTGTGTAGAAAAGAACCGTATGAAACAGGGGTGCTGTAGCCAAGCGTTTAAACTTGCCTGTTGGATGAAAAATGTTTCTTTATTTGTCATTGAAATGTAAAGTCTGGAGTCATCTTGTCTAATGTTGCTATTTTAATTGAATTATGTTACAGGCGGAAATTCGTTTCACAGAAGTAGAATCGTTAGGAATGCTTAAAATGTATGAAGTATTGTTGAGGGATTTTCTATTGTGATGTTTTCAGCACATTCCATTTCTCCTTAGCATAATTCTGATGAGAGATAGGAACCAGAATTGCGAAAAGAATGCTTGAAATATCCCTTACAATATTTGAAAGAAATCTGGCGAGGGATGAGAATTTTAGTTGAGCATACTTGGAATGGTGATAGGTTAACGTCCGTACTCCTGATAATTCTTATAAATGTAGTAGTTCTAGTGTCTTTTGACACGTGTCAATTGTCGATAAACATTGCCTATTGCAATTTACGAATTTTTATGCTTATGATAATTTCATATCTATACATGCGTGAGTGAACAGAAATGCGGAACGAGTTTTGTAATGGAATTGAACTGTAATGAACCTGTATTTAAAGTGGGAGTAAGATGAATTGAATATTACTTCATATCATAATCTCATTGGCTGCCTTATATTTAAAAGCTATCGTTATACTGGTAGAGTTCATTATACTGGAGCATCTTCTTCAGCTCGCATGATGTTGAACAAGAATTGTCATAGGCCCAATCAGCGTGGACTGAACGCATGAGTCTCATTTTGCAGATTAAGTAAGTGTGCTGCTCAGACGCTTGCTTCGAACGCTGAAACATGGCCGCCTCGATAGCCATTGGCTTGTAGAAGAAATAGGAATTTTTTACCCATGATGAGATTATAGTCATCTACTTATTCTCAGATTGTTGTGTATATGTTCTCAGTCATCCATGGTAGTTAGTTGTGTTTAGAGAAATGGTTCATCGTTATGAATTATCCGTACATGTTTTATTTAAAAGTGTTTCAGTGACTCAAGATTTCGTACACTTCGTGTTGACTATGGAATCGTGGTACATATTTCCGTTAAGTATTTGCTCGACTTGACTCCGAACATTCAAGTTAATTTTTATACAGACTTGTCCTCAAATCTGACGTCAGGCATAAAGGCTTAAAATCCGAAAGTTGTAAATTTTACAACCTTCTGAGTAAAATAAGTTTATGGATCTGTCAAAGTCTCTCATCGTTAGTAAACATGGGAAACTCTAAACTCCTCGTGATGCCTGTGACGATCGCTGCGCAAGACAGCTCGGGGGAAACGTACATAGTGGAAATTTTGTTAGAGCGTTGGCTAGGCCTCTATTTTAATCGTTCTGCTTTCTTTTGGCGTATGAACCTCAGCTCCTCTGAGAGTAACTTCGATGGTGTTGAAGCTTCTGAGGGTTTGTGAGATAACTCAGGAATGGCTATGTTGAGGATAAGATAGAGTTGTGCCGATGCTAAATTAGGTGCTGCGTCCTGAAGCATAAGAAGCATAGAATAGTTTGAATTAGTTGATGACTCGATCGATAAAGAATATTTTTTGCAGCCGAAAATAAAGCTGACAGAATTCGAGGAACTAATCGAATTGTGAAAAGTGCAGGTAGGATTCTTAAAACACTACGATAAAATGGAAAGAAAACGTGTAATTAGAATGTGATGTAGGAGTTCTTGAACGGGTTTTTGTGATGAAATTTCTTCATCAAGATGCGTAAGTGTTGCACGTTCTGATCAGTGTCTATTCCGAGCGTCCTGACCTTTTAAATCGCGGATAGAAACAGATTGTTATTGATCACGTTTTGGCAGACCTTCTGACAGTCTCCTTGAAGCCCTCATAGCAAAACTGATGCTGTTTATACCTTACATTTGTAATCACTTGACGTCGGTGTATGCATGCATTTGTTAGTGTCCGTGGGAATCGAAGTCTGGTATCCATGATATATCGGGGGCTAGTATTCACTATCTCGTTGATACTCCAGAACAGGTGTTCCTAACCTTTCTCTGACCTTGTACCCTTTCAGTGGTTCGATAGAGGAGCATGTACCCCTGAATTTTAAGATATTTGGAAAAAATATATTCACTGATATATGTACATCAATATTTCGAAACAACATATGAACATATTTTTCCTTTCTGTCGCTAACATTAAATATAGCCCTAGAGGTAATGTACCTCAGGTTGGGAACCTCTGCTCTAGAAAAACGAACGTTTTTCCTTCTTTACATTCGAAGATGTGTAGTTATCGTTTTTCACATATGTTTATCGCTGTGTTCAGAGCTTGTCTGGTTAAATCGTACGCATTTCATAGAATAGTTCTACTAGTATTTATAACTAGTACACATTTGAATGAAAAAATTGTTTATCAATCGTAGGGTTTGGCATAAGAAATGTAACTCTCAGCAAAGATTGTGCGTTTCAATTTGTCCCAGTCATTGGAGATCATATTTTGAATTGTTCGGTAAGAGTTAGCATGAAATTGCTAGGGACTTGTATTTTGCCAGAAGCGAAGTGTCATTACAAATTTTGTATCATAATTTAATCCCGATGAGCATTTCATGTTACTTACATCGAGTGGGATGTTCTGGACATTGTCATGTTATTTGCAGTATTGTTTATCATCCTTTTCACATGACTTGCGTCTCATCGTTCCAGTAATTGAGCCAGCTCACAAAAATCTTTCGTTTATGTGTCTGCATACTGTGTCCCCGTACAGAATTTCTACGTATTGTCACTCCGTACAGTGTCTTTTCATCATACGTCTTCAAACTATCGTATATCTCTACAAATTTTTGTCTATATGCCACATATCCCTATACCGTGTCTCTCCACACCGTGTCATTATTCATCGATACGATGTTGTCACGCACGAAGCCTCACGTTTATTTCTTCGTTGCAGTTCAAGCGGATGCTGAACAAAGAACTGAGCCACTTCTCCGAGTCCAGCCGGTCAGGGAACCAGATCTCCGAGTACATCTGTACAACCTTCCTCGGTGAGTGTTAGTCTAATGCATGCATTCGGATTGTACATGCTCAAATGGAATGCATTTATGCTGCTTTTGACTGTGCGAGTGGCTGTTTTCAAGAGTAGAATAGTGGGCAGCTTCCTTTAAACGTAATATGAAGTGACGAGTGCGAGTTTTACTGTACATGTTGGTGTCTTGATCTGTTTTGGCAATGTGTATATATTGTAGGATTTTCATCCTACCTTATTTTGTATTGTGCTCCAGGCTAATAGATGATATGCTGCTGTTCATTGCAGCGTCAACTGGAGCATTGCCAGAAAAAGTTTCACAACTAAATTGAAGATTTGAAACCGCAAAGCGTGAGTCACTTCGGCTGAATGCAGACGCTCTCATTTGTACCGGCTTAGGAAGATGTAGTGATACAGTATTTTTAGGTACAAATTTAGGAGTGAATGGAAAGGGGACCTATTGCCCTTATATTACACATTGTTTCGCTGTACGACATGTTAAATTAATGAGTAATTAAATAAATGAATAAATAAATGAGTTCGATTCATCAGGGAAGAATGCGCAGCTTAATGGATGCGTGTCTAGTACGTCATATGTGTGAGATGAGTATCATTCTGGTGACTCATATGCTATGGTTTAGTTTTACATGGCAACTGTACAGTGCATTGAACTTAACGATTTTTATTACGTAGTACCTAGTGGGATTGAATATTGTTGATGATCAGGGCTTCATTTCGTATAGTGAAGCAAATATTATATTTGGTATAGTCCCAAACAAAATGGCACTGCTCTGCTAATAGTTATTTATGTAAATGGATATTATATTCTCAGCGTAGAATTCTTTAGTATGTTCTGTAAAGGAAAAATCGAACGTTGGCGTTGACGATTCTTATCGGTGTGATTTAGACGATAGGTTGGGCCTCATTGTCTTGGCGTGTTGTATCTCAGTGTGGGGGCAGTGACGTGTTACCCCAGCACACCCTCCCTCACCAGTGTCGTGTGTGGCGTCCTTGTCAACCTCTTGCTATTGTCTTTTTATTGGATTGAGGACCTCGTTGCTACTGTGGAAACTTGATGCAATGTAATTCTTGTTTTTTATGAGAAAGTTATCGGGCAATGTTTTGTCAATACGAATTTTTTTTCACTTGTAGTTTAAAGGACATGTTTGTAAGGAATTTAGTTAGTGAAAAGCTCGTTTCTTGAATCTGAGTATGGCTTGTAGAGGGAGTCCTTGAGTTACGAAAAAGCATCTTCCTCATTTATACTCCCTGTTACCATGTATTTAGCCATACCAACAAAACAACTAGTATGTACTACACTCGGTTCGCAAGCTACGAACGGATCGCCTTCAACCGGAACATGAATTTGTAGGATTTATGGCGCTCGTTGCCGTGAGTTGAAATGCTGTAAACTGGGGACTCTATTGCATTAATGCATGTGCTATGATCCTTAATAGTAGGCAGTTATCTTTTTAAGACGAATGATCTAAAGAGAAGCGACTTAATTCTACTGGTTCTGAGGCTTGTTAGTGAATCGCAGCAGTAAAGACAAAACTCGCCTTCATGAGTACGGGCTCATGTGTCGATAGACTTGGAGTGAAGTTTCTAAATTTGACATTACCCTTATTCCGAGGAGGTATTCTTAAAACACGTGAGCGTCTAGAACAAATGCATTGTTACGTGAACATATTTTATTACATTTTTTTCTCGTATTCAAATAACTGTTATCACAAGTGTGCCGACGAACATATGAATTGAAAAATAAATAAATGGTCTTGACTTATGCCATGACGAAAGTAACATACCTGAATAGTGTTTATTCATGAAGTCTGGGATAGAAATTTTTCTCTGCAGCACAATTTTTTTCCAGTTTGATCCGCATTATCCGGTTTCTCAAAGTGCATTTTGCGATACATAAATAGCAGATGTGCCTCGGCTAGTACGTGTTTCTGACATTCTATTGACGTGCACGTAACTATAGCCAAATGCGCATCTGTTTCATTATTTACAGTTTCATCGAAGTGAAATATTTTTCATTGTGTACTGGCAAGTACTGTTAGTACAAATGTTGAAAATTATCGTATGGTGCAGAAACATGTACGTTCAGTGCATTTGTATTCCATATTTCTGGGTATTAAGCCATCCGTTATCAAAATTGTTAGCTGTAGTTCTAAACTCGTGTGACAATGGTTGTAACTTAATGGTATTTTTTCATCTAGTCTTCATTATAATTAACCCATTGAGAGCAATGCAAATTCGACAATTGTTTTTGGTTCTCCAGTCATCCACTATTGTAGATGGATAAAAATGTAGCTATATTTAATGATTTTGACAGTTGCTATTAGTGATTAGTAGTTGTTTATTGTCGCCATCGTAATGATTGCTATTGTGAATGTACCGGCGTATCCCATACAATAAAGCGTGAGTACTAAGTACTTATTAGATATCCAGTAATAAGTATCACGTAGCACAGGCTACTTTTATTGTTGTAGGAAGTGTTCTTGTAATTTATACCCATTTCCTATAATGTTCATTTGTATGCGCACTAAATAATATCCCCCGTATGTCAAAAAAGATAACCTGCAGATAGTAAAGTAGTGTGATGGACTTTGACGAATGTATCTCATATACGGAGAATAACAAAACACGATTAGGGTTACTTGCGCACGCCAAGGGAACGCTGGCCTATAATCGTAGATTTCTGCAGATTAGGATTTGTGCCGTTGTTTTGTAGCCAGTGCTGCAGCTCTTGCTGGGACATCTCGACCGTGACCTGGTAGAGGTTACAGAATAGGAAAATTTAGAATTTTGAAGTGATAAAATAGGAAAATTTAGAATTTTGCGGTTACAGAAGAGGAAAATCTAGAATTTCGAGGTTACAGAATAGGAAAATTTAAAATTTTGAGGTTACAGAATAGGAAAATTTAAAATTTTGAGGCTACAGAATAGGAAAATCTGGAATTTTGATTCATTTTCTGTTCATTTTAGTCTATGACTCACTTTCTTGCAATCTCAAGAGACAAATTTCCGTCTCGGAGTATTCTTGTGGTTGCATCTTACCATTCGAACCGTGGCCTGCTCCTTTAGCATCCCTTACTCCAATACTAGCCTCGTCTTTTTATTACCAATTACCAGTGATTCCCACAACCTGATCGCTCCTAAATTTAATCAATCCCATAACTCTCACATTTCTCACTCTCACTCTTTACTTACTCATTCTATCCTAGCATGTCTTTTT
>VCRD01000514.1:118572-132802 GCA_006783055.1 Trinorchestia longiramus
AGCTTATTGTGTGTTAGTGACGGTCTCTACGATGAAGATCTCGTCGAACCAGATGTAGATATAATCGATAGCACGCTGGATCTCGTAAACATTTTTTTTCCCCGCGTGATCTCGTTTCTGCTTGGAAGCTACTGAGTGACTTTGTCTTGCTATTTGTATGTAGTAAGACTTAAATCACTTTGAAATGTCCTGTGCATAGATGATCTTAAAATCATAAGCTGTCTTGCTGTTTTCCTCGTGCAAAGATTTCGCTTCACTCTCTTCTTGACCGCGTGCACAACACGTTTAGTCCGAATAGAAACGCTTTGGACCAGAAAATTGGCTTGCCAAAGGTTGTACCAGTCTTTGTATATAGTTTCCATACATTGAATACAATTTTATGACATATCCTACAGCTTTATGTCACCGCTACTTCTGTCAGCAGTTTTCAGGGAAGCAATTACATTACGTTCTACCTTTGGCGCCATTGTGCTTAAAGTACTGTTCGCAAACGAACGAAACAAAGAACACACGTACATAAGACGCTTGAAAAGCGCTGTGCGTAAATTTACGCATTTTTGTAAGCACTCTGATCTTTCAAATTGAAGTTCTAAAAGTGGGCAAATATTCATGGGGCACCACGTATGTCCAATTAGTATTGCAAGTTGATATTCGGACTTAAATGAAGAGAGTGCAGAGAAAGTTCCCAAATGTAGAGAAAGTATTGATATTATTCACATTATTTACACGATGCACAAGGACTGCCTTCAGGCGTTGCTAGGCGAGAAAAGAAGTTTATTTTTGTAATGATATGTCCTTTGATTGTCCGCACACTAATGACCAACAAGAATGATAGCTAACTTCGATGCATGAGATTGGTAGGTTGAGGTCAGACTTGATGCGATATTCGTTGGAATGTACGTAGGGTAATGTTTCAGAAGTTTCAGGACGAATGTCAAAGTAGATGACTATATTATTTAGAGATGATTTTCAGTGCGACCTTTCTTAAGGAAATTTGGAATGTATGTTTCGGAAATCGTACATCAGCGGTGACGCGTGCGCTGGGGAGCAGGTGGCGCTAGCTAGGCGGGCGCTCTTGATTAATGAAGCAAAAGGTGCAATCTATGCCAGCATTGCCAGAATCTTTATTCAAATCTTTGGCTGCTTGTCAAGAATCCTAGCGTGCTGCCAGCTCGATCGGTTCATATTGCGCAAGTCTTTGGCTCGTTTCGGTGCACATCTCGCTATAAAAACGGGGATTCCCGGGTCCATGTCTCATAAATTCATAAGCATGAAGAAGTTCTTGTTAGTACGTGGGCCTTGATCACCGCGCCAGATTTCTGTCGCAACACCACATAGTTCATGAGTGTTGGTGCATATTGGGAAAATGCTTGTGCATACGTGTGTGGAGTGTGTGTATAAACAAACGCGGGAAATCTTGTGCGTAGAAAATAGTTTTCGATCGAGTAAGAATTATTTTCTTAATTACTTAGCCCTACAAGGAGTGGTGATTTACGAGTACTTTTCAGAGTTATGTTTTGAGGATCTTTTGCTTAAAGCTCAATATTGTCGTTTCCCCGGTCTTTTCATGAGTTTAACACGTTGACTCCGAAGTGGTACGTATGTGGACCACTTAGGTTAGGTTCTGTAATTTTTTCAGATCCTTCTAGTGACTTTGCGTACAAAGTGAAGATTTACACCGTTCAGGCAATCGGAGGCAACGTGTTAATTCATAAGTACAATTGGCCGTACCGCTAGCAATTGGGCTGTATCCGTTTTGGCGATTATGTAGACACTACTATTCTGTAGTGTCACTACAGACACTACACTACTCTGTAGTGTTTTTGGCAATAAAATTATTGTATAATGTAAATTAGTCTTCTTTAATAGCCCATCAGAGGTTGAAAAAACAACCCTAGGATTTGTAAACCGCTTTTAGAGGGTATTACATTTAGACTCGGTCCCTACTACGTCAGAGACACTACAGAATATTGCCATGCTTCTCATCAAGTAAATGTTTCTGAAATAAATGTCAAGAACAAACAAACAATGTATCAAAAATTAGTGTGTGCCTTTTTTGGCAGGCAGTATTCTTGTATATGATGGCTGTGCTGTTACAGTAAACCTTGAGCATAAATCAATTTAGAAGTACAATATTTTAATGTTTACTTTATTCTTTTCTTCCAAGAAGCACACGTAAGATTAGTGAAGTGAAAGTTCCCGCAGAAAGGGGAAATAGAAAGTTATCGTATAAGAATGTTATTGAAAAGAAGGAGAAAGAGATGTTGGAATGCAATGGTCGAAATATTGGAAGATTTGTTAGATACTCGTTGAATGTTACCTACTGTGAGTGCCAAAGCACCGTGAAAATATGAATGATTTAACTTGACATTAGTGAGCCGAGCTGCATGGTGTTTAAGAAGGTACAAAATATTATCGCAGGAAATATAAAGCTTTGTTGTAAGACTAATGAGAAATACTTAAAAAATAAAGTAGGTTCAAATTGTATGAAGTTATTGTTTTTTGTGAGTGCTGTGCTGTGGAATTCCAGTTACAGGGATGAGTAGTTGAAATTTCATAATATGGAACGTTATTTAATGGACCTATTATCTTAGGGAAAGAATTTAATTGCAAGTTCCAATTCACAAGTATCACTCGAAGAGATGTTAGTGGTCATTAATTTAACTATTGGAAATAAGTAAAGATACCGATGTGCGAAACACTATTGGTTACTTGCCGTACGTGAAATAAAGTTAGAAAAGAAGAGGAGGTATTAAGGTTTGGACACATGTTATTGGAAATGCAAAAGCCTCCTAAAATGTTCTAGTAGAACTTGTGAACAACAAACGTCATTCAAGCGCATGTGTGGAGCGATCGTCGCTCGCGGTGTAGAAAGAAGTGGACAAGGTTGTTCCTTGTGCCGTGTCTGACTGTTAGGACTTGGTGATGTCTTTCTGTTTCAGTGAGAGAAGTGATACTGATAATGCTGGCGGTGCCGTAATGACTAGGAAACGATCATGTTGAATAAGCTCAAATTAGTATAAAGTCACTTAGGGAGAGGGAGGAATTTAGATTTGAGTAGAATGTATGAATTAAGATGTCCAATATAATATGGTGAATTGGAAAGGAAAATGCACTCCCTCTTCGATGGAAATAGTTATGAAATACATATCTAAAAACCTTGCCTATGCTTTAAGCGCTGCTATTGAAATGATGAGGGAAAGTTTTTTGGTAAGGCTTTAGTTTATTTTGAAAGAAACAATTGTAACACTTGTGTGTATTCAGCTCTACTATAAATTCAAATAGTAAGCAAGTTACGAGCATTTCATGGAACCCAAGGAATGCTTGTAAGAAACGCTTGTTGCTTGAAGGTAAAGACGAAGTATCATGAAACACGAATTATAGGTACGGGTGCCGAATTATTCAGGAAACGCGTTGTCTTTTTACATCTGTATTTTAAAACTGCCCTGTACTTCTTCCAAACTGTGCAGTAAAGATGTTAGAAAAAGCCCAAAAGAAAAAATTGATAAGTAGTAGATTTGTGAATCGTAGCGTTAGACTTCGTGAGAAGTGTTGAAGTGTATTGGACGAATTTTGTGGCGAGTTGAATTGTAGAGAACGTTAATATAGTTGAAGCATTCGTGATGAAGGTTTGATCATAAAAGTTATAATTGAGAACTGCAACGAAGTTTATGGAGTTGAGAAAAGTTCGAAAGTTTCGAACAGAATACGGTGTATGTATTGTTATTAGGGTAGAAAGTATGCTGCCGTATGCACCATCCAAGAGTTGAGGTTCTGAGGGAAAAAGTTGACTCTCGTTGTAACTTGCTAGTTCGTCCGAATTCTCAGCTTTGGAATACTGCGTCGGAATTCAAATGTGGAGAGTGGCATGAGTGATGTACGTTGATGATGGAATATATTATTGCGGTTTGCCTTTATAATGCTTTATGTGGACCTATGAACCATCATTGTTTCTTTGTACCGATTGTCCTGTAACTAGACTGACCCAAGAAGACGAAAATTCGTGGAATATACATGTGAATGTGTTTAAGAAATTTGTATCGCTTGTCTCCACAGATCAGCACCAAGAATTGGATCTCCCGAGTTTGCAACAAGACAAGGAAGATGCTGCAGCTGCTGAGAGTAGTGTACCGCACCAGCAACAACAGCCAACTCAAACACAGCAGACTGGTCACAGGTCATCGTCGCGAAAGAAATGCAAGTGTTTCAATTTTTCTTTAATTGAATTGTATAATGGCTGCATTTTTTATGTGGAGTTCATCGAAGATATTAAAAATAAGGAATTGAAATGGGAATGTTGAGTGAAGTAGGTCTATCAATAGAGTTGGTAATATTTTTCAAAAACGGGTATCAAAGTTTTGAAGGAAGAAGCTGAGTTGAGATGTTGAGTGAAGTGGATGATGCATTCGTGAACAACAAAGGTATTATAGGCTATGCAGCAGTCGTAGACTGTTTGAATTCGTAATTAGATATTGACGGAAAGTGTCTCTCCATGTACACTCGATGGAATCCCTGCTCATGGTGATAGTCGACCTCCCTAATGTGATGTTTAGTTTTTGTAGTGGTCACGAATCCGCAGTGTCATCCTTTTTAAGTTGCTACAGAAGCTTGTTTTGGTAGCCATCATCCAATGAATACTTGATTTTTGGGACATGCAGCTGTAAAAATCTTTTGGCTGTGATGGCCATACTTCGTTCCTCGCTCACAGCTTATTTGTCCTGTTCAGTCTCCTCAGGTCATGGAGCACAATCTCTTGGTCATCCATCCCTCCCACCGACTGAGAGATTCGCCGCACCCAGTTCAACAGCAACGGCGTCTTCGCACGATGCTGGATCAAGTGGGGCCGCTTACTCCACAGCTTCCAAAGAAGCACCCAGTCAACAAAGCAGTAGTAATTTTGCCAAACAGCATTCGAGTTCCTTCCAACACCATCCGTCGGTCGCTCAGGTTTCAGAATCCTCAGAACAGCCTTCAATTCCTTCGGGCTCATTGCAGTCGGCGTCCGGCGTGGACGTCACTGACACTTGTCCAACCGGGGCACAGACCAAGGAAGTTGCTTCCGTAGCATCTTCTATGTCACGCATCGTTGGTGTGAGGTCTCCACAAGAAGTTTCTCGTGAAACCATCCCCAGATTCGGAGTCGAGACACCTAATGAAGCTGAGTTGGCTAAGGTGAGTAAGCGTGTCTGAACGGTTTTGTTATAAAGTATCCGAGGGCGTTATTTCTTGTGTTTGTTTCCTTGTGTGTGCATTGGTTTTTGGGGAATAAATTTATCTTTTATGGAATTACTGTATACGTAATGAAACGAGATTGTGTATACTTTATAATGATGTTTCAGAAAGTGCAACCGAGTCTCTCCGCAAAGGATTTGATTATTTTGTTAGAATTTGATGGCTAGTTATGAAATGTAAACATATGACCAATTTCAATGAAGGGAAATGAGTGTTATTGAGAAACGTCATCAGTGTTAACAGTAAAAGAGGACCTGCATCAGTGAAAATTTTACCGATGGGTACGAGTAGCAGGTGTTGAAGGTGGAGGCTTTTACCGTTGGTTTATGTTGGCGTGCCTGTGAATGTCATTCATGCACAGCGACACGAAGCTGCCTAAGTGACAAGCGTTTCCTCGTTTAAAAGTTTGTTAATTGGTTGGGAAGGTGAATAGTCATACAAGCGTTCTCTGTACTGAAATAGTGTAAGGAACATTTGAAATGTGAGTTTAGATGGCAATTCGTAATAACATTTATTTGAAGAAGCCGCATGTTAGAATATTATTCATGTTTGAAGATGAATAGGCGAGACTTGGTTAAAGCTATACGAAATGTAGCAGCAGTTTAAATGAGAGATTCCTGTCAAGTACAGTGCAGAAATTGATGTTTTTTGCAAAGCGGACCGAATAGTTTAGGTGCATAATTTTACTGAGACATAGTTGCTTGCGTTCTATTTATAATTTTATTTTAAAGAGGTTGCGTTGCTACGACTGCTGAATTTGTATAGAATGGGAACTGTAATGCAAGTAGTTGGATGCTAGGTAAAATGAGCTGTACATTAACTGTTGAAATTTGTTTAGCAGATGTTTTGAAAACGTAATTCGTTAGGCGATCGTTGTACTTTTTGTAAAAATATTCTTGGCATGACATCAGGGATCTCAAAAGTTGAACGTAGTATATCTCGAATATTAGTTAAGAATAGTTGGCCAACTTTCTACGAAGTGGATGATATGAAGGTAAATCATTCACTTCGGTCATCAATAGTCATAATGGTCATGAAGACTAGTTGAATTGTTTGGTTGATTTTTTCAACAGGTGTTTTAATATTGGGAGAGAAAAATGTATATGTAATAAAGTTGAGAGGAATTGTTTTAAGTATAGATTGTAAAGCTGTTCTTCAGTGTGTCGGTACGTATAACTGTGGAAGAAAATCTTTTCGTTGGGAAGAAGCTGTCTTTCATAGAAATGAGTCATGAAGAAGGCTATGAAAGGGGAGATCTGAATAGAAACGTTAGACGTGCAGTAAAAGTGCGATCACACTTGATGAGAAAAGATTTTAAATATAATGTATAGTAGCTATAATTCCACTACGCAGTGACAACTTCTTCTAGTATGAATAAGGAGACATACCTTTTTTTGTGTTGATTTGATTGTACGGAAGGAATTTGTTTGAAAGTTATGATTGAATTAAAATCCTTGTGTGTGGATCGTCTGTAACGATCAAGAGCGTAAAATTTTGGGTCGTTTCCATCATGGAATTGTATGATACGTACATTAGGAAAACGATGCGAAAATTGCAACCAAAGAATCCCAATGGTAAACTAGGGTTTTGTTTGAAAGTGGTGTTAAAGCCGTCAACAGAGAGAGATTTATAAAAGCTCATTGCATTAGCATTGGATCTTCCAGTTCAACAGCATGCTACAAATTAGTGTTATTTCGGTAGATGCTCCTCCAGTCAGATGAGGTATTCAAGGTTCTAAAATCAGATTTAGTGAGTTGATGTGTGGCGTACAATGGTGTAGTTGAATCAAGAATATTTTCCAAGATGAATCGTTGGTGAAACATAATAGCATTCAAACTGTGATCGTCCGTTCATCGCGCCTGATGAAAAAAGTTGAAAACTAGAGTGAATTAGACAATTATTTTGTATATCATTTGCTTTGTAAGTCCTCGTTGTTAGAACCCAGTCAGAATCATAGCTGTTAGGAATTGGTTGTTGTTGGCAGAAAATTGCGATAATTGTCGGTGGAAAGGAATTGCTTGTCACATGCAATGCATATGGACTAATGGTGATTAGTGATGAGATATCCTCGTTCACTGTGCAGAAGACATTGTTTTTATAAGAATCACTTTGTCGAAATGATGGTATATTGTAAAAATATTCTTGGCATGACATCAGGGATCTCAAAAGTTGAACGTAATATATCTCGAATATTATTTAAGAATAGTTGGCCAACTTTCTGCGAAGTGAATGATGTGAAGGTAGATCATTCACTTCGGTCATCGATGGTCATAATTGTCACACGAAAATCAATAGTCATAAGGTAAGCGTGAAAGCACTTAAAACGTCGTCTTAAATCATGAAGGCACTTCAGTATGTAGACCCTTAAAATTGTTGAAATGCAGTTAGCATTGACGTGCAAGTAATAGATTCTCATTGAATCGTATACCCTTCTTCAGTCTTGGCTATGCTTACTCGTAGCCGTCTAGGCCTTGTGGACAGCGTTTGCGGTGGCAGTTACATGTTTTGTACTTCCCTCTGTTCATTTTACTTTGTGCGTCCAGGAAGTGAGCTATCTTAGGTCCTCAAAGAGGAACTTCTTTCAGCTCCTGTTCGGAAAATGGGGGACTCTGTACTTGACCAGGAAATACAAGGTGTTGGAAATTTGATAATTGTGTAAAACTGCGTCGACATACCTTTGCAAAATCATTGACGTTGCTCGGAGATTTGAGGTATCGCATGTATGTGCTACTGAATCAGCAGCTCTAGTGGTATGAATGTGTTGTGTGTTATAAACCAATGAACTTCAGGAAAGCATAGATTAGTTGCAATTATGAAGTCCTTTGTACTCGTGTACGTGGCTTATGTTTGAATGTTTGTGTTCGTTTCTGTATGTTATGTCATCATATTTAGTGCATGATGGAATTGCTAAAGATTTTTGACCTGCTACGGTGGAAATATAATAATATACAGATAAGTTAGCATTAATATAAAATTTATTATTTGCACAGTTATATTCAGAAAATCGCTCCAATGGAGCTGAAGCGATGTAACAATGGAGTGTTACGGCCCTCACCAAGAAATATTTGAATGATGGAGCATTAATCCCTCGTCAGAGAGCAAAGACTTAGTGGGGGGTGGGGAAGTCATTCAGGTAACAGAAGTGTATGAGTAGTTAAATGATTTCTGATCATTGGGAATGTTTTGTTTATCGTCCAAAAAGTTTTAGGTATTGGGCATTTGTTGAGCTTGGTGACAATATAAGATTTTGAGAATTATTTGCAAATATTGCATAAGATGTAAGCTAGACAGAAAAAGCGGTCGACGTTATGCTGAGTTCTAAAGAAGGCATAATTCTTTGAAAGGGTTATGTGCTATTTGTGTTTAAATAGCACAGTGAAGAACATGAGCGAGAAAGACACGAAATGATTAAATCTGTTTTTAGCGAGTGCAATCGCAGTTGAGACGCGTTTGGCAGGTGCTCTACGTTGAAGGCATCATAATTATAGCAAGGGTAGCTCTAATAATAACGGTTCGAAGATAGGGCGCATTGGTTCAGGCTGTCCTTGATCTTTTCTTGGCTAAAGCCGAACTCTTGTACGCCTTTTAGATTAGTGTTTGTGAAAATGGAATTCAACAGGAAGCAAGATAGGAATTTAGTGCTCTAGGGTAGATGGAGGGAAGAACATTCATCAGGTTATCATGACTTTCAAGAATGGATCCGGTTGATGAAGCTGTATGAGATTCATATGAAATAATTCAAAACCTCATTTTAAATAGAAGTATGGTTTCTTGAACAGAAAGTATGAATGAATAAGAGTATAGAAATTGTTTGAATGAACTCAACCAGACTTTCCTCTGGCGAATGAATTATTCATTCGCCAGAGGAAAGTCTGGTTGAGTGAAAAGAAGTTTAAGAAAGAATAAGTAAGTCCATTTTGATGAGTCTCCTGATACGGCAACATGAAAAATGTCGAGTTAATGATTCAAAGTGTCGAGCATCCATTTTATGGGGAACTCGGGTAGGTGCAACCGTTATGCGCTGAGTTGGAACTTTGTTGTGGTATATTTGAACTGAAGTATATAAGGTAGACGTTACGCTTTGAAATATGGCATTCGAAAAATCGTTTGCACATGGTAAAACGAATTAAAGGTGTTTTGGGACGTATGCGAACATAGTAATGTATGGAAATGTGCTTGAGCAAGTTGAAAGGAATGCTAATGATTAGTATGTACGCTGTATTCGAATTTGTGAACGTGCTCTGGTTTATGCACAAGTGTCTTTTCAATGGCATTAGGCAGGCAGAGTACTCAGGTGAAACAGAATGAATTGTTTTAATGCATGGAAGAAGAACAAGTTACGAAACATATTAAACGAAAGGAGATAGTGACAATAATTCGAGAACTACTGTATTTAGATAATTTTTTCCGTAAACAATGTGAGCAGGCCGGCGGCAGCACATATGCATTTACAGTCATTTCCGTTTGAACGATAAAAGTGAAGGAGTCTTTTGAGTCTTATCAGTGCTGTCGTCTCGGTGACTGGATAGCAATATTGGAGTAGCTCGTATGTTTGGGAAGGAATGTTTTTATGGTTTTACCCGTAGAGAAAACTGTGGATATTGAAATAGAAAATAATTTTTGGTATTGGATGTAATATTTTGATTAATGTGGGAAAACTTAATTATTATTGGATTGAATTGTTGAGCGAACGTGTTTGACGAAAATCTGTTAGTTTTGTGATATAAATGTGTTGTATGGCTGAAATTAACTCCTTGAAACTAGGAAGTCTTTGAAGTGATGCCGAGTTGTCGATGGGAAATAGTTTTGTGCTCCATCGAACGGGGTGCATTTGTTGATGAAAAAGTTTTGAAATTCCTGTGGTAGTTGCTATGCACCCTGCTCACGGGAGAGGGATAAATTCTGTTGAGATAGAGGGGTGGGAATTAACGTCACCTATGCAGGTGTTGGAGACAGCCTGCAGCAGCTGTTATCATTGCTAGAGTAAGAGGTTGCAGCTGCTACGTGTACATGTCGGACTAGTGGTCCACGTACAGCGCTAATATTTTATGTGCTTGTGAAGTTCTTTGTATTGCAGTAGGTAGTTATAAAATAATGAGTTTTTCTTGTGAGAATTTAAATGAATAGTTTAATGGTGTTGAGTAATATTATTCGATATCATGAAGAAAGGGGAAATCCAAATATTGTACAATGACCAATTCGAACAATGAGAAGAACTATAGAATGGTGGAACGGGAGATTCTGAGAAGAATATAACATTGTATCCACGATATTTGTTCTTGTTGGCGAGTTTAATGATGTGAGGAAATGTCCCACACGAGAGATATAAATTTGGAAAGGCAATGGAAATACTGTAGGTTACGCAGCCGATTTTAGTTGGTTACCAGTAAAGTGAGGATTGGTAACAGTAATGTTTGTTGCCTTTGGAAGTAGAATCGGATGATAATGGAATGTTATTTTTGCAGGTGTTGGAAGACGTTGACAAATGGGGCATCGATATTTTCCGAATCGCTGAGCTGTCTGAAATGCAGCCGTTGACGGCGATCACGTACACCATATTTGTCGTAAGTATAATTCTATAACGCTTAAAGAAACGTCTTTGTTGTGTATTTTAAATGTCATTGGCCCCATTTTAGGTGGGGAGCAGTACTGTAGAAATTATAGTTGAACACCAGGTACTTACTCCTATTTGTTGTGTGTGATGTGCAGTCGTAAGCTGCTCTCTTAAAGTAAAGTAGGCTTCTGAACTACTAATTTGTCTTTTTTGGGGACTAGTTTTGAAACTTGAGTAATTTAGTATCGTAGGTTGTGTGGTCACTGAATGGAAATATTGTCATTGGTTGTGTGGTTGTGTCATTGATATATTATCTGATCAGTACTTTGTACTGATTTCCGAAAGTTTATAGATGGGTATCATTAGTTATTATGCTGTAAATATTCATTTTTTATGTGATGTTTTGAGGATTAAACGCTATAAATTCGATTGAGTGTAACTATTTCAGGGCTGTGAAGCGATTAATAATTACTAGCATGAAGAAAGTAAGAATAGATTTCAAAGAGAATAAGTCTCAAGGACGTGATGCATGCGATTAATGTAAGAGAAATAGATGCGCATTGGAAAGAGGTAGACATTCTTGGAGATTGAACAGTTCATGATGCCGTGCTACAATGGAACATAAATAGACCATGACAAGCCCGTGTACGGTGGGCCGAGCTTAGGTGTGGTTGTAGCGTAGGCTGCCATTCAAGAACGCAGAAAGAAGTTAAACCGAATGACGAAGATGTGATGTTTTTTTACGAGTTGAGCATGAGATAAGATCGTAAGCATATAACACTTTAGGAAGCGTAACGTTGAAATGACATCCTCCACATACTTCGTGATAGGTGAGGTGAAGTTATTTTTTGGGAGTTCAGAAGTATGCTTAGTTATGTTGAAGAATGTGTATTGAAGTAGATTTTGGGAGGAAAATGAAATAAGTTAGGTATGGGAAAGGTTGAAAAATGCCGTACACATAGAGGGAATGATGGAATAATAGTTATCTTATACTTACAGGAACGGGATTTAATACAGAGTTTCAAGATCCCGCCGAATACATTATTAACATTTCTGCACACGCTAGAAATGCACTACCTCAGCCACGTGCCGTACCACAACGCGCACCACGCAGCCGACGTTGCTCAGTCCACCCACGTGCTTCTGAACTCGCCGGCGCTCGAGGTGAGACAACTTTATAGTTGTGCGTACTTGGCTTGTTTTCTTATGGCGGCTGCATCGAAATAAAAAGAATTGTATGGGCATGAGGATCGTAGAAATTTTAAAATATTTTAGTATTGATGTTTTAAATGTCTTTAAATGGTAGTGATACATTAGAAATTTGAGATGAAATTAGGATGGAGGTAATTGATTTCCTGTTGATATTGCAAGTGTCGGGCTGTAATGGCTGAGGTACCAAGAGGTTGAATTCTTGTAAACGTATTTTTCTAGTTTGGAAAGAGGACATGAGCAAGAATGTACAGAGACTTGGTTTAATCTTAGAAGATGTCCTTGAAAAACGGAACATTTTTGGGTGGTGTTATGTATAGTTCAAGTGGAAAAGGCAAAAGAAACATTCGTAAGTGAATATTATTGTGTAAGTTAATGCAAGTAAGATATTTGATAGGTAAATTTGACCTGATAAAACGCACGCTCTTCGTATTGAATTGTGAACGTGGTACGAAGTTAATATGAGACTGAATTAATGTCCTGCTCTCAGGAATACGTAGGTTGTTTCTGAAGGGACGAGGGAATGAGATTATGGCGAACAGGTATTATGATTTGTGCATGTGCTTGTGTTCTGATGTCCGTTAATCTAAAAGGAGGTGGCGTGTCCAGCAGAATACATGGCTCTATGCGCGCAAGAGGTGAAGTTAATGAGTATGAAATTATAAGTAATGTGTCAAGTTAAGAAGTAAGTAAGGTTAGGAATATTAGAGCTATTTGGAAGCATGTAAGGCTGAGTAAGTTGGCCTGGTTGTGTAGAGTTAGAGGATTCGAGTTGAGAGCGAAGTAAAGATGTGTTTTCGCGTAGCGTTATCGATAAGTAGAGATATATAAGGAATGACGTGTTGCCATTATCTTACCGCCCACCTGGTTTTGAAGTAAAGGTCATGTTTTGTTGCGTGGTAGAAATGGTAAGAGTGCATGTATACCTCAGTTTCGCATGCGTGCGTCACACGAATGTGTGTATAATCAATTAATATTGTTTTTCAGTCTGTATTTACGCCGCTGGAGGTGCTTGCTGCCATATTCGCTGCAGCGATACACGACGTCGACCACCCAGGCCTCACAAATCAATACCTTATCAATTCATCCTCCGAGCTCGCACTCATGTACAACGACGAGAGTGTCTTAGAGAATCATCACCTCGCCGTCGCGTTCAAGCTTTTGCAAAACCAGAATTGCGATATTTTTGTCAATTTGAACAAGAAGCAAAGGCAAACGCTAAGGAAGATGGTTATAGACATGGTTCTGGCGACTGACATGAGCAAACACATGAGCTTGCTGGCCGATCTCAAGACCATGGTCGAGACGAAGAAGGTGGCGGGGTCTGGAGTGCTATTGCTCGACAACTACACTGACAGGATACAGGTAAGGTAGAGATATAGGCGGTGATGTGTTCTGTTGATTTTATTTTCAACTAGAGAACGTCAAACTTTGGTAAGGAGTTCGTGCGCTCAAGTGTTCATTTAAGTTATAATCTATTGTCGTTACATTAATGAGCACCTTCAGAAGAGCCTGTAAAGGGGAATTATTTGTTAATGTACTAGAAAGTCATGGGATATTTGAAAGGATGTAAACTTGAGCATGTGTGTAGTCTGTGGGTCACAAGTGAACTCATACGCTCTTCAAGTCCAACGGGACTATGAGTAAAGTGAAGGCACGTTTATGGTGCTTCATGACTTAAGAAGAGTACCTTTGGAATTTAATGCGATTATGGCGTAGTAGACAGTTAGACAGCTGATTTTGAAATAATGTGCACGCATTTGAATTTATTGCGACGGAACTCTTGCGCACGGCAATAGCTCGAGTTTGACACAAAGGAAGAGTCGCCTTATAAAACAAGATAGTTATCTGCACAGAAGTTGGGAGAAATGGCTTAGGTGGCCGTGTTGAGCATGCTCACACGTAAAGTTTTAATGTTGCCAAGACCTCAGTGTAGGCCATAGGGGAGAACGCAGCTGCTTGGCAGTGAGACTAGGACCTTGAAGGTACCGGTACGGGCTTCGTGAGGAGCACATAAGGGTTTGATTGTTATTTTGTGATGCTGTGCAGGTGCTATTTATGTTGACGTAGCATATACATGTTTTGTTGATGGCGCAGTTATTGTTTTTGCAGTAGATACTTTCGTTGTGGTATGAACTGTTCCTCTGAGACGTAATATGTAGTCATTATTAGTAGAAAGTACTCTCTTTGTTTCGTTGCAATGTTGTAATAGGTTTGTAAAAGTGTGATAATAGG
>VCRD01000514.1:133859-156650 GCA_006783055.1 Trinorchestia longiramus
TGTAAAACTTGTAGTGCATGCTGGTTTTAGTAATACATAGTACGCAAATATATAGCGGTCGAAGAGCGTGCGAGTTTGTGTTATGTTCGTATCGAGTTGTTTTATCGCGGCGGCGGTTGCAGTGTTGAATTGTTTTATCGAGGCGGCGGTTGAGCACAGGAAAGTACAGCGCTTGAAGAGCCCATGAAAAGTTGAGTGATATTTGCGCAGAAGGTTTTTTGTTTGTGAAGGTGGTACAGCGTGTGAATGTTGAACATTAGGCCAGGTGCGCCATCTGTTTACGGAGTTGAATCATTGCTTTCATTGCGTTCACAGGATGTATGAGTATATTTTGTGAGCGGGGATCAGTTTAGAGAGTAAGCATGAGGGTGTAAAGAAGAGGATGAAAGAAATTTTACAGCTGCTCTCTTTGATCAAAGTAAACTAGAAATACTTGTAAATATTTTTAGAAAGCCTTCAGTGTCATATGTGAATGCTGAGGAAGTACCTGTGGGTTATCATGTGTTGTTTTAGACGATGAATAACGTTTACGACCCGTTGTGAGGGTGTCACAAGAATGTCATTGTTGTTGCCAATGTGTGGTACACTAATGCCGTTCTTGAACGCACTGAGCGTTAGTGGGGAACACAAAGTGGGCTTGTTTTCGACAATCACAGACAGGCTGCACTCACTGAAGTAGCCGTTTATGAACAAACACACAAACCTTTCTTTCGATCTTAAAATAATCAAGTTCTTATACTGCTTCTGCAGGTTACGTTCAGGTTTGAAAGTATCAAATGAAGTAATCTTATCCTTCTGAAGAAAATACCTCAGTTGTTGGTCTTCATCTTTCGCCGGGCGAGGTGCAGGTTTTGGAGATGGCAGACATGAAGCAGGCATATTGAAGATACTGGAAGGGATTTCATTTTTTCACACACCCCCACACTTGTTCGGCATTTTTAATACATATTATTAGCAATAAACTTTGTTAACAAACAGTATCCACTTAGAAATGCATCAATTTGCCTCGAAACAAACAACAATGTCCGATTCAAACCGAGCGACAGACTACGACAATGTTCGCACTGTGACAGATGGAGGTAAACTGAGCTTAGTGAACTGGCCTCCACTACCGTAGTCAGCTACATGGTGGTGCACGTCCTATTTATAGTAGTCCTTGGTTGTATCCTTTCTGGTATTGATGATGCTGGTGACCTCGTCATATAAGAGACCATAAAGGTATGGAATTATGAAAATGAGGTCGATCCCTGGTGGAAGAGAGATCTTGACATTAATGGAGTAAGATGTATTAGCATGTGGGTCTAGAGATGGATTCATTTAATTGGCAGCGTCCGACGTATGAAATGGTTGGTTATTGAAGCGAAGCATGCTTCAGTAAGTGAGAACTTGGTTGTGCGCCGCATGATGCAGTAATGGTCGACTTCCGTAAAATACGAGTAGTATATCATAGAATATTATGCATTTAACGTTGATTGGCAGCAGTTGAAAGACGACATGGAAGAGGCAAGTGTAATCATTATGGGCCACCAGATAAAAAACAGTACGTAATGAACTGGCGAGAGGACCTTCATGTGTTTTAGAATATGATGCACTAATCATTGACTGCCACCAGGTTCTGCAGAACATGGTACACTGTGCTGATCTGAGCAACCCCACCAAGCCATTGGATCTGTATAAGCGCTGGGTGGGCTCTATCATGGAGGAATTTTTCAAGCAAGGCGACAAGGAGCGGGAAATGGGCTTTGATATCTCGCCGATGTGTGATCGTCACTCTGCCACCATTGAAAAGTCCCAGGTAAGAATAGAAACATTTAAAGGGTAGACTAAAGTGTTCGACGTTGTTTGCCATTGATGATGGTTTTGAGAATGAAAAGTGAGACGCATTCTCATGTCTGAGAGTATAAAGAAGGATTTATGCTAGCATTGTTGTTGTTAGTTGTTGGGAAAGCAAAAATTCAGGAAAGTGAGTGCAATTGAGATTCTGCTAGTGTTTCGGGCACAGTAAAAATATGTAACTGGGTTCCCTGTAGGTACATGGAAATTTGAGAGGAAATGTACTGAATCGGAATGAGAGTGTAGAAAGGGAAGGTTAA
The DNA here is from genome assembly GCA_006783055.1 of Trinorchestia longiramus. Lineage (NCBI taxonomy): Eukaryota > Metazoa > Arthropoda > Malacostraca > Amphipoda > Talitridae > Trinorchestia > Trinorchestia longiramus. The sequence continues at coordinate 135,953 of VCRD01000514.1, forward strand.
AACTTTCTCAGCGATACATCGTTTTGGAGAGGTGATATTGAAAAAATGTAGAGCAGTTGGAATTTAGAAGTATAAAATTTTATGCAAATTGGTAAGTTAGAAGCAAATAACGTTGAAAGAGGACATGGAGGAGGGTTGAAGGTTACGTAAGTAAATAGGTGAAGTTAATAGGTTAGAGATCGCATTAGGTAATTGCGTTTCGTATAATTTCGTAATAATTGGCGAAAGAAAGTGAAGGAATGTTTAGGTGGTAGTGTTAGAAGTTGAGAATTCGAAGTATTTGAATCATTAATTGTGAGGTGCAGTGATTTTTGAGGTGTGTCCAGTTCATGTGTGTGTGTGTGTGTGCGCGGAGAAAGAAGAAAGTTACATTAGTTGGTTGATGCATGCGTCATGGTCAGTTTTGCGCTGGCAGAAGTTGCGGTCACTTGGAAGAATGAAAGAAACTGATGTTGTGTCACGGTAATATGTTGATGACTGCTATCATGTCTTTTAAAGTTAAAAATTTGGCTTAGGCTTGACATACTTGGTAGTATTATATATCGGACTATGTAGAGAAAAGCTTACATACTATGTAGTTGTTCTTTACGAAGTTCTTTTCAAATACACTGAGGTAACATTATTAAGAGGGTGAATTAATCATGAGGGGAACAACATATTTACGAGTTAGTCGTCTTTGTGGGCTGATGGGAATAAATTGTAAAGATATGAAAGGATATGGCAATAAGTGGTTACAGATATGAACTTATGAAAATATGGTAACAATGGACAGTTGTGCCAGCACTGTTGGGGTAGAGCAGGTTTAGGCTCGCGGTTCATGAGAGCTGGTGCTACGTTGAACTCGGGGTGGTGCGGATACGAAACTCGGGGTGATACGAAAAATCCATTTGCTGAGAAGGTGAGAAATATTGATGCTGACGAAGAGTTGTGACATTGGCGTGAAATTGTAATTAAGAAATATTGAATCATCGTACATGCGAGGAAATAAGTAATAGGATGATTTGTAAAGGAAGGTTAGATTATATGATCCGAGTAGAGTAAGTTTAGGAGGTAAGGAGTCTCCAATTGTTTTAAGCAGATTTACCTCCTAAGCAGGTAAGTAATGTTATGGAAATTTGTATTTCTGACATGGGTTGTTGAATAGGATTTGATGACTACAGCTATTGTTGAGATACCGGAAGGTATGAAGTGAAGTCAGAGTAGTTGGATGTGTTGTTACAGAGAAAAGGCGAGGCCTCAGCCAGTTTATAGCGGGTGACATTAGACAGCAGATGAGAAGGTGACACTGATACCGTTATTATATGCTAGTAGCAAAAACGTTAGTACGACTTCGGCGGAAGTTCGTGATCCTAATGGTTTTCAGATATTCGAAAATTTATTTCTTGTTGTGCAATTTAGTTTTGTGCGGCCATGAGTTCGTCACTTTTGTTGATAATGAAAAGAGTTGCTCCTGTCCGTTGAGAATGAAGAACCAGTGAATGGAAGTAGCCGTCAAAGTTTATCTCGTTCCGCTTTTTCAAAAGCGCGAAGTTTTGTGGCGAGTCGCCCAGCTTGTACCACAAGCTGTCTCGTAGCAATAGCATACAATTCCTTAAACCCTCAGACGCTCACTCGAGGTAAGACCAAACAGAAAGGTATTCAATGTTTGCTCGGAGATAAGAGATGTTTGAGTGTTGGGACTAAAGAGAGATATAGAGATTCCTATAGTTTAATAAAGTGACCTTCATGGATGATTGCGAAAAAAATAAATAACAGATTAAACAAATAAATAAAAGTTTACGCAGGTAATTCGATGTAAATATTGAATGAAATCATTGAAAAAGGAAGTTGCGGTAAAAGAAAGGTATGCGATTGAAACAGGTATGCTTGAATGCAAAGATTGCGGACAGAAAGTCTCGTGAATGGACGTATGATTTGTAGATGTGGTGCTTATGTGCGAAGATATTTGGAATAAAGACAGCATCTAGGTTAGATCAGCTAAGGTAGTAGCAAGAACTTGGCATTGACTGAATCTGGGTCTCGTGATTGCAAAAGTATTTGGTCAGAGAAAGGTTTAAGAAGAGGCTTATGAGGACGAGTCAAATGTGAGTATGGAATGTAAGTTGAACTTGTGATAATCTTAAATGAGGAATGTGTTTTAGGAAAGGGATGTATATGCAGTGTCTAAAATTGATATTTGTGGTTGTGTTTACTGAATGTGGTGTAGGTTTGTTTGGTGGTATATAGTCTAGCGTTATTTGGAAAGGGTATGTAGAAATGGTAATTCATGTTGGGTATAAAAGTGAAGACTCAAAGTAGGAATAGTAGTGTAAGGATAAAAATGGTGTGATGATGTATGATAGTTGTAAAGAGAGATGGTGTATTTATCATTTATTACGGTGCTAAATAGATTTTAGTAGATATTTGAATCAGTTATTTGTAGAAAGAATAAGGAAGAGCTCAATGATATGTGACTTTAGGTTTAGTAGTTGAAGTTAGGTGTGGAGCGAAGCGTTATGAAGTAGGGGAGGTTGAATTGGTAGCGCAGTATTAAATTGTCTATTGAAAAGATGACAGGAAATGGTTTCTCTGAAGGTATTATGAAAGTATTACTGTGAAGTAATGTTAGAAACAAGTACTCCTATATGACTTATAGTAGAGAAATGCAGATAGCTATGCCCAGTGTTGGAAGAATGTATGAAATGTATATTTTTTAATGGTCATGTATTCGTGTCTAATAAAGTGCTGTATGTTGGCATGAAATGTTTTTTGACAATGAAATATGCGAAGAAGTTGCAAAAGCATCACTGTGTGAAGGAGAACATGGGTAAGTGGAATGTTGTTTGTTAATTTGTATGGAGGTCGTTCTGAGCATGTGAAAGGAACTCATCAGATTCCATGGGTTGATATATTTTGGAAGTGTTGGGACGTTGTGCTTAGGTTTTGAGATGCACGTATTAATCGAAGTATTGCGAATTTTAATAGAAGTTTTGATTTTTAGGTTGGCTTCATAGACTACATCGCCCATCCTCTGTGGGAGACGTGGGCTGACCTGGTACACCCAGACGCACAAGATATCCTCGATACGTTGGAGGAGAACCGTGATTGGTATCAGCAAATGATTCCAATTAGTCCATCTTCATCTTCAAACGATTTGCAAGAAGAAGATCAGCCTGGCGGTACTTCTGAAGATCAGGACGAAACTGAAGATGATGGGCAGCTGTGCGCCGCAGCTGAGAGAATCCAAATTCATTTTACGCATGATGAGGAAACTGAGGGAAGTGGGGGTGAAACAAGTGGTCTTGGTGGATCCAGTGGGTACAGCGGGGCTGGCGTAACCAGTGGTGATAACCAGTTGTCTTGTGATGTTGATAAGGAATTTGAAGAGCCTCCTGAGGCCCAAACCAAGGATGAAGACAGTGGGATCTGACCGTCTCCGGCCTTTGCATTTACAGGGTATTGTAACAGAGTCCGAAAGAAGCTGCTGAGATGGTTCCATGTCAGCAATCTCACCAGTAACAATGAGTGTGCTAACTCGAGTGCTAGTGGCACGGATTGTTCTGCTGATCAATCAAATATTGTTAGCGGTAATGAAGTGTCCAAGAGTATTGGAATTAAGGAGTTTAAGAGGAGTGACGTTTGTGAGTGTATCGTTGAGAGTGCCGAAGTTGATGCGTCCAGTAATGAAGAATGTAGCAGGTCTTCAAATCGAGCTGGCGATGTCAGTGCAGCTTGTACCAGGAGTGGCAGCCAATTGTATATCGTACACGACAGAAGGGCACCCACGGGCGATAGCCAACGTAGTTGTGGAAATTATGAGAGTAGGAAAATAAGTTGTAGTGTTGATAAGTGTGAAAAGGGTAATATTGTTTTCAGTGCAAACGGGAATAACAATGAACAATGAAAGATATATGTAAGTTGAAAGATGTTAGAAGTTGTGGATAGTAAGGGGATTGAATGAATTGTATACTTTGAAATGTCTAGGAACATATTGATGAGTTATGAGTGAAAGCAAAAGTTCCTAGCATTGTAGCCCGGAGACAGGGTAGTGGGTTCCTTGACTGAAAAGTATCTTTGAATCCCTATTACGTACTGTGGAGCATTGTTCTCGTGATGAAGGTATAAATGTCCATATTTTTGGAGCGGATAGTAAGAGATATAGTAAGTGCAGCTAGATTTAAGAGTGAATTGCTATACCTCTTTGAAGTGGTTCCTGAGGCCCACAGCCTTAATTTGAGTTACGGTAGGTATTTTCCCGTGATATTATATTGTGTTGAAGAAATTGATTCCGAGATTACAGAGAAAAATGTTTTGGCATTCGTCGAGTGGCCCCGAAGTATATTGATACATTTCTGAGAAATGCAAATTAATTGAAAAATTGTTTTCGTTCAATTCCCGTTCTCATGATAATTGTATGGATTGGGAATATGACCACCTATGAGAGACGTTTACAGTGCGAGAAATCAAGAGCGAACACCGTTATGAGTGAACTTTGTAGATTTGAAAGTCTCTGTTAGAGAATGTTATAGTAGAAGGTATACAAGTGAATGTTGCTTCGTCTATATTGAAGTGCTGTATTACCATGGATACTGTAACACCATGGTCGGTCCTCCATGTGGTTAATGTAGACCGCTGAGTTTGTCATTGGTATAACTCCGTAGGCAATGATAGGCTTTGTGACCCGGTTCATGTTGTTTGTTTTGTTCATAGAGTGTGGCCATTTTGGAGTAATATGCAGAGGTGAAGACCTCTTAGCCAATGTTTAAGTTATTTGTTTCAGTTATGGAGTAGTTGTGGTAGAAGTCTCCTGATAATGAAGTATTTGCCGTTGTAGTAATGGAAGGTGGAAACTTGTATGTTCTCGTGTGAATGAAGTGTGGAGAGTGAGACGAGCTTGGGAATAAAATTGCTATTTCTATTATTGGGGCCAAAATTGGAAGCTGAACTTGCTTGATGAGAGAAAGTATTGTTGATGGAAGATATGGAATTGTCACAACACGAATATTGCATATTCAATGTTCTAGCCTAAGTACAGTTCCGTGTGAGCAAGTGGGAATAGGAATCGGTTACGTGTGGGAATATTGGGTGAGTGTGTGTGTGTGTATGAGTGTATGTGTGTGTAAAGAATAGCCAAAAGAGATTTCCACCATGGAAGTCAAAGATTGAAGCTTTCCCCAAGCGAAAAGTTGAGTTACAATGAAAGGTTACCAGTATTGAAAATGGGTCCGAAGATAAGGAAGTTAGTCATTGACGTTAAAGTAATCGGGTATAAAGGGATAAGAGGAAACATTTTGGTATGAATGTGGCATGAGTAAAGATTGGTATGCTAGAAATTTTAGAATTGTGGATTTTATTTTGGAGGTATGCAATTGCGCTTGGTTTTTAATTTGCACACTTGTGAAGATTTTTTTTTACTGTTTTGGTAACAGATGCTGCTTCTATCATGTACATATAATAGTTAAAACAGAGTCAAGTGTGAAAATTGTATTCTTATTACGAGCGTGATTGACAGCGTAGTCAGCGTAGAAAAGGGTATTTATATGGAAGGAGAATGATCTCCGTGAAAGAATATAATACCTAATTATTATTCTGATTGTTCTCTGTTGTATGATCAGTATAGAACAATGTGGGATATGCGTGTAAATAGAAAGTTGTGTAAATATGATATTATGTTAAATTATTAGATATTTGAAATGGAATCATTGTATAATACGAGTATTGACAACTATGTACACGATATAGTAGAAATAAGTGTGCTATAACGCAGCGATATATCCCTTTGAAAAATGTAAGAAATGGTAGTCGTGAGTAGTGGGCATTTGCGGAGCAGTGTTGGTTAAGTGAGAGAAACTTATAAAAGGAGGTTGTGCATGGCTTCAGAGGTACGAGTTTGGAGGATATGTTTTGCACGTCAAGGAAACATGGTAGGAGTTGGAGTGGAGCTACAACGGGGTAGTTGAGATGTTAAATAAGTAGAGATACTTCACTGGCTAAGGAGGTCTCTAGAGCATGAGGAAACGGCAGACAAATATGTGTGACATGAGCAAAATGAATCATGCGCATGAAGATAAAGTTCGAAAGTGTGGGAATGAGGGACAGGCTTGAGGAATATTACAAAGATGCTGTGATGAAAGCAAAGAACAATGTATGAGAAGGGAATGGTTACTGATGCCAGCTGCTTGACTTAGTGGTTCGAACAGAACGTGCATGTTCGGAAGTGAAGGAAGTAGATAACAATGTAATTCAGAGCGGAGATACTCGACGTAGAAGCTATATTGAGTATTGGGAGTTTGTTAAAGAGGTTTTTTCGAAGTGCAGTGACAAAAATATTGGATGGAGCACTGAGAAAAATTTGCTCATTGGGAGCATTATTGTTTTTTGGGAGAGTTAAAGCAATGTGAGAGAAAATGTATTTGGCGTTGTGTTGTAAGATATTTTGTCACACTCATCAGCAATTGGTTACTATTTGGTTTAGAATTGCGAAGTGTTGAAATGATTTAACGTGACTGTATGAGAGAACCTGTAAGGGGTTAAGGTGATACATTGATTGAAAATGTTTGATGTGGCGAAGTAATTGTAAATGCGGAACTTGTTCTTCCAATGTGCACCATTTTGTCTGTATTCCATTGATATTACGAGTAGGTTAAAGATCGTTTTTGGTAGTGCTGCACCCTTTTTTGTGCTGGAGGTAATGTGACGAGTAGTTGATATTATTAAATTATTGTCCATCAGGGAGAGAAACGCCCGTGTTTGCCTACCAAGAAGAGGATGCTAAATTGTGGGTAAGTGGGTGCTTCGGTAGATGCCGCCGTCTTCGTAGGCTTACGAAGTGAACATTAAGGTCGAAAAGGGAAAGTGTGAAGAAAATGATTAAGGAATATTTGACGATTTTTTTTCATAATTTGAAGGTTGAGTGAAAGCTGAAAAGCAGAGTAGAAATTTTTACCTGAAGAAGAAGAAGAAGAAGAAGAAGAATAGTATGTGTCACGAATAGGGTTGTACTAGGAGTGTGTGTACGGCACATGGTTAATGAAGTATTGTAAGTACTGTGTCATGTATTTATGGCGGGGCATAAGCCCATATGAGGGAGGAAAAGAGGAAGCAAGACTAATGTACGTGCATGATTTGGGTGACCATTGCTGCGAGATATCGTAGGGTTTATACTTCTAGGAATGAGAAATGGAGAAAGTGGAATGGTTTTAGTTATAAATCAGAATGTGGAGAGAAGTTCGTTGAGGGTCAGTGAGCTAGCGTAAATAGGTATGAGCCAGAGATTTGAGTTTAGGATGAGCATGAAAGTGGGGTTGAAGTGCATCGAATAAGTCGGCAATCGAAGTCATTTCAGGTAGGGGAGATAATATTTACAGCGATGGGTGTTGAGTGTAAATGAAATATAATTAAACTGAATTGATATTTCTCAAATAGAAGAGTGCAGACTTCCAACGTCCAACCGTCATTAACTTCCGATTGCGATGTGCGAAATGATTGGTACATCACGGCCGATTTTCTACAATTGAAAATGGGTGGATGTAGGAACATGAATAAGTGTGGCGTCAGCTGGAAATGGGGTTTGATTTGTAGAAACGCAACGGAAGTAGAAGTGGGGCCCTAAAAATGAAATATGAGAGCGCTTTAGCCAGTTTTTATGAATGGTTATGTTAAGTAATGAAGATATGAAAGCATTAATGATGCTATAAGGCGAGGATTTCCGTCCTTCAGTTTGTGTTATACGATCATTAATTGGTAAATACATACTTCGTTGAAGATTCGGAGTTGTAATGGGGAGGAGAGAGGAAGAAGGAAGAAAGGCAGGAAGCATACACTAGGGATATATTGGGCTGTTAGTGGGCAATTAATGCTTAGAAACATCATTTTTTCTAGGAGTATATCGTCTGATGCATTGTATTTGTTAGGGGGTGGAATGAATTTCTCATTTACTGGCTCAGTTTATTGTTATCTTGCGGCAATGGAAATTGAATATGAAGCTGTGTGGAAGAATGAACGGAGGTAAGAAATTTGATGAGAGGTGGCATGAAAGTATTATTAATGATCGTAGCAAGAATGATAGACGAAAGGACTGTGAAGACTGAGAATTATATAAGGAAGTTGAATTAAGCTGAGTAATTGCTTATACATGGAAGGTGCCAAGATGTTTGACAATGGGGAAACTGGCGAGAAGTAGTGAGAGAAGTCAGATGTAAATGAAAATGTGGTATGTTGGTGCAGAAGGAGATGGCGCAAGTGAAAGTTATTGGGTATGTTGGCTTGGCATGCGTTTGCCTCTCAGTGAATATTCTCTTTGACGCCATGAAGACAGGAATTGTTTCTTGCTGCGTAGTGGCATGACGTGGTGCAGAGAAAGATGCCATCGCCCAATAAATAGTGTGTCTGCCTAGGAGTTGAGAAAGGGGTTTGCTAGGACGAAGTAACAGGCGTCGCCTAGCGTGCACAAGATCAAGTCGTGGACATTAGTGACACACCATGATTCGAAGTATTCGAACTGGTTTTGGTTTGATTAGCCGAGGGATTGTGATGTATTATTTAAAAGGGAACTTAGGAACCGTGAGGATTGTGATCATCAGGGATTTATTGGGGATAAGGTTTCAAGTTGATGTGATAATGAACACTGGTTGTCGCATTTCTTGAATGAGAAGGACGTAACGTGCAATTGGTACAGGTGATTATTAAAGTAGACGTAAAGTTGGAATTGCTCCTTTTATACAGGATCTTAGAGCCATTGTACGGAGGATTTGTGAGGCAACGTTGGAATGAGTTTTCATGAATTCTAATATGATGCGTATATTAGGGTACGATAAAGAATAATGTTATTTGTAATTAATAATTTTTGGGGGGATGGGAGAGGATGAAAGAGGAAAAAGGGGTAGGTTTTGAGCCATTGGGTGTGGCATGAAATAGCGGAAAGAGCTGAATTATGCGTTCAAATTATGTCAAGAAATTTGTGTGGAGAGATGAGGGCGAAGAAGTCGTGCGAGGTTTCACAGTTTTAAGGTGATGTTCGTTCTCGTAATAAGCCAAGACTTTGTTATGTGTGGTAGAGGAAAGAAGGTTGAAACATCGTTTCGTATATGTGTAATAAGCTAAGCATGGAAGGTTATGGTGCACCAATGGCTAAGTCGGGTTCTTGTGAGTGAGAGTGCTTGAATGCAAGCGTGTTAGGCAAAGTGTTTTACGGAGGCGATGTGAGGGAAGAATAATTGAGAATAGGGGCTGCACGGTGTTATTTTATTTGTTTCAAAATGGAAGTTAAGAAAACATGTATATATAGATATGTTTCATTCATGCGCAAAGATCACTGCTGGTTCGGTGTTTTAGTTTATGTTTCAGTAAGTTAACTTAAGATGTTATTTTGTGATTATTTTTCAGAGTTTTTTCGTGTCTTCCGAGGTCCCTCACGGTTGAAAAGAAAGAAAAAAAGATTGAACACGATACATGATGAGGCACTTGCGGACCGTGCATACTTTTTTAAAATTATTTTTAAGCAAGCTATTGCTTGAAAAGTGTAGGCGTGGTGCAGAATGTCTGAATAGCACAAATTTGAACATGGCTAGCGGTTTCTTGCCGGGATGGACGGCGTATTCATCCCATTGAGGTCGAGAGACCTGTTGCACGAGAAGGGGATCAAGGGTACCATCCGGTTTAGCAACACGTGCATTTTGTTCAGGTTAGTGTTTTGAAGTTGATCTTGCATTTGAAGATACAATGCACGGCAGAGGGGCATCGTGAATCAATCTTGTGAAATCGATTACGAGGACGTCCTTGAAGAGACGTTAAAGCCCTAGAAATTCAGTGTTTCAGTTATGTCCCAATTTGTTATTGGAGTGTTAATTGTACCAGGAAGTTTATTGAATTCATAGTGGTAGTGTTTGAAATTTTATGTTAAGTTTACAAAATAGTTTATGGGAATTTTCACTAATACGTACGTGTCAGTCTTCTGCAGATAATACAAGAGAAGGGAAAATAAAAAACTCCAAACATAACAGATATTCCTTTCCCTCACCGCGTCTGTAAATAGAGTCAAAAGTAAGATGAATTTGAAGAAAATTACGTTATGGAAGTGTTTCATTAAATATATTCAGCGTATCGGTAACTAGCGGCAATTTAGTCAAGATTAGTACGAGTGAGACTTGATGAGGACAATGTAGGCTCATACGGAACCTCTTCAAGGCACGACGATGCGACAGCTTCTTAACTATGGACAAATTTTGTCCATTGTGCTGTATCTTCAACAGCCATCACAAGTGACTTAAAACGGCCAGTTCAAATCGTCCTCCGCCAGATCAAGCTGTCGGTGGTATCGTTGAATGGATGTCGTTTGCTCTCCTGATTAAGAAGACATATATTTCTCGGGTTCATTTTTATTTTCTATGACATTTCTACTTCCTCTTTCTGACTCATCCACGAGAAATGTCTTCAAAATGATGTGAAAAGTCAATTGCGAAGGACACGCTGCGAGTAAATTTAAATATCTTTTGTCTCTGGTAAGTAAATGTTTTTTCTAAATTGCTTCTGTCTTTCAAACAAAGGCATTTACACCATTCTTTTTAAACTTAGCTTTTGTAGCCTGTCCCATGAGGTAATAGTAATATTAACCTATTATTTTCCTTTGCATTAGACTTCAGCAATTGGTTGCTGAAGCAAAAATTTTCAGAACTTATATTTATTTTACTTTTTTGAGGATAGTACAAGGGGGTAAAAACAATGTTTGCAACCCTGACGATTTTGGAGGGAACTAAATAAGCTCCCCCTACCAACTCTGCCAAAAAGAAAATCGCCGTTTTTTAGAAAAGGCTTTATCATATTCTCAATGAATACATGCTGAAGGCTTCTGCTATTAGTGATTTTATTGAATCAAAATTTATGAAATTTTTGTATCAAAATTTGAACGTTGTACCCTTAAGAAGTTTTTAAACGTTTTTAGTCAATGTCACAGACTCTTCAGAAAATTAGTATTAACTGAACGCAACAACTTTAGGGCACAAAATACAACTTCAATGCAGCCAATTCAGTGATGTACTATATTTATACCTATTTGCACCTCTCATTACAAAATCCAAAATTTTTGGTCAGTGTCTCAGAATCATGTAAAAATTGTTATAAACTTCGAGCAATGGTTTAAGAATTAAGTCCCGTATTATAGTCATATCTCGCTAATTGCTCTCCTGCATCGTCGTATGATGCATACAATTTTTATCAATTGTTCGTAAATCTAGAGTATTTTTTGCATATTCTCATCATATTCATACTCAATGCATGTTTATCTGCATCTATCAGGGTTGTTATTGAATTAAAGTTGATGAAATTTTAGTGTAGAAATGTACCCTTACGAAATTTTTAAAAATTTTTGGTCAATGTCTCAAATCTGATGAAACTTGGTATCAACTTCGAGCAATGGCAGAGCCATTTCCGTTTGATTCGAGCAAACAACGGAAAAACTTCTCTGATGAGAAAACGTTTTGGTATAATGTTTATCCATCATTATTTGCTCGCCCGCTGCATCGTCGTATGATGCATATAATTTTCATCAATTGTTCGCAATTCTAGACCGTTTATTTACCTTTCATTATATCCTTGCTCAACACGTGCTATAATCTTTTTCAACCCGGGATGTTCTTGAATTTAAGTTTATGAAATTTTTAGTACAAATACAAAGGGTATTTTGAAATTTGTAAACATTTAATTTGAAATACAAAATATATATGTAATTTTAAAGATTTTTTCAACGAAATTTTTAAAAACCGGCAAAACTGACCTTAGACACACCTCGACAAGAAAAAGGGAGGGAACCAAAATATACTCGTACATTCCGGAAGCGTGATACTCCGAATGGCTTCAGTTGCTTACCAGCGAATGATGAAGTACGCCAAAAGTCTCCCATTATCAAACCTGCAAGATGCCCGAACAAAAGGCAAATTTCATCATTACCCAGCCGAACAAACGAGCACCCTAGCTCCGAAAGGAATAAAACTTCACAAACGAGAAAAAAGATCCCTGTAATAGACCATCGATTCCGACTCCTGGGAAGATGCAAACACTGATGCTGTTGAATTCATACAAGAAAAACTCTATGAAATAAAAATACTCATACGAATATGCACCTCTGTACAAGTGTATACAAGAACCACTATTGCGAGATCAGTAACCCAACCCACCATCGCATTATAATATCCTTACTTCAGACGTAACAAGAAATGACGATCGTGAGCGAGGGGCGGCAATCTAAACCACCGCTCAGTACCGACCAAAAGATGGAATTGAACACAAACCTTCAAGCAGTGGCTGCGCGGATACACCACAACAAGGCTTATACAATATGCTCTGTATCTTCTCCAAATACGTGACGCATATGAAGACCTGCATGCGATGGAGCAGCAGCTACCTACGCCATTCCTCATTATGGGAGATTTCAACGCCCGGAGCAACGTATGGGGAGACCACACCGTGAATGCTTGGGGTCGACTGGTGAAACGGCTGCTTCTTACACATAAAATCATTTTACTCTATTCAGGTCAGCACACACATTTCCACCGTTAATCAGCAACTACCACTGCCATAGACTTGACCATTTGCTCCTCTACCTGCCAACTTGATTTCAGGTACGCAGTCCATGATGATTTACATGGAAGTGATCACTATCCTATCCAAATAGAATTTGTCCATCCCACCACATTCCATTAACCAATACCACGGTACAACACACAAAAAACAAACTGGCTATTATTTTACACACGTATCGTCGTTGAAACCCCTAATACTTACTGAAGCGATGATCTCAACATATTTCTTGACAGCGTCAGTAACATTCTTCAGTCAGCGGTGAGCAAAACAATGCCACTAACGAGCAGGATACTTCCAAAACCACCAGTCCCCTGGTGGGATGGCGAGTGTGACGGCGTAAAGCGAGAGAGGAGATGGGTAGGACGACCCTTGCGTCGTCGGAACACAGTGGCCACAGAATTAGATAAAACCGAGCCCGAGCCATGTGCAGGAAAACATTTCAGGAGGAACGCACACACTCTTGGAGGGACTAAATGAGCAACATTAACATCGCGCACAGGTATGGCCTCAGTTTGGAAGAAAATAAACAAACTCTCAGGGAAATACGTCACCTCATCAACCTCTGCAGTAAAAGATACCGACCTGTGTCGCCAAAACGACCCAATTATTCTTTATCTAATGCCAACTTCTCAAGATATAAACAAAGAATGGAATGCCAAAGGATCATTTGTGGAAACAGCGAGAACATTTACAACACCCCCATTACAATAGAAAAGCTACGCGGGGCAATATCAAAAAGCGCAGATAGAGCACCTGGATTGAATCCCATTACATACATAATGGTAAAGCACGCCCACGAATCATTCCAGCAACTTCTGCTACTACTGTATGACTATATCTGTACTCAGAATGTCTTTCCGGATAGTTGGAGACGCAATAATAATACCTATTCATAAACCAGGTAAAGACGCCCGACGCGTTGAAAATTATAGGTCTATTACCCTTACAAACTGTCAAAGCACATTAATGCAGAAAATAATAAATACTAGACTCACATTTTTTCTTGAATCAAATGATAAAATCGTCAACATTCAATGTGGTTTTCGTTCATACCATAGTACTACTACAGACAGATTTCCGAGTGGTCATGGCCCAGAAACAGCACTTAGCAGCTGTATTCTTTGACCAGGCCAAAGCGTATGATACAGCATGGAAGTACAATGTTGTGCAGAAGCTTTACACTGACGGCCTCAGAGGACACATGCTCCACTTCATTAAGAATTTCTTCGCCGATCGAAAAATCAAGGTGCGAGTTGGAGGCCATCTCTCTGATGCGAAGCTTCGCCAACAGGGAGTACTACAAGGCAGCGTATTAAGCTGCACATGTTTTCTTATCGCCATCAATGATATTGCAAATGATTTCCCCGATTCATCAAAAGCATCCTATATTTGGATGACTTGGCCATTTATAAAGCGAGCCACCATCTCGAATCACTCGAGAGGCAAGTCCAGATCGCCATGAACCGACTGGAGTGTTGGTCTGACCGGACTCGTTTCCGGTTTTCCGCAACCAAGACCGGCATCATGCACATCTGCCGCATGCGTGGATGTGCCAGGATTACACCGAACCTTTACGAACAAAACATTACCCTCGCTCAAACCTACAAATACGTTGGTGTAACCTTTGACGAGAGGTTAACCTGGCGGCCCCATATTCGGAAACTACGAACAGCATGCTTTAAGGCTTTAAATCTCCTAAAAAATTTAGCCCATTCATCCTATGATTCCGACAAAATGCTCTTGCTACGCTTATATATGACCTCAATCAAACTAAAAATTGACTTTGACGGTGAAGCGTATGGGTCTGCTTGTTCCTCTCTACTGGAAACTGTGCAACCTATTCAAAATGCAGCTTTAAGAATAGCGACCGGTGCTTTCCGCAGTTCATCCCTAATTTCTCTACGCGCTGAAGCGGGAATAAAGATCCTTGATCAACACCGATCAATAAAAATACTTGACTATTACCTCCGCCTGCTGATAAACCCAGACACCTATATGCTGACTAATGCGTATCACGTACACTTCAGCACCGCTATGGTAGATGTGTTACTATTCCCCCCATGGCGTGCAACAGGAATAAAGTATGTACCAGCATATCCCAAGTCAGGAAGTGCGAAATGAGCATTGCTGCAGCCAAAACTCTGTTTTTGGATCATCTGACTTCCTAAAATGAGTCTACTGTTTATTATACTGATGTGTCTCGAAATGAAAATGGCACAGGATTTTCTGTGATACTGGGAGATCACATGGTGTTGAAAAAGAGCCCACGAGCTGCATCCAGCCACACAGCAGAGCTCTATGCCATCCACATTGGCGGCTCTCATTGCTTGTCGTTCTACCCCGACAGAGTCCGTGACCATAGTGTCTGACCGTCGCAGTACACTCCAGTGTATACTTGAGTATAAACCGCAATACCCCCTATGTTCAGCCATACAATTGTCTGTGACTCAAAGTGAGAAACGCATTACCTTTTGTAGGGTGCCCAGGCACGTTGGTGGGAGGGGGAACGGAAGGGCAGATGAAGTAGCCGTTCGAGCTGCACGCCTGCGTAAACAAACAAACAAACAATCTTTATTTCCAATCAAGTACACAGTACATAGACATTTAGTACATTGGTTTTTCAAATTCTTAAGGTTAACATTCTTAGAGTAAGGATGATGGTGAGCTCCATGCGACGATCCTGGGATGTGTCCATGGGTGGGGAGTTGAGGGCTTACCGATAAGTGCGAGCTCACGGCGTGAAACGAGAAACAGGTCGTATTCATTGCCGGGTTTCGAACCCGCACGCAGTCTTTCTGCACAAGCAGAGACCCGATACAGAACACGGGCCGCAGACCACTCGACTACGGTGGCTGCAAGATAACCTCGAAACGAATCCCTTGTGTGGATTATAAATAGGTGATAAAAAGCACTATAACTAAGAAATAGTCTCAATTCTGAACCACCCAGTGCGATAACAAACTCCGGTCAATTAAAATGTCAATAATTCCATTCGCTATAAGTTTTCAACAATATCAACCTTGGGAAATCAAGCTATGCTGCCTGCGTATTGGCCACACGCATGCTACGCATGAACACCTGATGGAACGAAGAGCGGCGTTGGAGTGGTGAAACTGCAGGGTGCCACTTACGGTGCAACATGTCCTCGTTGATTGGCCAAGCTATGACACTGCCAAAAAGTACTGCCTCAGTGGACACCGTCCAGCTGATCTGAGTGGCTATATTGGTAATGATGAGCGATTGGACATCGGAGGACCTTTAGATAAATTCATGAAACTAATTTCAATTGGACCACCTTAGATTTGCCAGAAGCAAGGAGGGGCATTCAGTATTCTCAGGAAGGGTATAAATGCAACATCCGTAGTTGGTTTTTGAAGCGTCTATGAAAATAATCAATTGAACGCGCATATTAGAATTTAGACATAAACGATCAAATTCAAGGGCTTCCAGTTTGTTTAAATCGTGTTGTAAGAAAGTCCAAATTTTACTTTATATTAGCTGGCAACGTATCTACCCACTGTAACTTAGTTCTCCACACCTCCCTCAGTAAGTTATTACCGCTAACCAACACAGGTGCTACCAGCCCAAGACGATCAAAACAACGGATAGTCTAGACAAAATCTTCCGCTTGATAATCGGTAATTTTATTCCCTCATACTCCACCTCGATACCCAACTGGTCAGTAAATCGATCGTACCGATACCCAAGTACTTTGTCAAAGGGTTCGTCATGCTCGGCCTTTACTCCATCACTACAAGAAGCCTTCGTTAAAGGCTCACGATAAGCCTACAACTTATTGCCGACGGCAATAATAAGACTTAGATCTCAACGTAAATTCAGCGTCCTTCATGCGGGAACGAGCAATACGGAAAATACCTTTTAATCATTCAGGATCAGAACCAGTAACATACAAATTGTCAACATACATTCTATTAAAAACCTAATAACGACACAGGTCATCAGGATAATTTTACACATGCTTCCTAATAATGTACCTCAAAATAAATGGACTCGTACGAATCGAAATACGTAAGTCGTATATCTAAAAAAAAACATTTCCCGCCTTTCTGCCAAAGAATACAAAACTTATTTCTATCATCCACATACCCTAATTTAATTTAAATGTCAACCAAAATCAAAATATCATCATGAATTAACAGATTGAAAAGATTCTTCGTGAGAACTATTCCGGAAAACGCTGCCACATTGAGCGAAGGCCCATTTTCTAACTTGACCCTAAAATTTAGCACAGGTCTGACCTCGGTCGTACAGGTTGGATTTGTTTAAACAACCTCTCGATGCGAAACAAACTTTTATCGCTGGAACACAACAGTATCTCCTCAATAACATTCTCTGCCAACAGCTGTTGGAACACTTCATCGTAGAAATTATAAATACCTCTTGTTTTAACCCTTTCGGTACCATGATGTAAATATCAGAACCTTTTCAACATATTTAACATCAAATTTTAAAAAAGATGCTTTGTGATGTTTTACAGTCACTGCATTGTCCTGATCAAACTGTAGCTTGCACTGCCCTACCAGCGTTTGCACAGACACGCGTGTTGCTCTGCATCTTAATAGGCGAAAAATGACTGCGTCTACCAGAGATGCCGTCAGTACCGAAAGGGTTAAGCTTAGCAATTACTCTCCTCAGAACCACCCTACCGACTGCAAAATTATTTCCTACGTCCTGAATATTTTCATGGTACACTAAATTGACATGGTACTTTCCTTCTAGGAAAACTATCCCAGAATGAAATTCTTCTAACTTATATTGATAAACATCAGTTACTGCGTCTTCCGATGCACCAATTGATTCCAATCCATAAATTTTATCTAAATTACCCTTCACGTTGCTAGTAGACAAGATACCATTGATTGGATCAACGCTACATGGTATAGAATTCATCACGACGTTTATAACCACCTACTTAAGAGTCTGGTGCAATTCAGCGTACATAAAATTGCGCTCAAAAATTGTTATACGTTACCGAAAAGAATTATCTTCCCACAATAGGAAATAGTTACTCCCTGTAAACAATTTACTATCCTAAAGTCCGTGAAGCACTGCTAGAGATCTATTCCCAATATTTTCTTTATATTCACTAAATCAAGGTTTAGATTCTGGTTATAAGAAATCTTCGCAAATTTATAGCCATTTCTAACATTAGAGATAGCTTTGTCCAAAGAGTTTTTTTCACCGATTTGAAGAAATTTGTAGGTGAAAGAACAGGAGCCTGTAAAACTTTCCCACCATTAAGTAAATTTAGTTCCAAACTTACCTCTGCAAATTCACGTACACCCCCTTCTAAAAATGAGTTTAACGTGAACTTAGACAATTTAGGGTCCGTAGAGAATTCGATGCGATCCAAAACTCCATAGGAAACGTATGACCATTGCGAACCAGTATTGAGTAAAAAAAACGTTCATTAGTGACCCGCTTATCTCGCCTGACAGGCAGCGTCAGCGTAGGAAAAATATAACCTGACTGCACATTCGGAGCAGCGTTCAGGCAGAAATTGGAATGCACTGTATGAACTTTCATCTTCTGGCACAATGCTGCAATTTGAGATTTTTTCCCCAGAAAATTTGCACTCAGAGTCCAGGTCAGCAGAATACTGTGACGTTTCGTGTCTAGAAATTGTGCAATGTTTACACATTTTCAATTCTGAACACCTATCGACTCTACTTTGATAGGTGGGATAGGCAGAACATTTAACATACTATGCATATGACAAACAAAACTTCACGTCTTTCTGTCATAGGGCAACCGTCGAGTTAGCAAAAACTCGTGTCTCAGGCGCATTGACTGTTTTAGGAGCTTAGCTACAGGTAATTCACTACATTGGGCAGTTTCGAGTAGCTCTCTTTAATTAGGAGTAGCTAAAGCCCCAACGTAATGATCAAAGACTTCCTGATCACCACATACACTGACCAATTACCCACTCAACAGAGAAGGGTAATTTTCCCCAACTTTCGGGAAAGCTCTTGTTTGAACTGGGTAGGGTTTGAATAAACTAGATGTCCCACAAGAGTGTTGCTTGCACACTCTCCACAGATGTCACATCCCAGTATTTTAAGATCAGCTAAAATACCTCTCACCTCACCAAGAAATAGGCTAGTTTTAGCAAAGAGAATTATTCTTGCATTTGAGACAGAATAGCTTCATGCACTACTCACAAATTAACTCATCTTTGTCTAGAAACTCCTATTCCAACAATACTAACGCTACTTTATAATTCTCGTCAGTCATCATCAAATATTCAACTAATTGAGTGACATAATCAGACAAGAAACTGCTCAAGTAGGTTAATTTAGCAAGATTTGATAATTTTTTACGATTCCCAATGGCATTGTTGAACTTAACAACAAAACCCTTATACCACAACTTATCTGCACTGTCTCCTCTACATGCGTCCATTTTCAGCTGAGGAAACTTAACCTCTTTGTAACTTTAACATTCACAGCCAAGCATTTAGCAGAATCTACTTATAATTGACTAGACTCTTCCAAAGCCAATTCAATTTCCATACAATAACTCAGTTGTTCATCTACCTCTGGATTCAGCTTTACTTCGAAAGTCTTACTTTCCATCAATGAATTAAGATTTGTCTCGTCAATGCCGTACCAGATTGAGGTTGCGACGGATGCCTTCGCAAAGGGTTTTCACCTCCGCAGTTTCTCCAGCACTCAACGCTTCTCTCGCTCTCGTGAGCACCAATGTGATCTTCCTCTTGAAAATGCCTCTCTTCTTAGCAAAGCTGGAGTAATCTATCCTGTAACAACTGATTAAGGCCACACACACACGGAAAAATGGTATGATAACTCTCAAAGGAAAAAATACCAAGGTAATGTCGGAGCTTCAATGAGGAGGCTGCCCCGCTCAGAGACCCGGAAATATTAAGTTACGATATAGGAATTAACCCACTGCAACTCAAGAGACGGTCGGAGTACCAACAAAGGAATGGAATATCCGGTAGGAAGTAGGGATGCGAAGAGCGTGGTTACATGACGAGGCGCACAGGGGAGAAACAAGAAACAGTCTCCTCATTCAGGTTGGAAGCTCCAAGCTGACCAATCCAGTGTAGCTGCAGAACGGAAGAACGAAGGGGAAAAAAGGACGAAGCATTGGGAGCTCTCTGTCGCAATCTTCCTGCGTTCCGCTGAAATTATACTGCAACAACATTAATGCCAGACAAGTCACACGCCATTTTCAAATTCGTATACTGAATCTAACCCGCAACACCCAAATTCAAGATTGTTCCAAGCAAGAATTACCTATTTACTGCCGTCTGAGTCCTGAAGACTTTTTGTAGAGAAGAGTAATTAGAAAATTTAAGCAGAAGTCAGGGAGGAGTAAGTGCTCCTTACGGAAAAAAGATAGTAAGAAAAGTCAAAGGATTCAATACGCAAGAAAATTAAGAAATATTTCAAGTTGAGTTCTATTTGCAAAGTCCCAGCGAATAGGTCGTCTTTTTAAACGTCAGCAAGCTAAGAAGTTAATTTTTGTAGTTTTAAACTGTTAGCAGCACTTAGAGACAAAATCAAAGCATTATAAATTGCAACTCATAAATAATGAACAAGACAGACTCAATCATACAAACTTGAGGATAGTTGAAACAGAGGTCAAGCAAGATATTTAAATATTGACGACCCGAGCAGAGACTCCAACTCATCCAACTCACTACTTCTTATTTAGCACAGTGACGACCATCCCCTGTGGAAACGACCATGTTCATTCGAAACAAGCACACCTACCAACTATTTTTTAACCCCACTACACCTTCCAGTTGCAAGGCACATTAAGTCCCAACTGAAGTGTCAACTAAAGTAACCCCATCAGTCTAATTTTCCACAGAAAATTGAGACTATAAAAGGTGAAAACAAGTAAAACTGGGTGGAAAATGAAAGAAAAGCAGTAAGAAAGAATGAAATAACAGAAAAATGAGCAAAATGAAAAAAATGAATAAAAAATGAGTGATGAATGAGTGAAAAATGAACAAAAAAGCAGAAAAGAGTAAAAAACGAGTAAAAACGAGTAAAAACGAGTAAAAACGAGTAAAAACGAGTAAAAACGAGTAAAAACGAGTAAAAACGAGTAAAAACGGGTAAAAACGGGTAAAAAACGAGTAAAAAACGAG
>VCRD01000514.1:156822-212025 GCA_006783055.1 Trinorchestia longiramus
AAAAAATACGAGCGCAAAAAAAGACGAGCACAAAAATAAACGAGCGCTAAAAAAACGAGCACTAAAAAAACGAGCACAAAAAAACGAGCACAAAAAAACGAGCAAAGAACCGAGTAAGATTCGAGTAAGATTCGAGTAAAAAATTAGTGAAAAGCGGGTAAAAAGTGAGTGAAAAATCAATGGATAATGAGTGAAAAAGACTAAATACACAACTAAAATGAGAAAAAAATCAGTGAAAAAGGAGTGCAAAGTGAGCAAAATGAATCATTAAAGAATAAAAAGTGAAAATGAGAGGAAAAAAGTGAAAAATAAACAAATAACAGCAATGAGTGAAAAGGCGAGTGAAAAAGAAATTAAAAAAGAAATGAAAAAGAAATGAAATTCTCACTTTGAGTCACAGACAATTGTATGGCTGAACATAGCGGTTGCGGTTTATACTCAAGTATACCCTGGAGTGTACTGCGACGGTCAGACACTATGGTCACGGACTCTGTCGGGGTAGAACAAGCAATGAGAGCCGCCCATGTGGATGGCATAGAGCTCTGCTGTGTGGCTGGATGCAGCTCGCGGGCTCTTTTTCAACACCATGTGATCTCCCTGTATCGCAGAAAATCCTATGCCATTTTCATTTCGAGACACATCAGTATAATAAACAGTAGACTCATTGTGGGAAGTCAGATGATCCAAAAACAGAGTTTTGGCTGCAGCAGTGCCCATTTCGGACTTCCTGACATGGAACATGCTGGTACATACTTTATTCCTGTTACACGCCATGGGGGGGAATAGTTACATTTCTACCATACGCATTAGTCAGCGCTGAGGCACGCAGGAGAAAAGGTCGTGAAATTGTTAATTCGGACAGAAAGAGATGCGGTGGAATGTTTCTGACTTCTTGGAGCATATGGGTGTCTGGGATTATCAGCAGGCGGAGGTAATAGTCGAGTATTTTCATTGATCGGTGTTGATCGAGGGCCTTTATCCCGGTTTCGGCGCGTAGGGAAATTAGGGGTGAACTGCGGAAAGCACCGGTCGCTATTCTTAAAGCTGCATTTTGAATAGGCTGCCCAGTTTCCAGCAGAGAGGGACAAGCAGACCCATACGCTTCACCGCCAAAGTCAATTTTTGGCTTGATTGAGGTCATATATAAGCCTAGGAAGAGCTTTTTGTTGGAGCCTTAGGATGAATGCTCTAAAAATTTTAGGAGATTTAAAGCCTTAAAGCATGCTGTTCGTAGTTTCCTAATATGGAGCCGCCAGGTTAGGCTCTCGTCAAAAGTTACACCAACGTATTTGCAGGTTTGAGCAAGGGTAATGTTTTGTCCGTCAGGTTCGGTGTAATCCTGGCACATCCACGCATGCGGTAGATGTGCATGATGCCGGTCTTTGCTGCGGAAAACCGGAGACCAGTCCGGTCAGACCAACGCTCCAGTCGGTTCATGGCGAACTGACGGGATAAAAATTTTTTTTAAGGAGAAACGTGCTCATAAAAATGCACAGGCTTAGTTTTCATTTATTCCAAAAATATAACTAAAAAGAGCCAAACCATAAAACTGCATGAAATCTAAGCAGCTTTCGAATTCGGAGAGGTGGGAATTCACAGTAAATATTCAGGTTTAAGGGCTCAATTGTAAAGCGTTAATTATGATTAGAACGTATACCCTCTAGTTGCAATGCAATCTTTTTCGTACTTTTTGTTCCAAGATTCAAGTTTCTGGAAGAAAGGCCTGTATATCTAGGCCAGTGGTTCCCAACCTTTCACCTATGGCGACCCATTTTGAAAGAGATAATGGGTTCACGACCCCCCCCCCATTCCTTCAAATAACTATATGTGATCCTTTGAACTTCGAAAATCCGTTTATTATTAATCCGTTATTATCCGTTTAACGCTATTCCGTAAAACACAAACACAAATCTATGCATTAAGTGAAATCGTAAATAACTGAAAATGGGATGCGACCAACAGGTTGGGAATCACTGAACTAATCTATAACCATGGCTGAAATATCCTGATGGATCTTGCAAGACCTTTACCTTACTAAAAGATGAAAGACTTCTCCTATTAAACATAGTAGATATGAATATCTTTGTAAGAAAATTCAACAGAAAAAGAAATCATACTACCTACCCAAGCGTCGAGATAAAGGCTCATAATATGGTGCTGGTAGCAATACACATTCATGAAGATGAGCAAGTAAACCAGCAACGCTGAGCCAAAATACGTACCAGCATCTTCCCCTCAAGAATCTGAAGTTGAGAGCAAAAAATCTTTAGCATTCGGGCAACAGAGATAATAAAATGATACAATACTACAGGACCATTGCTGATATAAAAATGAAGGGGTTAGAAGAAATAAAGTAAAGTAGAAAATTGAGCATGAATAACATTACGCAACAAAATTGGCCCCAAAAAATTCTATCTTAATTAGAAAAGCTTCTGCCACTATCAGAAATCACTTTCAGTAAATTAAATATTAAAAAAAGTTTAGCTTCAATTCTTTAATACGAAATATATTGCAGCATAGTACAGCAGCAGTCCCTAGTCGGGCCAAGGTTGCCAAGTCTCTGTTTTGGTCATGAATTACTGTAAAGAAGATATCAGGTTGTACCGAAAGTTCTGTCCGTTTTTTGGGTCCAATTTAAGGGCATCATTACATCAATCTAATTTATAAATGACGTATGTGTAGCAATCTAAATCACTAAAGTAATATTTCTTCTTTTAGATTTCTTTAAAATTATGATAAGTAACTATTGTTGGCCAAATGTACACTCCAAGTAAAAGTACATTAAGCATATTTTACTGTATGAATTTCAGGTTCCGAGTCTCTACAAGGGCATTTCAAAAATTCCAGCAGGAAGACCTTTCAAAGACACTTATGGAAAGGATGTGAATAAAAAGACCAGTAGAAAATGGTTTTCACTTTTCAAAAAGGATGATTTCAGTCTGAAGGACGAAGCAAGAAAAGGACGCTCCAAAGGGCTCAATTTTGAGGAATTGCAGGCTGTCATTAATAAGAACCCTTACAGTACATATAACTAGAGAACTGAACAAGCATTTTAGGTTTTATCATTGAGATATATGGTCACATGCCTCACATTAAATCTTTGCAGAGTTCTCTAGTTATACGGGTAGGGGTTTCATCAATGACAGCCTGCAATTCCTCAGGATTGAGCCCTTTGGAGCGTCCTTTTTTGTTTCATCCTTTAGACTGAAGTCATCCTTTTTGAAACGTGAAAACCATCTTCTACAGGTATTTTTATTCACCACATCATTTCCATAGGTGTCTTTGAAAGGACTTCCTGCTGAAATTGTTGTATTGCCCTTCTGAAATTCATACTGTAAAATATGCTTAATGTACTTTTACTTGGAGTGTACATTTGGCCAACAATAGTTACTCATTATCAAAATTTCAAAGAAATCTTAAAGAAGAAATATTACTTCAGTGATTTAGATTGCTACATATACGTCATTTATAAATTAGATTGATGTAATGATGCCCTTAAATTGGACTCAAAAAACGAACAGAACTTTCGACACACCCTGATAGTTTACTCTATTTTGCAACATTTTCCACCGAAAACATACCAAGACGCACCTTGTAGAAAGATGCTTACAAGTCACGCAACATCCCTCAGGAAAAATGGAGTAAGAACACGACAAGAACTGAAAACATTGTACTTCAACGAAAATTAGCTGGAATGATACGTCAGGCAGCACGCCTAACAAAATAGGGGAAAGCGATCTAACTTTAAAATTTAAATCCACAACAGATTCTTACAACCAGTGCTGATAACGTATAACGCCTTCAAACAATGTTATGTTTTCCAGAGGCTTACTGAAATAGGCAGAACTATTGCCGAACTCCATCAACTTCGAAGTAGTTAAAGGATGTTTCCTTTCCTAAACTAAACTAAGTTCTCAAAATACGCTGAAGAACGCTTTCCCCCCACCCCCAGCCACGATACTTTAAATCAATAATACCTGAACAATACAATTAAAAATCGGAGTGATAAATAGGTGAGAAAATGAGAGTTAATGTTTTCTTCAAAAGAAAATAAGTTTCTTTTAAGCGACATGAAATTCCAAGTACTTTCCAGGAAAATAAATCATCTGAAAAAAGTTACAGCAATACAGGAATATCCCCATACAACAGTTCATGTTACTGCAGCTCTGTTGCTGGACTATTCTTATTGGTCCGCGATACATAGAGTGAACATATAATCCACGTACGACCTGTTCTTTAAATTACTAAAATATTTTTGGTGCTGGTTGTTTCAAGTGAATAAAAAACCACACAAGTGTTTACATACTACAAAAACATATGCTAAGCAGCCTCAGCCTATTGATTCACATGCGAGCCAATACGTTGAATTATCATGATACCGCAAAAAAAAACAGGTCAACATCTGGCAAGTTCGTGTTTCGCATTGCTTTGCCTTCTAGTCATAAATTATACCACTATTAAGAGCAAAAAAGGATTGTACAGAGTGCAATGACATAACTCATTTTTTCAAGGCATGTCTGTCTGAAAAAAAAAAAAGTTATGTTGCAGTTTGACGATCCCTTTCTTCGATCCAGGAACGAAAAACACGAAAGTCTTATTGATTTGACACGTGATGTGATCCTTGAATATGTGTTTAGAATAAATCATGAGAGACACGTACAGGAGTAAATTAATTAATAAAGAAATAAACCTGAATAGCAATGGATCACAATCACAGATTGGCGAGACTTAGACAAGAAATACAAGAAAAACAAAAAATTATACAAGAACGGAAGATTACATGAAAGTGAAGGCATGTTATAACCGACATCGAGCAAAACTTACCTCAAGCAGGAAGTAGAGGACTCGAAAACACACTGAAAGCCCAGTTTGACGATCACTTCCTTGGATCCAGGCACGAAAAACACGAAACTTTTATTTATTTGACACGTGATCCTTGAATATGTGTTCAGAATAAATTATGCGGGACACGTACACGAGGAATTTATATTCATGATGTAACAAACCTGAATAGCAATAGATCACAATCACAGATTGGCGAGACTTATTACAAGAAATACAAAAAACCCACGAAAAACTCATCAGTAATTCTTTTGATTTTATAAATTTCCACTCATACAATACAGAAGTTTTATTTTATTACGATAAATATGCAAAAATAAGTTCAAAAAACATTTATCTGTTTTTTAAATGCATTAATAACTAACCATTAGATTGAAGAAAAATCCACTTGTTAAAAAGACTCCACCCCAAACCGATACAAGCACGAAACTGTAAGCATATTGAAGGCCACTGCGTAAACTACAGTGGCTTTTGATTTTCAGTGATGATGTGACACATTATTACTATATTCCTGGTTATGTAACACATAATTCACGCCAAAAAATCCACTGCTAAAATGAATTAAATGAGCAGCTCATGGGGAACCAGTATCAGTTAATAAAATCTCGTTTCAAAAGTCAAAAGTGAATAGAGGGAATAATGGACAGATGAACTAATTGACCATATAAGGAACAATTTTTTTTGGACTGAACAAAACATTACCCTAATTACGCCTCATCTTTACTCGACTTTTATGAAATTTTACCCAACGTTTGAGCGAAAGATTCAAACTACAAGACTAAAATAAATTATTTCTAATGTACTCCAGGAGCGAGAGTGATTCATATAGGGTTAAAAATAACCTAAGTAAAGATACTTACCAGTAGTATTTAAAACCGGTATTCAATATCGGTGTTTCAACACAATACTATAAATCGCAAGATCTGACAGAATCAAGAAGAAAGTTCAAGAGAATTAATGAAATCAACAAGTATGCTACACTGTCTCACATTATTATTGGTATTATTATGATTATTACCTTACTGGTTTAACCAATGCAGTCTCACAACTTAGATTCGGTAGGAAAATCAGGACAACCTTGAAGAGCCCTGAGTCCCCAAGCTGTCAACGATTACCGATGTCAAATTTACCATGGTACACAACACAGAAGTAATTTCAGGTGACACTGAATATGAACAAATTCCTATTCGATATTAGAAGAAGACTAGAGCAAATCTATGTACGATAGCTTAAGATTTACAAAAAATTTTAAACTTTCATACTGTGTATTTTCTCCTTTCCCTCTCTAATTTGCAGTGAACTTCTCATGACAGAATTTCGAATAAGGGCAACTGAAAGTCCGGGCTCGTGAAAATCTCGAGAAAATAATCCTCAAAGCCGTAAAACTGACGGACTTTACACTAGCATGATTCTACTCCCACTACACCACAGCAGTTACTGCTGAGTAAAAGCAACCACACTTGCGAAAGAATTTCTAATTAATTTAGGTACTTAGTATGCTTCTATTAAAGAATACTGCTTATAAAATTAAAAAAATAAGTTCTCTCTCCTACCTAATAAATTTTGGTTACTATAATCAAACTAGCATGATACAAAAATACGTAGTACCTAATCTAGTCATCTATTTTCTTCAATTTAAATCGTGATTTTATTCCTAGTAAATTTACAACTAAACAGGAAAACATAAAACAATAATAGCAAACGTGCGAAAAGGAGAAAGATTTTAAAACAGATGCGTTACTGAATGTTCAAGAGTAGTGAATATTGTTTTAAATTTTCCTACACAGTTAAGTTTTTACTAAAACTATAATACCGCAATGGTGAACAAATTTTTCAGGGTTTAAAAACATGTACGGAATTTATATACAAACCTGTACGCCAATTTTAAAAGTACGCAACAATTTTAGAAAGCTACCTTGGAACTTTAACTACCAAATTTACGGGGGTAAATAGAAGAATGTTACGATAAAATCAAAGCATGCATGACGCAAAATATTTATAAATTAAATCCATAGTTAGCCCCAGAGCTGTAAACTTCATATCGTAATGTGTGCTTCTACTAGTTTTCAAAATTTTAGCACATATTCGCGACAGTAATTGAGAACTAAAGTATAGCAAACCAAGAGCCAAACTATATTCTAAACCACTGAAAATCAAGGAGACTATTGGACCTCTATAGTATACATACAGAATAAATGAGGATATAAGATGAGCAGGAATAGGCTATAATTAACCATCAGAACGTGCCACAATCAGAATTGTGTGATTAAATTCTACATTTTAATTTAACTTAATCGACAATGTAGTTTGAGAAGTTTTTCATCAATGGGATTAAAAGCTTATGAAAAATTGGGAAAAAGTCCCACATGCAAAATAATATAGTTTTCCATGAGAAAAATTTGGTGATGCCAGTATCAAATTCATCTTGATTTACTGAACAAATCAAGATAAATGATCATAAATCCTTCCATTAAGGCCTCAAGCATGAAAATACACAACACTTAAATTCCAGGAACCATTAAAATCAGAGATTATTTAAGGAATGGCCTGATAATTTTATCGCTGTACTAGATAAAATTGTTCCATTGTTATTCTCGTCAGAAATCATTATGGAAGACATCAGATTTCATAAAAAAAACGATATTAAAATTTAGCTACGAGATGGCTCTCGAGTTCATGCAAATAGAACAGTAAGGAACCGGTGATAAACTTATGCCAGGAATAGGTAGCGCTACTTACGACCAATAAATATACTGAACTCGGAAATATCACTAACCAAAAAAAATTAACAATCGAAGAAATCCACAACCGAAAAATAACCAGCCGAAGAAATCATCGACCAAAAAATATCACCAACCGAAAAAATCTCCAAACGAAAAAATCCTCGATAGAAAAAATCGCTGAAAATAGCGTTATAATACCAGCGTCGACACTGCGACGCCCATACATAAAACGCAGAGATGAACATAGAATGGATGTAAAAGCATTCACGCAGAAAATATTTTACTGCCCAATGGAAGAATAAATTATCAATTAATACTAGAAACTATTCTAAGAAATTGAAAGTGATCTAAAATAAAGTAAAAATGAGCAGAAATTAGCAATGTGACTGAGACATCCATACACAGAGTATGAGATACAATGTAAAGGAAAAAAGTAAAAATAAAATATTGTAAAATAACGTATAAAAGTTTAACACAAAAACATGCGTGATCATTGAGCATCTACGTAAAATTAGGCAGTAATGGAAAAGGCTCCGAATGATGTGTTTCTGAGAGTCCAGGGTGTGTTTATTACAAAAAGAAAACCAAATTTCCCCTTCTCGTATCTGCTTTGTGTGGAGCATAACTTTTCCACTACGACAAGAAAAAAAGTCGGATGCAACTAGTAAGTAGAGTTAATTAATCCAAAACGTGGTTAATATAAACCTTGGTCTAATGAGTCAAGTTTGTTTAACGACGCTTACATATGACGTAACGACGATTTCGTCAAGTAGAAATTTCATGTTAGTTGACACATTTCTGTAACACGATGTAAAATAAGCTCAACTTAGCAATTCTCACGCTGTAGATTCGAATTCAACGTAGTGATTACACATTGAAATATTAATTCTGAAGCTTCATCCCACTGCAAATCGTCATCTTCAGAAATCGTCAGAATTAAGATCTTGAGTACCGTTTGAAATCTTCGGTACGTACTTTCGTTAAAAAAATTAATTCAAACCCACATATCCCCTTTATTAACACACCATGTAATGTTTACGTCCTAATTTTTGAAGTTTGACAATAAGCAGATGACAGATATAGTACATTACGTAATACTTTGTCACTAACAAATGTCACAACTGTGACTACAAGCTAACAAGCTGTTATACTCTTATCAGAACGGTAACAGTTATATTCGACTAGTTCTTGAAGAGAAAAGCCTTTTCATTTCTATCGTTTTCGAGTAAAAATTACGATAAAATTGCGAGACCCTCAGCCCTGAACAACCCACAACGAAACCGCGTTATTATATCTCCATCCATTAGTCAGTAATACTACGTAAAAATAACTATTCAAAGTATATTGAAAGTCCTTTTTTTAAGTTAAACAGGCTTACACAGTAGCGTTAGGACAGTCAGTACACGTGCTGCTCGCTTCAGTTTCCTTACCAGCTACCAAAATGCCTACACTTCAACATGTGCTCTTAATGTTATGATACATGTAAAACATTGAGCAAGCTCGCACAAATTGATGAGATCGCTCTGTAACAATCTATACCCATCCACGATGCATTCATCATACAAGTGTACTGCTTTACATTGCTGTTCAGATATAATGGATAACTGGGTAAATACTAATCTGATACTCTTTATTTATCAACTGCTCAGTTTGGAACGATGGATAAATTACATCACTGGGAAATTTATAATCTAAAGTCTCTATCACATATTCAGTTTACAGTGATATAATAGATAAATAGTTGGGAAATATATATGAAACTGAGTATCCCATTATCAGCTTGCATTTATCGATAGATATAGCAGATAATAAAAAAATTTATAAACCAAGACTTTCTAATTATTACATTTGCAATTTGTAGATATGGATCAAGCAGAAAATTCAAAATATATAGTCTAAAGCTTGTAATCATCACTTTTTCAGTTTACATCAATAGATTAACCAGTCCAGAGGCCTTTAAGTATGGATTTCAAATCAGCAATTCGTTAGTAAAATAAAGACGAGTGTGTGACCCGTCGTAAGTTTTTTAGGTTTATATACAGTGGGTGTTAAAAGACACCAATTGAAACATAAAAAGTGTCCACACAAAGTGCTCTGCCAGATCGAAGCGCTCACGCACTAGGAATACTGCATGGATGCCAGTTTTCACACACACTGCGCTGGTCGCGCGTGAACCATAAAGTGTCACGCATTCAACGCGACAATGGAAAAACTGAGCTAAGAGTATGAGGACGCTGCAATCACCTCCCTTGGTCACTACTGTCCCAACCTGTCGTAACTCTGAATAGAATCAAAAAAATGGGAGAACAAACCTCCATATGAGCGCATCTGAAATACGAGGTTTGCTTGATATCTGCAGGCGGCTACACCATCAGACTTTATCACCACTTGCTCGTCACTTATAAGGAGCCTAGAGCGTTAACTGACGCGCTGCACGAAGTTACATTAGTTGAAATAAATTAGAGGCAAGTAAGGGTTAATTAGGCAGAAACTATGGAAGCCTTTGGGCCACGGGAAGACAGCATCTCCACCTCCTCTTCATACACGAAGGACTCTGCACTGTTACTGAAGTATTGCGCCAGCTTGCCCTTGACATTCTCCTCGAGGGATCTGGTGGATGGGATGAGCGATGACGCATTTTTCTCCATCCACTTGACTGAACCGAAGAGTCTGCACAAGATGTAGAACCAAGAATCTATTACACAACTCGAGTTATATATAGACAAGTTTATTTCTTAAAAAAAGGACAGAAAATAGGATAAAGTTGAAGCATGCCCATGTCATCTTACGAAAACAAATATAAATTTGAACCACGAGTTATTCTATCGAAAAAGTGGTCTTCATTTCTGATGTAATAAATTCAAGACAACAATAAAAGTGTCGCTGAGGAGAGGTGAAGTATATTTCAAATGTATTGTGTGAATACAAAATTTACCATCGGTGTCCACACATTATCGGCCATTTTAATCACTATCTGCCATAAATGATGCATCAGCTGAGAATGCAGCCTGAGTTCCAAGCTGCATACTTAGTAAATTTTACACGTGAAGATTATGTGTAGAATAAAATAGAATTTAATAACACATCTGAAAATAATTATTTTGAGTCAAAATTAGAACACAAGCCAATACAAGATAGTCAAAGCCACCAACAACCCCTGACGAACAATGATTTCGTCAGAACTTGAACAGTAGGTCCGTGTTAGGAGCGCGTAGTAAACACAGACACAAAGATTGTAATCATGAAACACTCTACTTACATGGACAACGCTCACAGAAGATTTTGAGAGGGCAAAAATATTTCATATCAAAGCTCATTTATATTTTTTCAAGATATCTACGACAACAAACACATATAGAACTTGTTTCCAATCACGGAATGTAAACAGGGGCTAAAAGCTAGCTCCTTTAAGTTTAGGGACTAAAATAACGTAACTCGTACATTCAAAAGCAGACTTTAACTGCTTTCCAACGATAATTGACTGTGCTAACAAACTTTTCTGAAACCGTAGAATTTTTAATTATAGTAAAATATTTATTAATTATTAACACCAAAAAATATTTACGTGTCACTCATATTGTGCCAATGGAATACAATTGATGCAACAAAAATATTTCAAAATGGCTACAATAGTTGGCCCGTAGAGCTAAAAGATAAAGTTGAAGGTACAAGAAGTAAAAAAAGTGAAAAGGAGCATAAAACCATACAAGTTATTTTATCAAATACACGCAACCATGAAATTTAAAGCAAATATTATATATGTACGAGAAAAAAGATATGAATAACACTGATGAAAATTTGAGGTAAGAACATTCAAAAAGTACGGTTAAGAAACTATAGCAAAAATTATAACATCTTAACGTAAGATGTGCGAAATTTTTACGATAAACTTGAGCTAATGTAATGTAGTCAACGTTTATTTCGAGTCCTTACTTTATTAAAGTGATCTTGGCTGAGAAACTAAGCAAAAACTAAATACTATGGCACCACAAGAGAATAAGTTATCAGTTTTTTTTCGGTCGGCAGTCGCTGAAGCGAACATGAGAGGTAGCAACAGCAGTTCCGAGAGATGAAAACGTAGAAAAAGACACAAAACAAACAGATAGGATGACTCAAGCGCACAATATCGATAAATCAGCCACTACTATGGGAGAAAAAGCGACGAATAGAGAGAAGAACAGAGCCTAACAACTCGGGAACAATACCAGCCACACTCAAGCAATTGAGTCCTGCTTGTTGTACAGTAGAGGGGTGGCTAGAGTTCCACTGAAGTACGCAAACTCAAGGTAAGTTGACACGATGAGCTTTTCAGAAATATTGCCTATACGCAATACGCTTTAACGTTCGCTTAAGAAAAATCCCTATTAGCACATTCTGCAGAGAGCCCCTTTTGGAGAACGTGCTTTATGCACTTGCGAAGCCATTTACAAAAAAATAGAACAAGATGAAGAAGTTAATCCTACGTTAAAGTTATGTCACAACCTAGTAATTAGCACATAATTTCAGTGTAAAATGCATTAACTTTGCATGAGAATCTTACATTACACATATATAACGGGAAAACAGTCGGAAACAGAACTTTCAATACGAGCTGAAGTGCTCAAGAATAAAAAGTGACCCAGTAAAATTTAAACGTAAATTTTCTTCACTCAAGCATATTTTCCAACCCAAAATGAATTCTGATAGTAAGAAGAATCTGGAACGTCGTATGCAAATTAAACTTGTGAAAAGGCCACACATTTCAACTGACAATCACCGTAACTTTCTTCTGAAAGGCAGAATGGAATGTGACCTCTCTCAATGTCAAGACTATGGAACTTCCTCGACTTCAACAAAAAGAAGTTCGTAAACACCAAAAGTTTGGATCACAAGAAAGGGTCCGGAAAGGAATTAAAAATCTCAGAACTGACAACCGGAAGGATCACGAGATTGATGAAAATGGAAAAATGTCCGGAGAGTTGCAGCCAGAGTTGGGAGACTGTCAGAAGTTTCATGCAATGATGTTTGCAAGGTGGAGACTACAGCAGTATGGCAGGGTTGTGAACAGGACGGTCTGGAGGTAAACTCGTCAGAACAGATTCCGGTCCGATGATGGAACGATCCGGAACTCTCAATAACGAGAATGATATTGTCTGGATCAGGTCTCGGGAGAACACAGAGAAGCAGTTTGAGGTTAAGCAGAAATGCGATTTCATCATCAGAGGCAGGGCTAGCTGGAAGGGATTCGTTCCAGCAGATGTCCGTCATTATGTCAGACAAATTAAAAATATAACTAATAATTGTTTTTAATTATTGTAAATTTATTAAATAACAAATTACAAAATATTTAATTATGAATATTACTGGGTCTCCCTTATAAACTATCATTATATAGCCCCCTCCCCTTACAAATAGAAATACAGGCCTGATAACTAGCAATAACCTGCTACAATGATGTCATAAACTCACTTTAATATAAGGATACTACTGTCAAGACCCTTTCGATATAAATGTTTTCATGATATGTACATCGAAATCTCTATCAATACAAAACTAACCGCGATAAATACAAACACGTCAGCGAACAATGACGCTAGGCTGCCGAGGTGAATACATCCCATTCATCATTGAACATAATTACTGCTGTTTTATATCATCAGCGAAATAAATTGGAAAAATAGTTGGCATCCGATTCTTCGTTCATTCATTTCTCCAATTATTCATGCAATGTTATTAGATACGTCAGAGAATCTACAAAAAACTGTAAAAATCTACACAGTCTGCTCAAAGTTTAAAAGGAGTATGAATAATAAGGATCGATGAGAAGAGCAACGCTTGAATTAAAGAAACGATTTGAAACCGAACATGACTCCGAAAGGAAAGAAACGAATAGACTTGACTATTTAAAATATTATGGCCCCCATTCGTAAAGGCAGGTGGTCAATTTCAGTAACGGGAGCACATCTATGGAAAACAGAGACCTCAGAAAAACACATAAACAAAGCACTTTATTTTTTCTGAATAGAAGCCAAAAATCAGGACAAAAAATCTTAGACAATCCAAAACTAAATAAACGACAGAGCCCGGCAACAAAAGTCGCAGATTGCGCAGTGGGTAGCTAAGCTGTTCGCTAAGGCACATAGGAGCGTTAAAGACGGGAGGTTTACCTCCTTTGCTCACGTAGCCTACGAGCGTCATTTGTTGTAGCACAAGGATTAAGGAGACTACGATTCGCGTTACAACACAATTTTTTGGTTACGTAAACTAAGAGCTGAACAGGAATTATCATATAATTTAGAGAAACAGTCCTGATGAAATCTCACCATATGAGTCCAAGTATTCATAACCTAAAAGACAAATTTTACACAGAACTTCAATCATCATAATCGGTGTAATATAAGGGAAGCGCACATTTAAGGAATTTAAACGAAATTCTGTGAATTCGCTCCAGATTGAACCTGCATGCAACGTGATCACCGTCATTAATGACACAAACTGGTCGACAGAAAGATTAACCATAAAGTGCGCAAAGGTAGACGGGAATAAAATAATCTGGCAGAAGAGAACATTCTAGCATTTGAGAAAAAGTACCTCAGCAAGTTAAAAGACGAAAGTAGATCAGAATGAAAGGTGAAAATAGTTCAAAAACAATAAATGAAATGTGCACTTGATGACCAAAGAATTTCCTGCTTGATGAAAAAGAATTTCCACTTATCACAGTATGGGAGTTTATTCAAGGAAAATATTTTTATTAACGTAAGCTTGGCATCTCGTTGAGACTCCATTTTATCTGAAAAGAAGTTTTGCCTTAAACGAGTCACCTCATGACAGACAGGCAGGCCTATCACACCAACGACTAGGAACGATGTCTTTGTGTAAATTGTGGGGAAACACAGCAGTATGTACATCTAACATAGTCTTTGCGTAAAAAAATTGCAATAAAAATTGTTTGGTATCCTTCCAGTCTATCCTTAAATGACATAATTTGGAAAAATCACCAAAATATCAAAAAGAATCAAAATTTTCAGAAAATTAAAAAAGAATCTTGCATATCATCTGCAAAAAGCTGTGACAATCTGAGAGCGTCATGACGTCTTTTGGAATTGACAATTTCAATACACAGGTTACGCTGTTTCGTTTCCAAGCATCTGTAATGAACGATTTCGAATGATATTTCAAATATATTTGAGACTTTTGCTAATGTATATAATTTTTACCAAGACTTAAATACTATCAAGTTTTCCACTACTATTTTTTCTAGAATTCAAGAGTTATATTCAATTTTAGAAATAGCTACTTCCAAACAAAGGGATCATGTCCAGTATGGAAGATTATCATTGCATCCATTTGAACCTCTCCATAAACAAGATGCATGGAATGTTATATCATGAAGTCTGAATCGTTGCGTGTTTTACTGCTAATTTTTGAACACATGTCTGCATCGAGTCAATATAAAAGGCTCTAGTTGTGCAAAAAATCAATCTTTCCATTTTTTACCTCACTGAGCACAGGCTAAAACAATGCTTTATACGAAAACAATTTTCACTTAGTTCTTCATAATAAATACTGCGTTTATATTTAAGAATTGTTTGTCAGCAGGAAAATATGTCGAAGTATCAGTGATGATGCAAGAATATCAGGAACAGTAAATTGTTGATATTCTCATAGCGCTCGGCACAGCTTCAGAACTGTAAGACCAAAAAGTTCCATGTTTACGTAATTCATTTACAAAACCCATTCAAAATTAATAAATAAAGTGTAAATTAGAGGTGAATGTTCCATCACTATTTCTAACCCTTACCTCAAAGCTTCCATTATAATAGGCGCACTCAGAGGAGAAGTGAATGTTATGAGACAGAAAAATCACAGTGAACACAAACTACAGCACATGAATTACAAGTCACAAAAATCACACAGAAGAAAACTAGAGAAAGCCTGAGTAAATGAGTCATGTAAATGAATTATCCCTGAGAAGAGATAACTCAAGTACTTAGAGTAAATCACTTTAAAAAGAGAAGTAATTGGCTGCTGAAACCCTAGAAAAAATAAAAATGCACTGCGGAAATCACGGACGTCCATGAATTTCTAGAGGAAAAAATAAGAACAGAGCTTTAGCTTTAGCATGCAGAAGATAATATGATGAAAGGAATTGCTGAAGCATAAGAACAACGTATATTCAGCGACTACAAATACGAAATCAAAACAACCGCATTTTGTACACAAGTTCATTTCTTTGAACCACAAATCCGTTAATAAATCCCTTTTAACTTAAATATTTCATAATTTTATTGTAAGTACGTAAAACTAAAACTTTAACTGGCATTCCTATCTCAAATACAGGGTCAGGCAAAATGATCCGACACATTTAAGCTACAAATTTAACCTATAAATGCGTCGGATCAGTTTGCCTGACCCTGTATAAACTTTTTATCCAATACCGGATATGAAAACCGAACAAAAGAAAACACAAGAAAATATGAAGTTTCATCACTAGTTCAAAGAGTGTTCCAACCCTGCCGGCGACCTCGCTCACTCGTCTCAGAGACAAACTTGAAGAACAAGGAAGTAGATATATCGAATCCACACAAGCACGTCAGCGGTACTGAACGCCGGCTACCAATGCAAAGGAATAAGGATAAAAGCAAACCCACAAAGCAATACCGTAACTACTCATCGAAGACAGTGATGTATAACAAACGTGTGTCAAAGACTCGAATAACGCTGACGAGGACAGACTTCGTCCGCAATGCTCATTAAATACATTTTTTCTCCACACATTTTTTATCATACGCCATCATATTGAGTCGTTACTCGAAATCCATTTTCTTACTCGTTTTCAAAATTGTTCGGTTCAAGACTAAAATGAACATTATTGTAGGAATACGTTCAAACACACGAGTCTAATAGCGCAACTCGCCAACACTCTAGCCTATAACTTTAGTCTTGACGACGCCAAATATTTGTTATTCATATAGAACACATTCGTCCGTCATATTTCAAACGTCTCTTATCTAAATAACACGATAGAACTTTTATTTACACAAGTTTTATTGAAGCATAATTTTCGTATAACGAATTTGCGAACTCAATGCAGACTTCTAAGCAGGGAAGGTGGATCTTGTCCAGTTCTAACGAGAGCAATTGGACTGAAGCACTGTGCTAATCTGAAGGATTACACCAGAATTCATATTTTTATGCGAGATGATTCACAACTTTTCACAAACATTGAATTACATGGACTACACTTCCAGTGCTGTTAATGACAGCACGACATGCGTACACAGCCCAAGTGTGTGTTATTCCCAGAAGCAAGGGCTATATTAGAGGCAATCTAGAAAAAACTTTGTTAGATCTGTACTTAACCTGTTGCTGTCCAAATGGACCCTAAAGTCCTCTTCGAAAAGGTGTGCTAAAATAAAACAGGATGTTCATCAATCCAGCACTGCTCTCAACAGTTATAGAACTCTCAGAATGTTACGGTTCTACTTGTCAAGAAATTGCCGATAGTATCATCTGCCTATGGACAGCATGCTGTTGTGTTGCATTTCTCTTTTCGGGGAAAAAGATTTTCAGTAATGGATTAAACAAAATCCTGGATCAACGAAGTAATTCAACAAGGTGTAGTGTCGACGAGACAGGTTTCAAGGCACAGTTTTAATAAGAGGCATTTCTTCATCAGTTTGATCTTCGAGCCAGTTCTCCATGCCATCGGGGGGCTCGAAGTGTACGCTGCCCCCGTTCTGTCCCTCATAAGGGAAAGCCACCACGTCCCTTAAGCCTTCAGACTTGAGGCCTCCATTGCTCACAGACTCAAACCTGACGAAGTATTTATCATGACATTAGACAATACAGAAAATGAAATATAGTACTGATAAGTCATTCACATAAAATACATCATTCACACCTATAATCTGAAATGGCACGAGTGTGTATCACTGGATTATGGTGAGTGCAGCATCACCCACCTGGCCCTGAGGGAGGTGGTGTGAGGACAGGAGCAGCGGCCATGCCCTAGTTTGCCGGCGCAGTTACAAGGCTTACGGTCTTTTCTCTTCGTCTTCTGCACTACCTCGCTGAGCTGGTGCTTCATCCTGTCACGCGCGAGGAGAATCGCATTAGCATTATGCCACTTTGAAAATGATTTACGTACTATGAGTGAACATTATTACATGCAATTTATTAGGGAGACTTTCAGTCATTTGGTACCAGCACTTAAAAATAACTAAAGTACCTAAGTGCGGACAGGAAGGCAAGAGCGAAGGTGAACTACGCACCGAGGTGTTTTACCCTCACTAGGGAAGAGTATCCTGTATACCAGTTTGCTTTAAGGTGCAAGCACATAGATCAGGAGATGATCCGCACTTCTCTCGCTATGCTATTCTGTCGTATTTTGTGCCTGATTGCTATGATAACGAGCCTGGCCACGTACATAGCGATACACACGGAGCAGAAATCTCAACTTGAACTGGCCAAGTCCCAGCTGGCAACGTCCAGCTCACTGACACTGTTACCTCGGGGATGACTACAGGA
The DNA here is from genome assembly GCA_006783055.1 of Trinorchestia longiramus. Classification (NCBI taxonomy): domain Eukaryota; kingdom Metazoa; phylum Arthropoda; class Malacostraca; order Amphipoda; family Talitridae; genus Trinorchestia; species Trinorchestia longiramus. The sequence continues at coordinate 174,897 of VCRD01000514.1, forward strand.
AGGTACTCGAGTTTAAAAAAAATACTTCAACTAGGTGACATTCATATTACGATTTTAAAAACCTAACGAATTCTAGAATAGCAAGGTATTTCCTACGTTTACGTGTTTTATAAGAACTAGAATGTACTAAAAGTGTGTCATGAACTAAAATTTAAAGAACTACCAAAGTTACTCTTTTGAACACGAGGACTCCCACGTAATTCAAGAGAGTTAACCATGCGTATTGGCTGAGAATAAATTAGATTGCCGGGTTTTTATGAGTGTGCGACATTTTATACAGATACGAAAATACCAACGTATTTTCGTATTTACTCTAGATGAACAAACTTGACATAGCAAGGGTCTTCGAGCGGTTTAATGCCTCAGTTTCATTGGTTGTTGAGGTGTGGCAAGCGGAGCCGTCATTTGTTAACCGCAGAAATTACGAGAAGTAATTTCGAAATGGCAATGGTTCTTCTTTGAATTCAGCAATAACAAGAATTTACATATTCTAAGCCTTTAATAACTCTGAATAATTAGAAGCTAGTTAGTTTTTCGCAATTTGAGTAAACATCTTATATTACAACACTTCAATTTTTTTACGCCACGCTATAGAAAAAACTGGCTCATACATGACGTATAAAGGACGAATCTAAAATTTCTGCAGTTCATCACGAAAAGATGCTATAAAAGAACATTAGCAAACTATGGAATTTTTAATTTACTATTTCAAAAAGAAATCCAGACAGCGGGAAAGAAAAAATGAGATAGCGTTTGCATCATCAAAAGTAAAAAATAAAAACACAGAAAAAAAGTAAAATGAATAAAAAACGAGACAGAGACAGACATTTTAACTGGATGGGTGGGTGACTAGGAATACTCCAGGAGAGCGCCAGGTCTCCAAAAAAAAATTATTATTATATTCCTAGCTTAACCACCGCAGCCACAACAAAAGCGATCTCAGCAGTGATACACAGTAATCAGGAGATAGTCATTCAAGTTTTAGAGTCCCTAAACAAAGCGAACTACGACCTACATCTTTGAAACGCAACCACTCAACACAGCACGAATGAAGTACTGGTAACTCAAGACGGCATACGACAAAATAACATGTTCGTTAATAACCTAGTCCATTTGTCAGTTAATGAGGGTAACGTCAATAACTTACGCAATAATTATGTATTTGTCATTATCGTTCAAGCTGATAACATGTAAATAAATATCGTACTCGATAATTATCTATTTGTCATCATTTTAGCTGCTAACAACCTGTAAAATAAATAATCTACTAGATAATTATATATTTGCCATTATTGTTCCAGCCGATTACAAGTCAATAAATAACCTACTCGATAATGACGTTGTTAATATCGCTGAATCTGATGACATAATTGATCTTAAAATGTTCAGTCAAGCAGAAATGAAGTGAATAGTAGACCCTGGCATAAAGCATAACATCGGTCAAACTTAATGGTTACATCAACAGCACACCATTAGGAGATCGTGTTACACAACACTAAGCTGCGACTGGTATCCAGGACGAGAAGTTTCAGAATGCAATCCTCACCCTAAGTTTAAAGAGACGACTATTTGAAATTCAACATGCGACGCCCGTTAGAATATACAGCGTACATTCTAGCATTACTACGAACATCATTTTCGTTGGGTATATTAATAACGAAGGTCAAAAATATAATAAGTATCTAAAACATTCGCTTGGAACGTTTCGCTGATGTATGTTTCTTACATCTGAGTAGACGTTGCAAGATTTTTAAAATTATTTTGAGAACAGTGGAATAGACCTAACTATACCGACCACTGTTTTCACTAGGTCGGTCTAGTCAGATACTGGGCTGATTTATTTATTATTATTATTACTTTTCTATTCCTGGTGTAATTACTCTATAACTTATAACGCTGTTGTTTTTTGTTCGGTCATGCAAGAAGAAACTGAATTTCATGCCCGATGTAGGTTTTCATGCGTTCTGAAACTATAATAATCGTCATACATTGGGAAAAAAAGAAATGAAATGCAATTACCAGAAAATGTGATCACCAGTTATGAATAAATACGGCAGTAATTCACCGAAATAAAGACAACGAAAATAAATCAAAAAACAAAATGCATGGCCATTCCAAAATGATTATTAAACCTTGAAAACAGTGAAACTTCGTGATCAGTGAAAACATGCTAAGAAAAAACACTCCGACGACTTAAGTTTACGATAGAGTTGTTAATATTAGAAAAACGATGCAAAATAAACCAAACAGACACGAGGCATAGAAGGAATTTAACCCTATAAGGACCACCTTCTTGCCTGAACAAATTATTGCATAAATAAACACTGATCTTTACTCGCCTTTTATGAACTTTCGCCCAATTATTGAACGAAACATTTAAAGTACAAGACTAAAATATACTCATTGTAATGTAATTCAGGAACGGCAGTGATCCATATAGGGTTGCGTAAACTAGTGAGAGCAAGACACCAAGGCATTGTGACTCACCTCACGGAACATAAACATGTTTCCAGGCACGACTGTCCCACAAAAGGCCACGGGTTTGGTCACAGAAGAAGCACGCCGGCCCGATATCATTGCAACAATCGTAGAGGCACTGAACAGCTCTAAGGAAGGTCCCAACAATGTTACACCACACAATAACGCGTCGAACATAACACGATGAAGGCGGGTGTGTCAAATGGACAGTAGTAAAGAAGGTCCCACGAATGTGACAGCTCTTATTCCACCGTGTTGAATGAAGGCTTTCAGGCCTCATCGATCACAACCTTACAATTTACGCACCCATGCTGCTGCTTTTTATTCAATACTCAATTAAACTTATATTAATGCCAATTTCACTTAACACTAAATAACCAGGTTACTCTAAACGTACTCGCATTGCTAGTTTTAACATAAAACTTATTTCATTGAAGTTATAAAATAATAGTTATTATGAATCCCAGGTTATCATGTTACAGTATCTTCATCACAAATTTTAATACAACACTCGTATACGTTCGCCAGCGTAAAAATTATTTTGTATAAGTGAATGACATCGAAGGCCCTACAATAATTATGCTTCAAGTGCTAACTTTGTGTAAAGATATGCAATTGAATTTTAGAGTCTCATTGCAGCCTGCTACAGCTGACAGCCAGAGTTGAAGGAGAGAAAAAGACGAAATAGAAACGCGCGTTCACAAATGTTCACATACAATAGATTCCGGGAAGAATCATTACTGACTCAGCAGTTGGTAGCCAGGATACCAAGTCCTTACGTACGTACTACTAGTTCACAAAACGTCACATTTAAACCAGTTTTCCGAGCTACCACTGAAGGGATGGTAATCAAAATTTAAATCACGACTTCGGCTTTGAAAAGAGATCAGTTATGGGGAAAATCTACGTGAATCCATCATTTCGAATTTTAACGAGAATTAAAATCGGATACGAACTGCACAATGCATCTCGTGAATACAAATTAACGCTACATTGCTGGTAAAAGGCAGCTACAAACCACACTCAGAAACATCTTTGGGAAACTTTGCTCATAATTTTGAGACCGACGGAGATTTGATCGCTTCTAGGAACAAGAGGGAACAGTGGCCACATTTTAATGAACAAAGTCACTTTTACCAATAGAAACCAAGTTGTACATTCAATATTGCAAACTTTATGGTTTCAAATAGCACATAATTTTTTTGTACGGTATAGGCAATAAATTTTCAATTCGTCAAAGAGAATTGAGTACTCTGTGTTTGTTTCAACATACACATCCAGAGGTTAATTGTGCTGAGCCGTGTACTCGTTTCAAATGAATTCCCGTACATAGATTATTAAAACAGCAGTGGCAGAGCAAAGGTTAAGAAATGAGTGATGGGTTAGAAAATATTTCCATCGTGTGTAAAGAAATAAAGTTCATTTGTTAGTTCAGATAAATACAAGAACTTTGTGAAGGTTATACGGTCACGGATGAAGAGTTAGTAAATAATTTGAAGATGTGTGCGAGAAATGTTCTTGAGACGGTGGTAATGTCTCTATTGATTATTCACCATACTTGGTGAAGAAGTGGTAACAGATGTGAACACTGTATTTGGCGTGAACCTTCAAAGAATTACCATCAATACCTGTGTATAGTTACCATGAACCAAACTATGCCAATGCATAGTTACCATGAACCAAACTGTATACCTGTGCATAGTTACCATGAACCAAACTGTATACCTGTGCATAGTTACCATGAACCAAACTGTATACCTGTGCATAGTTACCATGAACCAAACTGAATACCTGTGCATAGTTACCATGAACCAAACTGAATACCTGTGCATAGTTACCATGAACCAAACTGAATACCTGTGCATAGTTACCATGAACCAAACTGAATACCTGTGCATAGTTACCATAAATTCAATCTGTATACAAATAAATAGCAGGAACCTAATCTGTATTTATGACTCTATAAAACTTAAAATTTTAGAATTAAATCCTCGGCACACTTCCATGAAAATTATTCCCACAAATATTAAAAGAATACCAATTAAAATTAGAATCTGGATGTGCATTGATCATTCACCACTATTTACTGTACATATATCACTAATACCACACAACCAGAATATTTTTCCCCCAGTGCATGACACGAATTAAAATTTTTAAACGAGACTTTCAGACATCAGTCTCGGGAAGAACTAAGAATACTAAAAACAAAGAACTAGTCAATTGAGTAAAGTTCATCAGTAGGTCACATCAATGCACACGCTTTCAACACGACTGATTTCACTCCGGTATCCTCCCCTCACAACCGACTCTCATACAGTCATCTTACAAGAGTAAGACATTACAGCCTCAGTGTGTATCTAGAAATCATCCAGGTTCGAAAAGCAATGTTTCGAGGAATTAAACCACCAAAACCAAAGTCTTCTAAAATTAGTTGATAACATTAAAAAATAACGAATTCCACATATATATTTTTACTGTTCAAGACTACGTACGAAGGACTACCATTCAAGTATGGATGACATCCGTTTAAAATAAGCAGTAGCATCTGGCAAATAATGACACTTCTAAAAATTATGCATTCTACTGAAAAATGGATAAAGTCAACTGAACAATTGAGATTCCACACAAAACTAATTCTTTATATTTAACATAATATACAAGATCTAATCAAAAATAGCCCCTCCAATACCAATATTTCCCAAAAACTCTACCAACAGGAAAGAGAAAGCATTTTAAGGTCATATCACTTGCGAGCAGTATATTACTTATAGCAAGCGAGATATTTCCGTTTCCAAGTTCCATACGTCTAGCAACTTCTTGTATGAGGAGCGTCTGACTTCAACGAACCGTAAAAGTTTTTTCTGAAGCTCTTGTAAGGCAAGCAGTTTCGAACCTTTATAAAGGTCTGGTCACGAGCAGCATAAATCATGGCATCACCGCAAAGACAATGAGGGTCATAACAATAGTCACTACAAACTGGGTCGATACTCTCACTTTAATTAGCCAAAAAGAATAGTCTTTTATGATACTCGTATGAAAGAGACACTATTTCACTATATACCTCCGAAATAAAAATAAAGCCAAAAGAGCTAGTATATAGTATAAAATGACACCTCATCTCAACACATTAACAATGGACAGTATTGATATTGGCATAGCCTTAGGCTCACTTCTTACTTAATCGAATCATCTCCGTCAGCTTTCCTATTGCATTAGAGATCAAATCTTATTGCTTCCTTCCAACTGAACTGAAACTAGGGTTCTAACACGTTCGCTGCACACTACAGATTAGCTCGTAGTCAGCACAGTAAATATGTTACAAATTGTGAACATTTAGCTTTAGTAACAATTTCAGTAGTTAAATATTTCATTCTGATTAGAGAATTAAGGCAAAAACAGTTGACAAAGAGAAGCAGAATGTGTCTCGTCATTGGCAGCGAACGTATTACAGCTTTATAAGCATCTCTCATATTATACTCGCCATCCAGTAGGCCCTCAGTGAATTAAACACAAGAACACTCAATTATCTGTACGCGCTCATTGAAATAAATTCTTGAAGCTCAGTTTATACGACACGCAGGAGGATGAATTATTTCTTCGTTGTATGTACATACATCTACTGTATGTGGATACACGATTCATTTCCCCTCAATTGTTTCGGGAGAATTCTTTTTAAGAGAAAAACTTCTCAGTCTCTCACTTGCGGTACCTTTACTGGTCCATTACAGTAAAAATATCCGAAAGAGCTATATAATAGATATAGCATGATAGTCATCCAAGAGACCATCGAACTCTTTATTTCCAGTGTTGCTACAGTCAGCTCCAGTGAAAGTCCTTACCGAGGGAGACGCAGGTGACAGACATGCCAGAAAGTGATATTTCAGCACCACAATTACGGTATGTGCAATGAATCATCGAAACAAAATAAGCCACTATCAAAAAATAAGTGCAGCACAACGACACGTATGCGTGTCTGCAAGGTCATGTGTTACTTCGCCGGAAAGTCTCACAAGGAATGTCGCAAGGTATCAGTCACATCTGAACAGATCATATGAATGAACTTGTATGTAAAATGGCACACAAGCTACTTACTCGAAAAGAAAGCGACTGTACACAACCACGAATAACTACATTAGAATACGCTTAGTACGAATGTTTTCAAAATAAAAACATACAAGGGAAACATTTAATGCTGTTCGAATAAAGTAAAAGTAATAAAAAAACACAGTAGTTATTCTTATAAATAAATCAATATACTTCTGATCTAAATTCACTGGAATGAATCACGGAATATAATCATGTACATAAAGAGAGTCCATTTTTGAAAAGCTCCTAAACGGAGTTTCTCGCATCAAGCTAAAAAACTTAATATAAAGATATGTCATTCCAATCTCCATTAAAATTTTCACAAGTTCAAGTGTAGGATATATCAAGAGTGTATAACATGTTCAGGGGAAGTACTCCCAGCTCCTAGAAGCCCAATATTCGTTCCTTTGTAGTACATTAGGCTCATACTTCGAGATTCTGACTGTGTTCGGCATAGTGCACTGCATACAGCAGATACAAGTCACAGCCAGATGACGTGAATTGAATACATCGCGAGTAAAATGTGAAGAAAAGTACGCCGAAACTTGAAGATAAAAATGTGAGTAGTGTAATAATCAGAGGTGTGTGTACGCTACAGGCGGCCACTCGTTCACAACATGTAGCTATAAAATTGTACAAGTCGTCGGGGCTGGATACCAGCACAAAACCTTTCACAAGTAACTGATGTAGCTCATTAGCAAGTGCCAAAAAGAAGAACAAACCTGAATGGCAAGTGAACACCATCGCATTCGAGGAAAAGCCAATGGTATCAAGTTCATATTACATTTTACTGCCTATTGTGGCATAGTGAAAAACGAGAAACTTGTGAGTCGGAGTCAGCAGAAAATAATACCACTGCGAGAGTATGCATTCATTCCAACATGCAAAGGATGTAGAAGTGCAGGAGGGAACGTTTATAGCATGGGGAAATCCACTTGTGTACCAACAGATGTATTTCAATTAGGACATGTTGTGCGATACACAATGAAGAAAGAAAATGGTGTCATTGTATTTAGTAAAATCTTAAAGTAAAATCATACATGTGACTACATATGAATTTACAGACGCACAAAAATGCTTCTCATTGTGAATTTTCGGAAAGTTAAAGTGTAAGCAATTACATGCATTAATACGCACAAAAACGTGAACGCTTGAACTATCACACCTAGAACGAAGTTAATTGTGACGTATGCATGTGATGGTGGGCATGTAGGAGCGTCTAACAAAATTACGATAACTCGTAAAATATTTCGTGATGAATTTAATTCAAAAGCTACAAACTGAATATAATAAAGTCCATCATGATAAAGCTGAATGAATCGGACACCACACTAGGAAAATAATTGCGGTAAGCTTAGTTGTACAGAAGTGAGCACACACCTGGAAACAATGGAAGCCTGTTTCGTGATAAATTTAAATATGATGCTACAAAACGAAGAAAAAATTAAATGTATCAAGGTGAACCTGAGCTATTGAGACACTAGACCAGGAAAACAATGTTTGGAGCACGTTTGGCTGCACAGAAGTGCGCACTCACCTGGAGAGAGTGGAAGCCTGACGTGGGGTGGGCAGGTCATCGAGGCCGCGGTGCATGGAGATGTTGTCATCGTCGTCTGTGACGCCCAGACGCGCCTCACGTGACTTGTGGTAGTCCAGCGTCGCCAGGGACTCCTTGGTGGGCTTCCGGTACCTGGGCCACGGACTTACTCAGTGACTGAAGCTAGGGACTGAGCAACTAAGGCTAGTGACTGAGCAACTAAGGCTAGTGACTGAGCAACTAAGGCTAGTGACTGAGCAACTAAGGCTAGTGACTGAGCAACTAAGGCTAGTGACTGAGCAACTAAGGCTAGTGACTGAGCAACTAAGGCTAGTGACTGAGCAACTAAGGCTAGTGACTGAGCGACTAAGGCTAGTGACTGAGCGACTAAGGCTAGTGACTGAGCGACTAAGGCTAGTGACTGAGCGACTAAGGCTAGTGACTGTCCGACTAAGGCTAGTGACTGTCCGACTAAGGCTAGTGACTGTCCGACTAAGGCTAGTGACTGTCCGACTAAGGCTAGTGACTGTCCGACTAAGGCTAGTGACTGTCCGACTAAGGCTAGTGACTGTCCGACTAAGGCTCTATTTTTCTTCAGATCTAGTCAGTCTGGAAGTAGATCTGATAAGTTTTTGAGAAATTTGGCTTCAGGATGCCAGTACAAGCTGTGCTGCAAGCCCGACTGAAGAGTCACCAACACGTCTAAGTTATCACAAGCCTGACTGTACTCACAATTTGAGGTATAGAGATGACGCCACTACAGACACGGAGCTCATCGCCATGGCTGCAGAACCCATCCACGGCTACAGGATAAAAGCAATATACGTATAAGTAATTCAATAAAAAGGAACAAATTTACAAAATTGAAAAATATTTCATTATTATAGTTCGCATGCTTCCCAAGTTTGCAAGTCTATGTTTAAATGCATCAGTGTTGAATACAAGCTATGATTGCTCTAGCTCATTTACGTACAGAATTTCCACCTTGATTGAATAGTTAAAAAGGGCGACATACGGACAAAGGAAAGCACAGACCAAAAATGAATTTGAAATGATAACATCCTGCACCAACAGGAAACATGATTCCTACTACAGTAGAAAATAAAAATCATCGAGTTCAGCAGTTCATTATTAATGGTTTTATTGTCCATTTACATAGATACGCCAATGAACATATATGGAATGTTTTCAAAGGAGTTCACATTATACACACCGCCGATTTTCCCACATCAGGAGGGCAACGGTTTTACGGTAGGGTTATTTTACTTAAAAATGTGGGCTTTCTTAATTCTTTCTCCCTGGAACCAAGGTGATATATTAATAAGACTGTTCGGCCTGAATGCATCTTGAGATCATGGCAGCATATTTTACGAGTATAATAAGTGTTTCGGCAATTATTATTTTTATGAAGTAAGATATCTTACTGAAGCCTCTTACTGAAGAGGCTAGAATGACTAATTTCAATAATAGTAATAACGATCCTCAGAAGCTGAAGAGGTTGTTCGGGTCATAAGGAATACTTGCAATGAATTTCAGGAATCTACGATACTTCTTACACCTCCACCAAGACCTGCAGCACGAACCCAGCACGAAGCCAATACCTGCAGCACGAAGCCAATGGGCCTGAATACGCCGGCTGCGACGGGGATGCCCACCAGGTTGTAGATGGATGCGAACAGAAAGTTCATGTGTATGCGGCGCACGGTCTTCTTAGAAAGGTCCAGACAGGCCACCACGTCCAGCAGGTCTTTCTGTGATCAACACGTCATAAATTATGCCCTAATTTGCTGGAATTTATTGATGAGGAATTGTATATATTTTTGTAAATGGCAATATCCTATACGCACCAAGTCTTCTCGTGCTGAAGAGTATTGTGTTTGTACATTACAACTCGGGAATGTGTTTAAATCTCGTGAACAACCGATAAAACGTGTCAGTTAAACTGATACAATATAAAAAAGAGCATTTAACTAAAACTTTTGTTCTCACTGAAAGTGCACAGATACAAAAAATAAAAACCCCCATTTGCCATAGATAAAATAAATTCAAAATTTAAAGAAAACTTTAAACTAGTAGGTAAATGACGAAATACATAGCAAAATACCACAGCTCGGGAGTAGTATTCGAATTTACATGAAAAAACTTACTTCAACCTCATATTTTGAGCGAACTCTGAAATCCTCTAAAAACAGAAATCGAACATTAAAACAATGAACACGCTGAGCACATGACACAGCATTTTGTATTCTACCTTGTTCGCAATGCAAGACAATTCAATGCCTCAGTAACGTATTTTCGTACCAGGGAAACTTTCACTGCACCCTCCTGAAAAGGTAGCTGTGGATGGTACAAGAGATTCAAATTCACGACCAGTCTGTTGTAGCAGTCACTACACCTGCCTTTAGGATGCGAAGACAATACACCTGCAAGAAACGCACTGTGGTCCTGGATTTATAATAATTTAAATTAAAAAGTAATCTAAAGGAAGGCAATTCACAAATGTTCATATCACCGCCCAGAGGACGAGAGCCAAGGCGACGACAACTGCCCCCTGCACCCAGAGCATAAGAAGTAAGGCTTCTAGTCAGGATTTGGGGTAACCGAAGTGTTAGGTAATAGGATTTTTACATTAGAGAGAATGAATACCACGTGCAAAAATACGAAATACCGTAGGATAGCCGATACTTCTTAAGATTACCCATAAAAATTATTCTCACGCAATCTAAGCAATTTTTCTGATTGACTCGTGTATATCAGATAGAATCACCAAACTTGCGATTCATGACCAACAGAAACGAATTATTCTGACTTAGATCAAAGTTCAACTACAGTTCCTGTACAATTACTATGAGAGCCCTCATTGACTTTTCGTCGTGAGTACAAACAGCATACGATTCCTCTCACAGGCAGCAACTCCTCTCGACAGACAGAATATCAAAAAATTTCAGTACTGGAATCAATCTCACCGTCCAAGGAACAGAACATAAATTTCACTACACCGATTTACTCTCGCGAGCAGAACAATAAACATTTGTTCCCCTAGAACCCACAATCTCACGAGGAAAAAAGCAGGCCGACACCCTCATGGCAGCAACTCACCCTCATAAGCACAACGTCTGCAGCCTCAATAGCCACGTCCGTGCCGGACCCAATAGCAATTCCGACATCGGCCTGTGCCAGCGCCGGCGAGTCGTTCACGCCGTCCCCTACCATCGCCACGCGAACGCCGGTCGCCTGCAGCTGCTGCACTTTGCGTACCTGTGCATCGTGCGGCGCGATGTATAAGCGAAAGTTTATGTAAAAGCTTGAGGTGGGATATACGTCATTATCGTACTGTCTTACATAGCAGTTGAACTAAAACCCAATACGGAAATCAATAAGAAGTACGTAATGATGCAACAATAAAAAGGAATTCATGTAGCTACACTGCAATTCGAAAGAGAAGTGAAAATAACTTTTCAAACGTCAGAAGTCGATATCGAAATACAAGGATATAAACTTGAAGGTTAATCAGGGCATGTAAAAGCGCTAGGTTAAGAAGAAGATGCAGAAGCGAGATCAAAGGCTTACCTTGTGAGAAGGTAGGACTTCCGCAAAGACTCTCTTAATGCCCACTTGTCTTGCTATGGCCCGCGCCGTCTGCTGGTTGTCGCCAGTTAAGAGGATGACCTCCAGCCCTCTCTTATGGAGAGTGTAGACAGTGAGCGCAGCGTCTGCTTTCACAGTGTCTGCTACAGCTATCATCCCGCTCAGTTCCCCTGTACAAATAAACACAAGCAAATAACAAAGTAAGTAGTTCAAATTAGAACATAAGATCATATTTTATAGATTTTCACGGTCATTTTGGCTCTCAGAACGAAACTACTTCTGTGATAGGCTTTCCCCGTTTTTCATAATCAACGTGATAAAGTGCACCAAAACGAAAAATAATTACGCGCTACGTACTAAGTTAATATAGGCGTACAAACGGGTCTGTGCCTAGGCTTTGTTCACAATGTACAACACTACTACCATCTCTACTTTCAGCTCTGGAGTAGACTTCAAGTAAGAAACAAACTGGTTCGCATGAATAATTACTATTATATTTCTGGTTTACTGGTTCGCATGAAATGAATCGGTGTCAATAACGGGGGAAAACCTTTACAATCAGCTTTTATCAAATCATGAAGTTCCTATTGTTGTTTTTGTTTACCTTGAATGATAAAATGTCTTTATGAAGGCGTAGAACACATGTTTTTCTTTTGCTTATTATTTTCTACACCCTTGTTTAATCGTGAACACTCGTGCCACGTACTCTCGGTTCCTGCCAAAAGCCATACTGCTCCCATCCCATTCCCTGCTCCTTATACTCTAATTGTGATAATTAGCAAAAAATTGTGCCTCATCGTTCTTCATCTCACAAAAACATAACGCATCGTTGGAATCCATTACCAATCATTTATATTACATGAAACCTCAAATCCTCCCATGATGCCTATTGATTGAAAATCATGAAGACTAAAACACGACAAGAAATGGATCATAAATGGATTATCATGAATAAGGAATCTAGAACGTCGCTACGTACCATTGAGAGCTATGAGGACGGCGGTGTGGCCGTACTTTTCTTGTTTGGACATCTGGTCATCCACCGAGCTGGGTACAACGATGCCGTTCTGTTTCAGCCACTCCCTGTTGCCAATGATCACCTGTGCACACACGAGTTTCAACAGATGAAAAATTAACAAAAATAATACAGTCAATTGCCACGCCGCGTTGAACTCGTTTCACTTCTTACCCTTAGCATCGCCATACCTAAATTCATGTGACTAGTGAACAAAAGAATAATGCACTCATAACAAACGTCGTAATTGTCCCTACAAAAATTAGATAATGAATATTAAGCGTGAAAACACATTACAATTATTTCCTCGAAGATTTTCATCAACAATATGCATTCCTTCAAGATTACAACAGAAATTAAAGTCTGAAGTCTGTCAAAAGCGCATGAAACTGTGGTAAATCAAACGTGAATGATAACGGAACGGAAAGGTGCTCATTATAAAAATATCAGAAAACTTGAACCTCTGCTTCCGATTTGAATATAAAGCATACAAGCAATGTCACTGTGCATTTCTTCCGAATAATTACACACTAAAACACACTAAAACAGCTGCTATTTGTTATCTTCTTACGATCAATATGCTAATTGCTAGTCAATCTAAGTCTAAAATTATTGGATCCATTTACCTGGACATAATCCAGTTTTCAAGCAATAGTATCACGTTCGTTCCTTATTTTACCTCTTGAACTTGACATGTTCTGGGTAAGTTCAAGAGAGTAAAATTGAACCAGATCAAGTGGTTCACTGAACTTTAAGCTTCCATTAATCGTTCAATAAGGTCCACGATGTGCTCTTGCACTCAAATTCCGTACAGGATTAAATTCACATACGAAAGGACGTTTCAATGAGAACTGAAAAGAATGTCAATGGCATATTACATCCAAAATAAATTTCCTAGACGGGGCCAAGTTTAAACCTCGCTAAATTTGAACCAAATTACTGGCAAATTTTAAATCTTAATTGACGCAAAATTTTATTACTGATTTTAACGAGACATGAAACTGCATGCACATGCATTTGCACCTCACAGAACCATTATGTAAGAAATCCCTTTAGAACTAATGTTAAATTTTAACCAACTTGACGATCTCATTCCACACGCATCAAATTTGAGAGGAGCATTTGCGAAGTTGGCTGATAATCAAATGTTTGCATTTAAACTCACGCACTAAAGAAACTGGGCGACCTCAACCAGGGTTACACGACCCCACCATCCGACGGTATAGCACTACCATCTGAGGGAAAACTATACAACCCTCCAGTGTGAGCACCACCACTAAATTGTAAGCACACCATACTACACTCATAGGTTCTGCAAGACTTGTGGGGGTCTAAAATGAGCACCACCACGCTACGAGGTGACTTACGCTCACGGGCTCCGTAAGAGACTGAACAGTTCTACTAGCATCGGGCGAAGTCTCGCTATTGTCCACGCGAAGCAGAGATGAAGAGGCGTCAGTTTCGCTGATGATCTGCAGGTCTAAGGCAGACGTGGCCACATCTTGTAGGGAGAAGTCGACGAGCACGTCGTCCACCAGCAGCAGCGAGTCCGGGGCCCGCGGTTTGGAGGGGTCGTACAGGCTGCAACAATACGCAAACCATCCTAGTCGTACATGTTTGCATATGATAGATTAGAGTCCTAACAAATGTGAAAAATGAATAATTTGTATCGATAATGCTACACACACCTGTTCACTAGATCTTGCACAAAAAATGTTGAATGTGTGTACATTAAAATCGTGTTTATGATTTCAATGTGATTCCTTTCAACACGATAAAAATTCATCACTTTCGGCTTTTTCGAAGGACTGTGAAATATGAAAAGAATTCACGTCTTTTCAAAATTTGATAAATTTTGACGCTAGTTTTTGGTAATAATGCAGTTTATTGAAAATCGTACTTTGACTCGTATATCACATTCGAACGGAAAAAATTAACAAAAAATAAGACGAGAATAAAAACACACAAGTGCGAGAACTATACTAAATTATACTAGCCCCCTCCCTAAAGCGAGAAGAAAAAAGTAATAAAAAGAAACAATAAATTCTCATACACAGCGTTACTAACTGAACGCGACTGGTGGCTAGAACAACGTAGAAAAATTATAGCACTTTACAAATTGAATTTTCCTACTTCACTGTTTTTATACGACTCAGCGAGCAATGAACAGAGAGCATGCTTGACTAAAGATACATTTGCTCTCATACCATACCTGCGTACTTCAGAGAAGCAGCGTAAGTGACCATGAGCATTTTCAATACAGAAAGAAACATTTTATAAAGGTTTCAATGAAAGCCAAGGACATTCCTGGAAAGCGCACAACGGTGTTTCACTCACCCAGCTTCCCGTATCTTGGAGGGTGAGGGCACAGTGGCACCGAGCAGCTTAGAAGAGGTAGAGGAGGCCACGAGGGCGGGCTGGATATTGCTCACATCACACATCAGTCCGAAGCCTGACACAGACTTGAACTGACTTGTGTGGCCCATGACATCGCAGTTCAGGATGCTCTTGCAGAACCCACTGATCGCTGCCAAATGAACAAAACATAAGGGACTCTGTCGTGTTTCTAAATGGACCTTTTTAAAGTTGTACTTGTAGTCGCGTTTCTATGCATGCGCTTATCTTACTACTGACTGGTCATAAAACGGTTCTGACAGTTAATAGTGTTTCTATAATTAACGAATTAAAAAATAAAATAAATCATTCCTAATAAATTCAGCACCAAGGAAATGGTTTTCCCATATTGAAATCATAGTTTTCTACAATTAATGGTCAATAGTAATAATTCTAAAAATGTACGGGCTATCACAAGCCAGGTTCTTGGAGAACTAGTTAGTTGTATTTGAAATTAACGATCAATAGAATATTCAGTTTGGGTTAGACGATAAATTAGTCAAAATTAAAATCAAGAAGCATCAGTTTGGTACTCTTCACATCACAAAACCTCAGCATTTACAGCAATTATCAACAACATAAAAGCAAAGAAATAAAAACAAACAAAGGCACGAGTCTGATGACAAACAAGTAGGCTCTCAACCGCTTGCGCGTGAACAAAAGTAATTTTTTGTGATCATCTGAACGGAAGGAGTCACAGAAAAGAATGCTTAGCTATCCTAGTAAAATACGAAGACATTCCACCGAAACATAGGAAATACGCTAGTTTTCGTCTAAATGCAGTGCTAGAACGTTAGCACTAAAGGAGTCAGGATTGAGCTCTGGTTAGGTTAGGGCACTGACTGCAGTCCTTCTGAATCTTACGAGTACGGATAAATCGAACATAAAGTAGTCTAGGCAAGAAAGACCTCTTGCACAGGTCAGGAAACACTCGAAACTAACTCAACCGAATGTCTTCACTTTTTTTCCTCAAGGGCGTGAGATCAACTTCATAAACTCATTTACAATCTGCAAGCAGGTACGTCTCTGAGTCACATATCACACTCATCGGAGGCGACGGGATGCTCGGAGGCGGACTAGGCAACACATTATACTCACCGGAGGCGATGGGATGCTCGGAGCCGGACTCGGCAGCCCCAGTGAGAGCAGCAAACTGTGACAGGGAGACTCGAGGGGAGTACAGTGACACACGTGTCACGCGTGGCTGGCCGTGGGTGATTGTGCCTGTCTTGTCGAACACGACGCTCTTGATCTGCAGGCGTTACAGAGGGAAACTTGTGGGGAAAACTTAATTGCAATCTTAAACTTTTCAAACTGCTACAACATTTCGAATTTTTTTAAGAAAGTACGATGTTGATACACGAATACTACTAAAATATTTTAATTTCTTTGAATAGGAACGAAAACAGGAACGCCATTGGTCGTACGATATAAAAGTGGAGCCATTGCTCTATAAAATTTCAAACAAGTTAGAATTAACAGTATAAAATTATTTTCAACTAACACCATTTACAGAAGGAAAGGAATGAACTGCTGGCTATGCCTAAATACGGCCACAACCCCAGCCAGCAGAGCTCACAGTGGGGATGGTGGAAAAACAAAGAAATGCTACACTGAGGAAGTGTAATGATGCAATTGAGAAGAGGGCTGACAGTGTGGAGGAACATACCGTATTTATCTCATCATTACACCTGACAACCTGAGTGTATGAGAATTGAAACTAAATAGATGAGACGCACACCTACTTTCATCATTTGGCAAGAAACACCCTCTTTAAGATAGCACTTCCGCTTGATTTTGCACTCGCTTCAATATCTCTAGAAGAAAACTGGCACAAGCGTAACGAAAGTTCTCACAAAAACCAAAGAAAAATATTTAACCATACTCGCTGAAGACTATCACGGGCGGTGGTAATATGATACAATGAAGATACTTTAAAAATAAGCTATTCAAAGACAAGCTGTCATCGCTTCCTGGGGAGCGCAGATCACTAAATCATCGAGGTGCAGTAATGAGCAGACTACCAATCTGACACTCCTGATGGGTCAGATATAGGCAGTAATATTATCTTCACTAATGAAGTGAGAAGGATGAAGCGAGGTTTTTTCCATTTCATCATAGACCAAATATTTGAACCCTCGCTGACCGTAGTCATTTGACAACAGAAAAATTACAGAAATAGCGTATGAATGAACCTAGGTAATACTTAAAATAACAAGCAACTTATAAAATTCATCTTTGAGAATCAAAATAGAAGATGACTTCGAAATAAAATGTGCGTTTCCGGAATGTAAAATAGAAATCATTTAGGGGTTAGCACATCAGCTCGTAGATTTCCCAAAAATCACTAACTAAAATATTAGGATGGAAGTAAATAAAATATTTTTATTAAGTTTCCAGCAAAACTTCCATTCATCGTAATTTTCATGTAAAATGATCTGAAAGCAGAGAGATTGTTCCCAAGATTTCACTCAATGTGCACGAGTCGCAAGGAAAAGAACAATTATTTACGAAGAAGCATGGGCCGTACCTTATGAGCGTTCTCGAGGGGCTCAGCGCCCTTAATGAGGATGCCATTGGTGGCACCCACGCCCGTGCCCACCATGACGGCGGTGGGCGTGGCGAGACCCAGGGCACAGGGACAGGCGATGGCCAGCACCGTGATGGCACACCGGAACGCGAACTCCAGGATTATTTCCAGTTGCGTGAACCCTTCTTCTTGCTGCAGTTAAAATCATACAGATGATAAGCAAACACGGTTTGATGAGCAAACACAGATTGATGAGCAAACACAGATTGATGAGCAAACACGACTTGATAAGCAAACACAGATTGATGAGCAAACAAGACTTGATAAGCAAACACGACTTGATAAGCAAACACGACTTGATAAGCAAACACGACTTGATAAGCAAACACGACTTGATAAGCAAACACGACTTGATAAGCAAACACGACTTGATAAGCAAACACGACTTGATAAGCAAAAACGGCTTGATAAGCAAAAACGGCTTGATAAGCAAAAACAGCTCATTAAGCAAGCCCAATTTAATGAGTAAGCACGTATTAATAATTTAAGTGTGGCTACACTCCCTATGTTCGTTCTAAACCTTTCCATAGAACTACACGAGAGTTATTAGCATTGAAACCGACACAAGAAACTATTGAAATACAGTTCTCTAGTAGTAGTAGTGTAATTGAAATGCAAATTTAAAGTAATCTAATTCCTTCATAGCGTCAGAAAATAGTCTATAATACTTCAGAGTAAAAAAATTTAGTATTTGATGCCACACGACCAGTATAAGTTACTAGGCTTAGAATTGAAGGAAGCTATAAGCTTATCGGAAAAAGTGTACGCATTTTTACTAGCAGCTCGTGAAAACTATTCATGAGTGGCCTGTAAAAAATTATGCACCCTCCCCTCCTATTTAGGAGCACATATATTTAAACAGTGCAAGTGTGTACTACACATTAGGCCAACACACAAAATCGACATTCCACTTGTTGGAGATTATAATATTTCCTCGTGATTTTCACAATTTTTATTGCATAAACTAATCAAATTAGCTAACGATGCCACAAGTACTTTTCACTGAATTGCTCCACTTCAAACACTCTTGAGGAAACGTTTTCGAACACGTAAGAAATTCGTCCCATTTATTCTCATCTACCCGTTTTCCTCAACGTAGGTGATGTAAAACGGCCACTTTAGAAACACAACTTATGAGTTTCGTTCAGTTGGCACACATGAGAAACTGAGACTGTACCTTCGTCACAAAACTGGGCTCGACGTAGCTGATATTAATATAGCCGACGATAATCCAAGCGAAGAGGGTGAGGGTGGATACAGTCACGACCATGGGCACGAAGTAACCAGCGATCTTGTCAGCCAGCTGCTGGATGGGAGCCTTACTCGTCTGGGCCTCTTCAATCAACTTCACGATCTGCGTGGGTAAACAGTTGGGGGTGCGTGTGAACTGGGCAAAAAATAGAGGGAACCAGCTTTGCATATCCCTGGATGAGCTTTATGCTCACCTAAACAATTACAGGGACACCACAGTTCAGGCTTACTAGTTTTGTTGGAAGCCTTACACTATTCACATCTTCTTAGCTAGAGAATCAGATATTTTGTCCCTGCAAACCTGAATATTAAAATGGATCACTGAAACATTTTGACACTCGTATCTCTTTGATAGAATTTGGTAAATTAAGTTTAAAACTTAAAGGGTTACATACATATAGGTATGCAGGTTATCCATCGAACATAAATTTGGCGATTAGGGAGCAGTCTGTCATTACATATATGAGACGATTTGATAGACTGACAAATAAGATATGCAAGACAAGTGTGGTGGGAGGGTTGTCGGATAACAGTAGACAGTCGAGTGTACAACTAATGACTATGACTATTTAACCAGCAACATCTGAATACCCCACAAACGTTGATTTTAAGTTGTTGAAGTAAAACGTGAGAGAGAAGCCTTATGAATCGAGGTTTGGCAAAATGACTAAGTGAGGTGCTTTCAACTGTTGAAGGCAGACACGAGACAAGTGTTATGAGTCAAAGTTTGGATAACTGAAATGAGTGGAGTGCTGGGTGACAGATTACGTATGCATGTACACTCGCAAACTTAACAAAGCTCTACAACCACTTCTGTAACCGTACTAGGCAGCTTATTACAAATCCAGAACCAACAAAGCAAAACATAAAAAAAAATTAACAGGAATTTCACGTCTTTCTCGTCAGTGAACTCAATAAGCAATAATGGCCTGCAGCGATTGCCCATCGATATTGAAACACGGGAGTTAAAATTTTGCTTCAGAATCATCGATCGATATGGGATGCTATTAATATAGTCTTCCACTAATCTTCCTGTAAAGGAAGCCTTCATACTACTATGTATATCCATTCAAGCTGCTGTATTCAAAGGAGCGGCAACATAAGTTATGTTGCCGCACCCTGTCCCTTGTTTATACGAACACAAGCAGAGTTTTCATTTGGTAGCTACCTGCGCGAGGGTTGTATCCTGGCCGATGAGCGTGGCTTGGACCAATAAGAGTCCGTTCTGGTTGATACTGCCACCAATCACAGCAGAGCCAGGCTTCTTGGCCACAGGCATACTCTCTCCAGTGATGAGGGATTCGTCCGCCATGCTGGTGCCCGTCAGAACGCGGCCGTCTACAGGGATCTTCTCACCGGGCTTCACCTGGATAGTCGCAATGGACAATACGAATGAAGTTCAACTAAATATTCTATAGAAAAGTACTCGTATGTACGAGTTTTAAACTTGAAATATCTCATGGTTATAATTAGTCGTACTGGTTTTAAACTAAGGAAATTTCGCAGCTCATTATGATTAACCACGAAAATACGATGCCTAACGATTCAAAAACTGAAAACATCCGTGGATAATAGAGTACAAGTCAAAAATAAATACCAGTAAAAACACAAGAAGAATACAAATGATTCAGAAGTTTTGGAGGAGCACTCGTGCTACACGTTTGCATAATCAAGTCTGGTGAGCATAATTTCCAAACGAACATGTAAATCAGCATTGGGTTACACGAATGAGCGACCGGATGCTGCAAAGAACAAGATGCCTATGATGCAAGTGCAGACTAAGACCAATAGTGTACATGGTGAGCGTCCCTCAGACTGAAGCAGTTTTCTGCTGACAACCCATAACGTTCGTTCGTACATTAAGAAATACAGGGCAGATAAAAAAAACATGAAAATAGGATTTTCTCCCGAGAACAAGTAAGTAGCAAATGAAGCAGCGAACTCAATAATAGGTACATCAATTAGTTCAATCCACATTAATAAACAGTTAACTTGAAAATTTCACGAATTTAAACTAAATAAACGAGTAAACAAGAAAATTAATTTAAATGAGGAGTCAGAGCCAGGATCTACGGTCACCAACATAATTCCTCGCACCTTGAGGACGTCAGCTCTCTGTATGAGTTCAACATCGATGATTTTTTCAGTGAGGACTTGCTTCGAGTCAGGGTCTATGGTGACCAGGCACGCCTCCGTTGCCTGCAGGGAGATCAGCTTAGCGAGGGCCTCCGAGGTCTTGCCCTGCACAGCAGCGTACAACACCGTTAGTTTTCTTCTTGTTTAGCTCTATGAACAGAGCTTGGAATGACAGAGTTTTTAAACACGATTCAAGCGAGAGATATTTGATAGGGAATCTAATTTAAGCAAGAGATATTTAATAGAGAATCTAATTTAAGCAAAAGATATTTAATAGAGAATCTAATTTAAGCAAAAGATATTTAATAGAGAATCTAATTTAAGCAAAAGATAATTGATAGTGAATCTAATTTAAACAAGAGATAATTGATAGGAGGTCTGATTTAATGAAGAGATATTTGATAGGGGATCTAATTTAAGCAAGAGATTATTTATTCATATAGAATCTAATTTAAGTGAAGAGTAATTTATTTATATGAAATCTTATTTAACTAACGGATAATTCATCAACACAGAATCTAACATGTACTCGTATAACTCAAAGACACAATGATCTGACTTTGCTACCCAGCTCTAGGGCTAAGATATTCACGACAAATACATCTCCATAGGGAAAAGTAATACTTCCATTCACGAAAACTAGACTAGGGTCATTTTCTTCGACACACATCTTTGTATTAACATGACAATGTTTTTACCATGCTTCTCCCTTGAGTGAAGACATCCAGGTCTATTATTTATAAGCTAAAAAAAACCTAAGCAGAAGAAGAAGGCTTTAGAATCTTTAAAAACTATTTGAAAGCAGTACAGTATTCTATCGCCGAACTCGACAAAATAAATTAAGACAATTTACCACCAGTCTTGATCGACTAAGGAACACCTATTACTGTATGGATAAATTCCGACAATGTTAACACAATTATTTATTTTCCTCGGAAGTTCAGACAGTACTTCTTTAAAACAACCTTATTACAACGTCTAACTGAAGACGAAAGTCCATCAGGATCCAAGCCACTAAACGTGTGAAGGTCGTACACTGTGATGCCAACTAGTGCTCTACCGTAAATTTCAATCAATGATTCAAGTGGTGCATCTCTAAATCAATGGACTTAAACACGGATTTGCTCACAAAAATTTTCCGTTTCGCAAACGTGATAACGTTTATTAAGATTATTAAAAAACTGCACGAATTAAAAATAAATAAACTGTAAACAAGGCAGGACCAGCAGAAAAAGAAGAGACATGAGTTGTTTCATTCAGTAGAAGAACACCCATCAGTAAACAGAGCCAGGCGAGCCACGCACACACATGAGACATGCACACGCAATGACCACCTGTAGTAGACTCACCTCCACGCTCCCCCCGACCCCCCCCCAATATCTGTGGCGGTTGTGCTTCACGACTTCGGGTAAGGAAATTTACTTCTCATGAGGTGGTCAGCAGTAACTCGGATGGAGTTATTACGAATGATGGTTTTCCGTTCACAGAATGGTAGAACTAAAACCAAAACAGGGTGGACAATACATACATTCCTGGACGATATATTCCTCTTATAACACGACTGTCTTTCTGATGTTGGAAAACATTCATTGCCTTCATTAATTGAGGCCCGATTTTGTTAATTATGAACGCATAAGACCATGAAATATCATGGAGATAAAACAAATTTCTGTTAGGCCCTAATGAAGAACTCCAGACGCCGTGTGTTAATGAAAAAAAATTGAGTTAAGGATTCTAATTAATCTCGTGCCCGTCTAACTTCATCCTTCATAAGGAAAGAGGCTAAAGGAACATTACGTTCTCGAACAGCTCACTGTTATTGCCTCAATTAGTTTTCATCAGCGTTGACTAGGAGAAAATACAAACAACGTTAAACTACAAAGTCCCAAAAACATCCGGAAATTTTAGCGTCTCGCATGTATTTAACGTATTTTGCAATATATTTACCACATTTTATTTGATTAGTCAACTAAAAGATTACCTAACATAAGTTTCTAATTCCTTTTTCTTTAATTCCAGGATGTCGCAATTATCAAATTTTTTAACGCAAGGTGTTCGTTCTCTTTAAGAAAAAAGCATTCAACTTGGTAGATTGAAAAATTGTAATAAATTTTACCAGAGTTCTTTAGGCCGATAACTAAAAATGAATTTACAGATGTCACTGTACTTGAATACGTCTCAAAATACATAACGTACATCTAAAATTCCCGCTTTTTTAAGCAGCCTGGAGTAAAGAGTATCATAGCTACGAGGAGACCAAAACACAAGACGAAACTCACTTTGGTGACGTGCTCGAGCCAGCGGCCAGCAGCAACGAACATAAGCAACATGGGGGGAGTGTCGAAGAAGGTCATGGGGCTGGTGGTCTGCTGGAGGATCATGGCAGCCACCACCACCCCCACACTGTACACGTAGGACACTGTCGTCGCCAGCATGATCAGCACGTCCATGTTGGCCGTGCCGTGCCGCAACGCTTTTATGGCTTGTACGTAGAAATGACGACCGCCCACGAACTGAATATAATAATAATGAGAAATGAATACAATAGAGAAATAATGGTTGTAAAGAAATCCCTATATTTATATACATTTTTTAATAAAAACTTGCTGGCTCTCGCAGTAATAAATACGAAAAAAGTTATTTTAAAACAATGGCCTAATTGTCTGAAATTGGGAATAACACGCTTATGTTTACGGCAGACAAAAATGTGAAAATTGTAACTCCGAACAAGTGTTGCATTCCGACATAACTACAAAAAAGAAAAAGAAAGACTCGCACGAAAACACACAATAGTCTATTTGTACGCGTAAGAGTTACAGACAATTCTGTTGGAATTGCAGCTGTCAGGTTAGCGTCAGAAAAATTTACTTCACTTCAAAAGCGAAATTAAGATATAATTTGAACCTTTGAGAAGAGAGAAGAGAAGAGAAACAGCGAAGCAAATATGATAACAGACAAAAGACAACAGAGAAAAGAGAACAGAGAAAAGACAAAAGAAGGGCAGAGAAGGATAGATGAGAGAAGGGGGAAAGAGATGAAGAGAGAAGCAGCAGGAGCAGAAGGAAAATGAGAAGCAGAAAGAGCACGAGGAAACAGAAGAGCAGGAGAAGCAAAAGAGAACAAGAAAAGAGGGGAAAAGAAAAAAGAAAAATGAAATGGTAGAAACTTTATTCTATTCACGTAGACATGAAATATACAGGGTGTCCCATAAGTAAGGTACCTTTTTGAAACTTTTATAGTCATAAAACTACAAATGGTAAAGAAATTTAGTTAATTCAAAATGAATGAACAGATTTCAAAGTTTTCTACTAGCGTATCAAGTCTAACCACAATCACAACATATTGGCCAAAAAATTCATAAAATCCACCCCACAAAATGAATGGCTACGCAATGGAACAACGAGCAAAAATAGTGGAACTTTACTTCCGATGTAATTGTTCGGTTACTGCAGTTCAGAAGAATCACAGGAATATTGATGGTATTGAAAGAAGTCCTTCGAAGAAGCGCAAAAAAACTGGTATTGAAATTTAGAGAAACTGGGACAACAGCAGACAGGCAACGTTGTGGCAGGCTACGGACCATACGAACTGGTGCTTCAATTCAGCTTGTTGCAACGAGTGTTGTTGATCGGCCCAAAACGTCAACTACGAGACGTTCAATTCAACTGAGAATGTCACGTATCTCAATGCAACGTATTTTGGTAAAAGATGTAAAGTATCACCCGTATAAAATTCAATTAACTCAAGAACTCCATCCTACGGACTACCAAAACCGATTAGATTTTGCGAATAGATTTCTGGAGCTCACAAAAAATGAAAACTTTGTAAAGAATTTAATAATGATTGATGAGACACATTTTCACCTCAATGGTTTTGTTAATAAGCAAAAACAGATTCTGGGCTTCAGAAAATCCCAAAGAAATTCATGAACGTCCACTTCACTCAGCTAAAAACAGTATGGTGTGGCATCACGTCTTCGAGGATCATTGGACCATATTTTTTTGAAGATACAAATGGTGATGCAATTTGTGTTAATGAAAACCTGTATAGACAGATGATTCAAGAATATTTGATACCTGAAATTGGAGGTAATAACACAGAGATTAACTTTTTCCAACAAGATGGAGCTACAGCGCACACAGCGAAAGAAACAATGCAAATGTTAAATGCAATTTTTCCAAAAAAGAATAATTTCTCGTTTTGGTGATATACCGTGGCCGCCTCGATCTCCAGATCGAAGTGCTCCTGATTTCTATCTCTGGGGATACTTAAAGGAAAATGATCACATTGAAATGCCTGGCACTTTACAGCAATTGAAACTAAACATCATTCAAGAGATCAACAACATTCACCAGAGACATTAAGGAAAGGAATGAACACCACCGTTGAAAGAGCACGCCATTGTTTGACTAATAATGGAGGTCATTTAAATATATTGTATTCCATAGTTAAACGTATTTTATTGTTTCATTTATAAATTTATATCGAGCTTTGAAATTTCTTCTTTCATTCTGAATTAACCAAATCTCTTTACCATTTGTAGTTTAAAACCTATAATAATTTTAATAAGGTACCTTACTAATGGGCCATCCGGTAAAATGTTTTTTTAGATTCCTAATGACGTAAACACTAGTGATCATGCTTCCAGCAACTGTTCCCGTCCTTCTTGTAACTCGAGGTAGTTGATTTGGGCGGTTGAGGAAGTAATCGGTTCTAAACAGTCAGTCCCTTCCAGGTCCCTGCGTCACACGTAAAGAAAATTCGAGGGTTGCATGGGGATTCAAACCCTCAAATTCAGGGACAAGGCATTGTAAGCACAGATGACTAAACCACTCTGATAGAGAGGAAGGGAGTGGGAGGTTAACTATAACAGTTTGCACACGCTAGGCCATTATTGATTGTAGTACTCATTGTATACATAGAATGAGCAGCCCTCACTTCGATTTGAGTGATCTCGCTTTAGCAGTCTCCTCCATGAAGCAGAGCACCTCCAGTGGGAGAAGGATTAGCCTCCTCTCACCGGGAGGGATATTAGCAGACTCCCACCTGGAGGGGGATTAGCACCGCCTAAAAGGGGATTAGCACCTCTACCTAGAAGAGGATTAACACCTTAGAAGGGGATTAGCACGTCTACCTAGAAGATTACTATCTCCACCTGGAGAGGTAAGAGCAGGACCCACCTGCACGGGCGTAGCCAAGATAAAGAGGAGCAGATTTTCAAGCGACAAGCCGGGCAAGACGCAGCACATCTCGTCATGCGTCATGTGCTTCATCATGGCCATGTAGTAGATCATGACGACCATGGCAGGCAAGCCTGATCACATAAACATGGCTAAACTTCAAAAAATGAATGGTAAATTGAAGAACAAGTTGAATGAACATTGAGTTAATTAGTAGGTATAGACATCAAAAATCGAGATAGTGGATGTTTCTGTATGTAAAGAGAGCCGATTATTATTAAGAGAGCCGATTATTATTAAGAGAGCCGATTAGAACATGTATGTCCCAACAGAGCAAAAGCCGGATAGAAAGGGTTAAATAATCCATACAGAGATTGAGCTTGTCAACGGAAATACTCGCAAACCGAACACAATCTTAGACTTAGATTTGAGGGCCAGCGTTTGGCTGGGGCCTTTGTAACGGCCTTCAATTCCCTCTAATACACAGGCATATATCAGGATGGCATCCCAGAGTTTTTCTCCTGTGAGCCAGGGTCGTCTAAAGTAATTCCTCTAGGGCCACCCTGAGTCATTCAATGTAAATGAACCAGCCAAGTAAGGGCATCACTGGAAGATCCAGCTTGTCATAAATAGCCTCACATGCTTAGCAGGTAGTCACATTAAAAAAATGACTATTCAACATCACTGTCGCTTATTACATGCATGCACCAAGATATCTTTCATTGCATCTTTCATTTCAGCCCTACAAGATATCTCATACCAGAGTTCTCTTCAACACACCTTGCATTCCACTTGTTTTCTCCATACTGCTCATAGACCACATCCATAAGGCTCTCTTGCTCATGTTCATTTTACTACATTCTAAGCCTAGATGTTCAACTGTTTCCTCTACTCCTGTTACACTGCAGACATAACCTTCTATTCTCCTCATTCCACCTCCATGTACGCCTATTCACACTTAATGCCTTACATCTGACGGCAAACAAGAGTTGGCTGCCAAAATTTCTATCATGAAACATTTCAAACCTTCGTACATTTTTACTGGCATACCAAATTAAAGTAGTTTTCCCATTCATACTATGCTTCCATTTGTTCAGGCCATACTCTTTTGTTAGTTTTTCAATTTCTTTCTTCCACTTATTGCAATCCCACTCCATTCCTTTACCTCCACGACCTCTCAATAACCAATCGTCTATAGTTCTTCCAATTCTAACACGAACAGTTTTCTGAATCTTCAGTTTTCTTGCATGCCCCCAAAAAATTTTCTCCCAAAGACTTTCACTCAGATTCCATTCAAAGATTCGTTTAACCCACCTTTTATTCTCCATTCGCTCAATTCTCACCTTATAATTCAACACAGCCTCTACCATTCTTTCAGAAAACGGACTCCACCCTAGATTCCCTCTAATAGCTTCTACAGCCGTCCATTTTGGGGCGCTTAATGCCAAACGCCCTACCCTATTCTGCAGCACCTCCAACTTTTCTAGGTCTCTTCCATGCCATGCCACAACATTCACGCCGAACATTATACTAGGTACTGCAACATACTTCCAAATTCCTCTGACACATTCATACTTATTTGCTCTATATTTGGCCACACTGCATAGCTTTTAACACCTTCTCACCTTTTGCTCTTGCACATCCATCTTCACTCAACAAACATCCCAGGTACTTATATTCCTCAGTTCTGCCTATCTTAACTTCTTCAATACTCCACTCTCTATCTCTGTCAGTCTCATCACCATTTATAACCATGACTTTACTTTCATCTCCATCAAATTTCCCCTTGAAATCTCTACTGTATCCATCCACAATCTCCAACGTCTTTTGCAGTTCCTGTTCAGATTCACTAACCACAACAATGTCATCAGCATACACCAAACAACTCTGTTTCTGCTCTCCAACTTTCAGTCCAAAACCACATTCTCAGGCGGACTACTAATTCTTCTGTATATAGGGCAAACAGTAAGGGCCAAACTCATAGATGCACTATGGAAATGAGAAGTTACAACACAAAACAAAATACAATGACGTAAGTTGGTATGAAAACTGTCTTGTCGAGTCCTTTTTACGAGCATAGCGGTCGTGCAAGCCAAGGGATCTGTTCGTCAACACGACATCATAACCTAGGAGCAGAGAAATGAGAAGTCTCTTCTACATGGCGCCCCAGAAAAACCATGTACAAGAGAAGTCTTTAACCTGTGTGAACGACCTATTCGTTCACTAGATTTCCAGCAGGGCATGTGCGTTACATTAGGGGTGCTCGTCTTAGTAACTTACCCAATCCGAATTGTATCGTCTGACCGGCGCTAATTTTCGTTAGCATTAACTGGTAATTATCGCCTTTTCTTACGATAAAGCGATGATATCTTACGATAGACCGGTAATTATTATCTGAAAAAGACTATTTTTATCGTCTTTTCCCTATGCTTGGAATGACGGTAGGAATAAGACTGTAAAGACCGGTCAATATCGTCGGCGAACATTTCATCGTCTGGAATTACTTATAATTACCGGTAATAACCGGTACTATTTCTATCGTCGGAAGTTCCTACTATAAACGATGATTATCACCGCAAATCGATGATTATCTCCGGTAAACCGACGAAAAAATTCTGATTGGGTAGGTATGCACACTAAGATCTGCCGCTTGCGCGGTTCCCTATGCGTTGAGGGAACGCCGGCAAGTGGAGTACTGGTAGTCGAGCGCCTGCAGTCAGTGTGACAACACTTATTCATTCTGCTGTCGAGTGATTACTTGATGCAATGATCCTTGCTGCCAATTTGAGTAAACTTCGCTCAGCCATTGGTGCGATATTTAACACTCTGTATTAATGTGGTGCAATATGAAGATATAAAACCCCTTATCAACCATTCTTTGTAATTCGCAGTGCAATAAATAAATGAATATACATTTATACCTTTTTAAATACTGTGATTCATAAGTGCAATAAAATATACAAACCCCTTTTAATTAAAAGTAATATTAAACACTCAAACCTGAAAAGAACCGTGCAGTAAAACTTATCGTTTGTTGCCGGGTTTGCTGGCTGGAAATTCTTAACCAAACCGACGTTAATTGGCCAGTAAGTCCGGTGACACCGGCACCCATGGGACTTTGCAGTAGTCAGTTAATATCACTCAAGTAACCACAAACAATTCATAGACACGCTAGACATAAAAGGAAAACAATATCAACTGCTTAAAGCAGTTAAAGAACAAAAGACAATGAATAAATATATAAAGTTTGGCCAGCAAGTGCCGGTTTAAAGGAATTCTGTAATTTAAGATTTACATTATTTGTTTACGCACGTATTCTATCTCGCATTTTAGTTTATTAATGAATTACAGAGTGGGGCCTAATTCCTGTTAAAAGTTTTCAAATTAATTTTAATAATTATTATGTCGCAAATATTACCCAACGTACTTTTATAAAATTACTAATGAAGAATTTTCCTAATTTTTGGTAAAACAATTAGCCATTAATTATTGACAAGGCTGTAGAACCGATGCTAAAGTTCATTATAAAGAAGCATGAAACGAGCCCGAGTCCATCTGAAATATTCAAACTAGGGAGAAACCTCAAAATCAACAGAATGTTGATAAAAGGAACAATTGACCTACTTTTTCGCCTATCAATGTTCTAAAGTCTGAATTTAATAAAAGCTGGGAGGAAATATCCTTAGAAGAAGTTCGTGAGGCCATTAAAAACTTCCCTAAAAGATTTCAGAAAGTATTGAGGGCAAAAGAAAACAATTCTGAATAATTTTTTTTGTAGTCGTGGATAAGTAAATTATTTATCATTTGTCAAAGTCAGACCTTGAAATAAATGTCTTTTTCAAGAAAAAGTTGTTTTCGTTTTGTACCAGTATTTATGCCACACCCTGTAAAACAATCACCCAAGATGAAAGCTTTTAAGCTCTTTTTCTTAAATTTTAGCATGCTACAGTTATTAAATTTTCAATACAAAGTGACTTTTCTTTTAGAAATAACATCAGGTACTATAAATAACATCAGGTAATATAAATAATATCAGTTATTTGTGGTTAAATAAATTTTACCAAATTTCTTGTTTTTTCGTGGGGCACCATGCAGATTAGATTTCTCATAATCAACTCGACTAAGGAGAATACGCTTGTGTCACACGTGCCGGCGACAGCGTCACCACACAAAAGAACCATTGAGAGTGAGGCTAATCTATGCTCACCAAAGACTAGAGACACGATGAAGGAGTTCCTCCACTTTGCGATTTCTGAGCTGTGATCCAAGTAGTTGTTGCCCTTGAGGCTGCTGCTCTGAAGACGCGCTTCAAAACCTAAACCCTGGAGTCCAGAGTTTGGTATTAGAATAAGACAGGTGGACTTCCATAAACCTACTTACATGATGGTAAATCATGTAGCACAAATGCGATACTAAAATAATGCCATATGAAAAATACCTATGCACTCGTCTACCACGTTCATACTAACAGTAAAAGAATTGACTGCAGACGAATTTTAAATTGTAAGAAAAGGAATTCACACTTTTGATTCGAAACGACAGCAATCACACAAAAAATTCTGAGAATAATCAGTGAAATTATCAGGATCACCTAGCATAAGAGATATCTTTCATTCCGTGGCAAAGCTAGTTCACTGGAGCTTGTTAATGGATCACGTATACATTGGGAGAAGTTTGCAAGCACCGCTTCTGTATCAACTTACACACTGATCGAAGTTATTCCAGTTCAGGTGAATGGAAAAATTTCGGTGAATTTTGAAAAAATACAACTAATAGAAGAAAATAATCGCTATGGAATCACGAGAAGATATAAAATAATACAAAAAATCTGTATATGTAGTAAAAACAATAGAAATCGCGTTATGAAAAGCATGAGACCAACGATCAGAAGTTTTAAATGTGAACAAAAAGCAAAAAAGTACAGCTCTAAAAGGTTTGCAGAAGCCAATTAAGTGTAAAGGTGGCCAGAAACGTGAGAGATACAGAGATCAACATTTTACATGACTTCAGCACATATCGTGAACAAATCTAGAACACTTTCTTACTTGCAATTTAAAAGAACATTTTGAAAAAATCGAAAGCATTATAGTTGGTATTCAGTGTGAAGCTAGTTTTCAGAAAACTTGCATGCGCAAAGCATTGTGAGCAAATCGATAGGATTTACAATATTCAATTTACTTTAGCAGTTATACAAGGAATAAAGGACAAAAAGAAAGAGAATTACATTTCAATGTTAACACTTTTTACTGAGATTACAGGTATGTAAGATATAGGCCAAGACTCAGCAAGTTCAAAAACCTTGAAGATTTTAATTGACCAGACCTTGACTGACTGGTACCAAGACTACAGCGGCTGCTCCACTATTTCTCAGTCTCCGAGATTGCAGGAACTCGTCAGGTAAATCACATTAGAATTGTTCTTTCCTAATTTACCTTGGTGGCCTAGCTATCAGGAGGTCATGTGTGTAGACAGAGGTCATACTAGTGTAGGGGAGAGGTCATACTAGTGCAAGGGAGAGGTCATACTAGTGCAAGGGAGAGGCCATACTAGTGCAGGAGCGACTGCCTAGCTTCTCAAAAGCTACTTCACCAAATGCAGTTCAGATCTTGTACAAGTGTAAGACTCGTACAATCATCTGCTAGACAGAGCGAAGGAACTGGAAAGTCTCTCATCCTATAGCATGAACTTCTCTTATGAAGCCTACACAGAAATCAACCAATTAGCAGTATAACACTACACCACTGATAATGAAGGCGGAAAAATTCACTCGTAATGTTTCATATTAAAGTGACCCATTATCTACTAATGATGAGCATACACGCAACATTATAACAGAAGCAGAATTTGAGCTGTGATTCAGTATTCAATCAATTTCGTATCAGATGAGTATTAAACACGTTAATAATAGTCATAGGCTACACTTATACTGTTAAAAATTGATAAAATAATAACAAAATAAAATGAATTCAGTAATGCAGCAATGATCAAAATACATTCAGCAAATAAGAGGTTACGATACGGTGAGGCTGACCTGGATGCAATCAATGATGTCCCTAGGACCAGTGGTGGACGGGTCGAACACAAACTTCCCCTTCTCGGTGGTGAGCGCGACGACCGCAGACTGCACTCCCCTCAACCTCTTCACGTGCGACTCAATCACGTGCACACACGAGGAGCACGTCATCCCGTTTATCTGAATGTAACAGAATAAAATTATCAGAACAGTTTTGCCAGAGTTGTTTAAAAAATATAATACAACGGTAGTATCACAAAAGCGATTGAAGAAATTGCATATCACTAAGCCCCGTTTTATTTTATTTACCGCGAACGCAAATAAACTTGAATGTCTATACTTTTATGTTACTGGACTCCATTGTTAAACAGACATCGAGCTCATGAGAACAAAACTAATGGTGGAAATAATTTCGTTTTCGTGTTCTTAAGCTCAAAACCTAATTTTGAACACGTACTTGTTTATGCATGTGAACTTCATCATCGTATGTGTGAGCTTGCACTATTTCCAGAGCTCACTCTCAGGACACAATAACCCTTCTCAGCTGCAATCCTTAATCAATAAACCATGTATACATTTCAAAATCATTCATATTTTTTATCGGTTGGAGTACGGCCTGTGAAAATTACCTCGCTCAAAGATGTTTTTCATTATTAGTTTTGAAGATGTCAAACTTGGAGCACTAATTCTAAAATCCCAAAGGTTTACTAAAAGTTCCTGAAGTAAGACTGGTAACTCGAGAATTAACATTTTACCATCCGCTAACTATGCAAGTATTATACTTCTCATGCTAGTATGTATCATCTCTTCTTCATAACTAGAAAAATGCTAAGCCATACGAGCACAACCATTTGCTAATTAAGAACTACAGGCTGAAATAGCTGGAGCTCAACTCGCATTTTCTCGTCTACATAATTCAACACTATTATTCAGGACGTATATGAACTTTACCTTCGCGTGAAACTGATTAGCGTAAAAATTTAACAGCACCTGTAGCTCTACGACTCCTCCCTCGCCCGTCTTAGACATCTCCATGACGGAGGCAGCGAAGCCAAGGTCCGTGATGGAGTCCGCGATTTGCTGGGCTGAGACGAGCTGTTCGTCGTGCCACACCTCCGCCTTGGCGGCCATCAGCGCCACCAAAATGTTGGCCACACCTTCACACCAGAGACATAACGTAATATAAGACTCACTTTTACAAGGTAGTCTCGATATCAAAGGCAGAGTAGTATGAAGCATTAATTTCTACAAGGTAGTCTCGACGCCAAAAACATACGATATCGAATGAAACATTTATTTTTACAAAGCAGTCGACACCGAAGACAGAAAATGTAGTATAAAAGTTATTTCTACACAGCAGTATCTCCACAGATCAGAAATTAGCCTGCATCAAATCATAGAACTTCCACACTCCTGTATTTAACACGAATAGCTAAATGTCTCCCTGTATAATCTACAAGAGCTCCTCAGCTTCTTGTCTAACTACCAACTGATCACGCACATGACACGAATACAAAGTAAGCTATAATCCTCACTGCACGGTGAAAATAGAGCATTGCCCCTCAGGTACTAACCGGGAATTTTCATGGCATGTTTCTCAATGGCAGCGACGCAAGAAGCGCAGGTCATGCCTGATATTTTGACGTACGACTTGGTGAGGATGCGGCCGTCCTTGGTCTTGCGGTCGCTTGTCGCTGACTTGTCGGTCGTTTGAAGACTTTCTGCCGACTGGTGACTCACTGAACGAAGGCAAAAATTACTTTTTTAAGCATGAGAAGTAGCTTTTCAAGTGAAAGGGGATACCAAAATTAAAATATTCAATAGAATGTGATAGGCAAACAGAAATGCTTATCAAATGTTGTGTAAACTAAACATAAAAGCTTGTCGGGTGTGGCAGAGCACACGCTCATAAAATGCTAGGCTGCAAATTAAACTTTATTGAGCTTCTCACCAGAACTAAAAGTCCATCAAGCGTACAGGTGACTAAAACTAAAACTATCGATAGCGACACAACCCAACTCACACTCTGCTTTGACGACATTGTTCCCTGTTCCACAACTCACACTCTGCTTTGACGACATTGTTCCCTGCTCCACAACTCACACTCTCCTTTGACGACATTGTTCCCTGTTCCACAACTCACACTCTGCTTTGACGACATTGTTCCCTGCTCCACAACTCACACTCTGCTTTGACGACATTGTTCCCTGCTCCACAACTCACACTCTCCTTTGACGACATTGTTCCCTGCTCCACAACTCACACTCTCCTTTGACGACATTGTTCCCTGTTCCACAACTCACACTCTCCTTTGACGATTTTCTTGTGCGTCTCAAAGCTGGGATTATCTTTAAGTGTAGCCTCAAAGCCCATGTCATCGATCATGTCGCTGATCTGCTGAGGTGTGAGGACACTAGCGTCGTACTCCACCCAACCCTCAGCCGCCTCCAGGCTCACCTGCGCAAGTAATTCTTCAGTTTTGCTATTCTCTTGACAAAATGAACACGTTTTTGACAGGAGCTTGCCTGCTCATACGAGCTGCTAAACAAATGTGCTCGCAGGAATAAACAGAAGCTGTGCTGTTGAACGGCAATGAAATAGCTGTACATATATAAGAAAACTGTGAGAATGTTACCCAGTTGTTTGTTCAATGAACAAGTTGTTTAAAAGGCTGTGCACTACTACCATAACAATGTAAAACAAAAATAGCATGAGACCTAAAAATTCTTAATGTAGGATGCTACAATTTCGCAACACAGGATACTACAAATTCGTAATACAGGCCACGTAACAAACTCATTACCTTGATGTCCCTGATGCCGTGCTTCCTGCCCACCGTCCCTTCGATGTTGCGCACACACGACATGCACGTCATGCCCACGATGCTCACGACGCACGAACACGGCACGTCTGGAAAGATTCCAGCCAATCAAATGACAGGAAACAATAATGTCCTTGGATGTAGCTGTCATCAGTTTCTTCTGGACTCAGCTACACGATAGTCGGTCTCAACCACACAGAAATTGGTTTCAACCACATGATAGTTTTTCTTAGCCACATATGCGACAGTTGTTTCAATCATATATGCGACAGTTGGTTTCAACCACATATGCGACAGTTGACCTCATGTGAGTGGAATTCAACCAAAGTTCTGATGTGGCGAAGTCAACCACTGAATTGCAAGTAACAAGGACCCGCCACACGAACACAACACAGAGGATAACCAGCACCCCTCACCGTTGTGAGGGAGGGTAGCGACGAAGCCCATGTCGTCGATGTGGTCGCGGATGGCGTCCGGGGAGGTCACACTGGGAAGGTACTTAACCACTCCCTCTTTGTTGGCGAGGGACACCTGGTCAACGAAATTAGTAAATCTTCGCTGTCTGATGATGGTGATACATCATCTAGGCAGACCAGTTACTATCATTTAATTTGAGTTCCCAAAGAACGCAAGATATAACTGACGGACCGTCGTGAAAATAACATTTCTTAAAAGGTGATAAGGTTTTATATTCTCTGCGGGAAGGTTTGACAAAGATAGAGCTTTAAATTTATATTTTTTAATATTTCAGTGCTGCATACCACCTGAAAGTATGAAAGTCAAACATTGTTAAAAATTTGATGAGAAAATAAAAATTGACTCAAAACCGTGGGGAAATAAGCACAAACGGGTGAGAATATTAAACGAATGTTATACAAGCGCTAGGTCAATGAAATATCTGAAAATTAGAAAAAAATAGCAATCAATGTAAAAACGTAAAGAAGTCAGGTAAGTGCTAGTAAATTAAATAGAAATTACATGGACACATAACAAAAGAATACAAAAATATTAAGAGGTAAAATTAAAGAAAAAAATACGCATACACCGTATACAAGCAAGCTGATTCAGAAATAAAGACACACGTAGTAAAAATGAATGAGATAGAACAAATATAAGGCAGTAAAAGAAGGGAACGGAGTTCACCTCAATGCTGACAATACCCGGCTTGTCAGCGACGGTGCTCTGGATGTTCTTGACACAGGACTGACACGTCATGCCCTCTATGCCCACCACCACCGTCTCCTGCAGATCTTCTCCCCCCTGCAGTGTAGCTCCGAAGCCCGCCGCTTCCACGGCGCGTCTGAAATACAGTGACAAAACTGACAACAGCGTAGCATGCTTAATACTTTGTGTTCGGAAAATCCCCATATAAAGAGCTACAATACAGTGACAAATCTCACAGGAGCGTAGCATGCTAAACACTTTGTGTTCAGAAAATCCCCATATAAAGAGCTTTAATCCACAAGCATCTATTTAAAACTTTAGTGTTGCCAAATACTATTTTTTTCAAAAATAATAGAACTTCTTCAACACAAAAGAAGAGCAAACCGTCTAGGTGTATTTGTCATCAGCCAACCCGTTCAATTTCCGTAACCTTGATTGTGTGAAAGCATGTACATACACACGGCCCGTGAAGTATATATGCCTTTTATACAACATGCTTCATAAATGGCACATGGTATATACGACACATGCAAGGTAATAATAAATGTATGTCTTTGTGTATAATTAAATAATTCTAGTACAACGGTGTAAACATGTAAAACATTGAGGTTTGGTAGATGCACGTGAGAATTGCGTAACGAAAAACAGTGCACTGTAACAATACTTTGTCCAAGCACAC
Organism: Trinorchestia longiramus; assembly: GCA_006783055.1. Taxonomy (NCBI): domain Eukaryota; kingdom Metazoa; phylum Arthropoda; class Malacostraca; order Amphipoda; family Talitridae; genus Trinorchestia; species Trinorchestia longiramus. Next base: position 211,832 of record VCRD01000514.1, read on the forward strand.
AAGTGTACACATTGTTACGTCTGCCCAATATGTGCACATGTGCACGCCTGCGTACTCGTACACCAGAGTACGTGATGGTGCATGCCGCGTAACGCGTGCCACAAACTGTGTGTCAAGTAATGAGTGTCAAGTAATGAGTGTCAAGTAATGAGTGTCAAGTAATGAGTGTCAAGTAATGAGTGTCAAGTAATGAG
>VCRD01000514.1:217465-269235 GCA_006783055.1 Trinorchestia longiramus
ACGACTAGCGTCTCCTAGAACTTGGTGAACGACTAGCGTCTCCTAGAACTTGGTGAACGACTAGCGTCTCCTAGAACTTGGTGAATGACTAGCGTCTCCTAGAACTTGGTGAATGACTAGCGTCTCCTAGAACTTGGTGAATGACTAGCGTCTCCTAGAACTTGGTGAATGTGCTCCCGACAGAACTCCTGCTCAGCAGGATATAATGTCCTATTCCGATGAAAACCATTCAATTGATTTTTTTGCGCCGATCTTCAAGTTCAAGCGGTGGAAAAAATAGACTTTTTGTAGTCCTACGTTTGGTACCGAGCAAGTTTTCACGGGAAAATACAGGAGTCAAAAATTCGCTGCAATTCAGAGGTACACAGATCTCCCAACCCAGGTAATGAGTATTGGCCTCAATTCTGTAGGAACCATGCAGTATTTGCCAACCGTTATCGCTACCAAGGCGCACCAGCAGGCCAGTGAGCATGGCTTCACAGAGTAGTTAAACGATGAAGTGAAATGATTCAGAAGAATCCTCGTGTTAAAAGTAGCTTACGAACACAAAATAGCTCGCTAAAGATTAAGTCAAAATTGTACAACTATAATGAACGTTGCTGTTGTGTTGGAGATCATTGATCATACGTGAGAAACTCCGTCAGTGAGCAGGCATGGGTGATGACCTCTTTGTCCTGAAGAGCATTGGGTATCATACCTCCAATAGTACTTACTTTCACAAAGTTCATCTTGGCTAGATTATTCTTTAATATATCAAACAACGAAAGTGCATGTTTCGAACACAGAAAAACATTAGGATCGTAAACATTGAAGTAATCACATTTTAGACTAGAATGATTCAACAAATACACGCAGTAAGCAGGTTTCCAGCATCGCGCGTTTCAATAGATGTAGAAAATGAAGTTTACTCTAAGACAAGATCAGGAACTTCAATATCAATTACCTAGTTCAAATGTTAACAAAATGTTTTCGTATTTAACCATTTCATCAATTAAATATGTACAGAATAGCAGTGGCGCTAAAAACTAAGTTTCATGCTCCGGCTTGGATGCAGAAATAATTAAATAGAAGTCTACAATGAATAAATAAAACGGATTACATACAAATACCAAGTTTATAAACGAAAATACTCGTGCTTGTGTGGTCAATGGAAAACAGTCGCACGGAAAAGCTAGAAAACAATTTAACACGTTGACTCCGAAGTGGTACGTATGTGTACCACTGAGGTTAGGTTCTGTAATTTTTTCAGATCCTTCTAGTGACTATGCGTACAAAGTGGAGTTTTACACCAATCAGGCAATCGGAGGCAACGTGTTAATTCGAGAAATTCAGTTTGGGACCGAAGGCGCATACAAGCTGTATAGCTGTATCAATTTCACACGTAAATCGAGAATTTATTCACAAACACACAAAATTACCGACCAAGTTTCATACGAAAAACAACATTATAAGATGCAGTTGAATTTACTACAAATGATAATAATTAAAGTTACCTATTGCATAGTCATTATAAATCAAAAGCACACATACTGGAAGCATCCTCAATACATAGATGCAGAACTACAACAATAACGTCAATGTTGGCTTAAAATTCAGGCTCCTTGGCACACAGGAAATAAAGCCATTATTTCAACAGGCTCTGTTCTCTCTGGTCAGTGGAGCCCTTGAAGGCGAAAAGAGGGTGAACCTCAGTTAGTCCAGTCGAAGCTCAGTTAACCCTTTCGATCCTGTTAGAACATGTATGTCCCAACAGAGCAAAACCCGGATAGAAAGGATTAAATAATCCATACAGAGATTGAGCTTGTCAACGGAAATACTCGCAAACCGAACACAGTCTTGACTTAGATTTGAGGGGCAGTGTTCGGCTGGGGCCTTCGTAACGGCCTTCAATTCTCTCCAATACACAGGCATACAACAGGATGGCATCCCAGAGTTTTTCTCCTGTGAGCCAGGGTCGTCTAAAGTAATTCCTCTAGGGCCACCCTGAGTCATTCAATGCAAATGAACCAGCCAAGTGAGGGCATCACTGGAAGATCCAGCTTGTCATAAATAGCCTCACATGCTTAGCAGGTAGTCACATTAAAAAAATGACTATTTCAACANATCACTTTCGCTTATTCTACGCATGCACTAAGAAATCTTTCATTGCATCCACAACAATCATGTTACATTCCTCATCCAGCCCTACAAGATATCTCATACCACAGTCCTCTTCAACACACCTTGCATTCCACTTGTTTTCTCCATACTGCTCATAGACCACATCCACGAGGCTCTCTCGCTCATGTTCATCTTTACTACATTCTAAGACTAGATGTTCAACTGTTTCCTCTACTCCTCTGTTACACTGCAGACACAACCTTGTATTCCCTCATTCCACCTCCATGTATGCCTATTCACACTTAATGCCTTACATCTGACGGCAAACAAGAGTTGGCTGCCAAAACTTCCATCATAAAATATTTCAAACCTTGGTACAATCTTACTGGCATACCAAATTAAAGTAGTTTTCTCATTCATTCTATGCTTCCATTCTTTCAGGCCATACTCTTTTGCTAGTTTTTCAATTTCTTTCTTCCACTTATTGCAATCCCACTCCATTCCTTTACCTCCATGACCTCTCAATAACCAATCGTCCATATTTCTTCCAATTCTAACACGAACAGTTTTCTGAATCTTCAGTTTTCTTGCCTGCCGCAGCAAATTCTTTCAGAAAACAGACTCCACCCTAGATCCCTCCAATAGCTTTTACAGCCGTCCATTTTGGGGCGCCTAATGCCAAACGCCCTACCCTTATGCTGCAGCACCAACTTTTCTAGGTCTCCTCCATTCCATGTCATAACATTCATGCCAAACATTATGCTAGGTACTGCAACATACTTCCAAATTCCTCTGACACATTCATACTTATTCACTCTATATTTGGCCACACTGCTTAGTTTTCCCCACCACTGCATAGCTTTTACCACTTTCTCACCGTTTGCTCTTGCACATCCATCTTCACTCAACATACACCCCAGGTACTTATATTCCTTTGTTCCATTTATTCATTCACACAATTTATTCATTGTTTTTTTTCATTTTTCATTTATTTATTTATTTATAAGCCGATCCGGGGACTGCGCGATACCAGTGGACGATCGACCTCGCTAACGGATATTTTGTTTGTTAACAGAGCAAAAAATAGACTCGTAAAACGACTCGTTAAACCAAATACTAGTATGCAAAGCAGCTCATTAACTGCAAGTACACTATACTCGCTTGATATTGATCGGTGGAAAGTAAAACACGCCCGTATTAAAGAAATTTGGGAAAATGATCAAGCTTCGTGACACATGGCAGAAGATTTAAGCAGCTGTGCACATGTATATATTTTAGTGCAGGACACAGTGTAGGTACATTGGAGTACAAGACACATACAATACAAGTATATGCCACGGAAAACACAAACGAGCAAGAAACTAGAACTGGTATTTCTGGTCGAGCACAACTCACTCGCACAGGAATACATCAATCTACACTAACAAACAACCCGAAACATCAAGCTTTCATGAAATTGAACTGAATTAAAGCACTCGAATTTAAATCTCACATTAGACCAGATACAGTCGAACAGTCAGTGACCAGATGCGAGTCCTGGCAGCAAACCAAGCACCTGACACCAAGCACCTGATACCAGTTACCTGATACCAGTTACCTGATACCAGTTACCTGACACGGCAGTGTGCTTGCACTGAACTCAACAAAACTTCAGAAAATATTCTCTTGAAATTGATAACCTGGATTTTAGAGTTACTGGTTTATGTACCAATAAACTGACAACAATGAGATTTTTTTTAAATACTGAATACAACCTGTGTGACTTGTTCGTTAAGTTAAAGTATAAAGTTAAAATTCTATACACTATTAATTCATTAATATTGTAGCTGATTCCAGGAAAGTTTGGCACTACATAGTAACAAGTTCTCTCGCTTAACTTTAATAAACTATGGAAGTAAATATGGTGAAAATAGATGAAAGAAGCGTACTGCGTGGTAGAGCAGTGCACAACGAGCGGGTCAAGAGTATAACTGAAGAGAAACTGCGCGTCTTCAATGAGAGCATTAAGATCATGACTTATCACGTGGACTGATGAGTGCCTCCGTACAACTTCATTGCTGCATGTACGCACTGCTTGCTGCATTACGCACTGCTTGCTGCATGTACGCACTGCTTGCTGCTTGTACGCACTGCTTGCTGCTTGTACGCACTGCTTGCTGCATGTACGCACTGCTTGCTGCATGTACGCACTGCTTGCTGCATGTACGCACTGCTTGCTGCATATAGCAATCTCCTGCAGTAGCGCAACAGCAGTGTAGTTCAAAGGTCTGTTACCATCACGAAACAGAGTTTCCCGAAATTCAACATGAAAAATACGACCTGAAAACAAAGCTATAGGAATACCTAGGTGCAAATACCACTGAGCAGATCTCCTAAAATAAGCGGGTCCTTATACAATGGGTCGTTGACTTCCCCACATGGTGGGTTCGCGATTTGCTGACGGAGACGAGCACAATCAACTTAACCCCCAGTGATAAAATAATCAAGAATCCTACTTAAACTCAAACAGTACAAAAGTCCATTAGATAAGCTCAAATACTCGTTTAACACGTTGACTCTGAAGTGGTACGTATGTGTACCACCGAGGTTAGGTTCTGTAATTTTTTCAGATCCTTCTAGTAACTATGCGTACAAAGTAAAGTTTTACACCAATCAGGCAATCGGAGGTAACGTGTTAATCGACACTTGTTGAGACAGTTAAACAGAATTTTTTAGAATATTTTTTCGTAACAAGAATTTTTCCGCATTTGTAAACATACATGTACGCATTTCATACGTCAATAGTCAACGCGAAGTCTGTTCTAACTTTGTGTGTATCACAAGAGAAGAAGAGTAGCAGAATAAATGCAAACTAAGTATTGAGCGTTGATTGTAGAACGACGAGTTTACGGTAGTTCTCAAAAATTCAGCATTATCAGTGTTAGACAATAGTTAAATGCTTGGATTCGAAAGTAACAAAGTTTTCACTGAGGAAAACATTTCAAAGAGATAAAAAAAATCCGGAAAGCGAAACAGATGCGACCAGAAGCAAAAACCTCCAGTACACGCATACAATTTCACTAATACGGTATTTTGCCACAGAATTTCAGAAGTATGGTGTTTGCCAAGAGTAAGACTGGTATTCGCTAACAAAACAACTCAACCGCAACACCCAATATGAAGTGGAGGACTGCGCTACAATATCCTGGTATTAACTCATTACGACTGTGTCTTGCATACATGCAACGCAATTATCGTTCCTAATAAAACAAAAATATGTCAAGTTTTGAATAAAAACCGTGTTTTCTAGCACAGTTTATAATATAAATATCATTTGAACACAATTTAATTATCTGCTAAGATACTTCTAGCATTTTGCAACCTCGCTGGACGACAAACACAAGAGTAGCCACATGCGTGGTCACGGCGCCGTGTAAGCGGTTAGTGCCCACACACAAATCCAGTTTTTGTTTTCACATTACAGTTAGTTATTAGCCTTCACTTAATGTTGCACTCGATTGGACAACCCTATGACGACCAGCATCTATGAAGTTCATTGGAATCATTCACTTTAGTCCTATATTATGAATGCTTCATTCGAAAATTGGGGAAATTCTACAAAAAGCGAGTAACGATAAGTGGTAATTAACGCAATGATTCGTTTGGTGGAGAAACAACTTGGTCGTTGAAGTGATATGAAATAAAATGGACGATACAGGAATCTGACAATAGAACAATTGAACTATTGTTTTTCTAACTTTTTGCTTGAAGTGGTGCACAGCTCAAAGGAGGTCAAAATTGGATGACCTGCATAATAAATTTTCATGTGTTGGCTGCTCACTTCAAGAGAAGTATAGATTGGAAAACTCATTAAGCATCAATGAAGTTGATCGTTCAATAAACAATTTTTCAGTTCACGAATGAACAAATGAATATAATTACTTTTACTGATAAATACATAATTTTTGTGCATTTGGCAACCTGCTGAAAATTGATAACAGTATTTTCTTTTCTATTTCCAGAGGTATGATTGTAGAAGAAAAGATGCATATCCTTGAAAAAAAGGGGAGGATGATGAAACTGACAGAAACTTCAACAACAATCAGTGTAGAATCAGATCAAGGCTCGGCAGATGATGATGAAGCTGGTATGTGGACAATTGATCAAGTCAACTACGGGCTGGGGCAGTAGCTTCTTTTCCAAATGAGAAACGTCTGGGAGAGCAAGATCTGCCACAACTAGGAGATGAAAGCAAGAAGAAAAGACGACTTGGAATGATAAAGAACTTGACGGCGAACATCCGATCTCTTCCTTACCAAATTATTCGAAGTCTATCAAACAGTCGCCGATTCGACATTTTGAAAGATTTTTCAATGAGAATACATGGACATTTCTTCGAGCTGAAAGTACTCGCTACACACCATTTCGAAATGAACCTGATTTCGAAATCACCACTGAAGTCCAAAGTGGTTATTGGTATCCTCATACTAAGTGGATACAATGAACAGCGTCAATATTGGAATTCAAAAAAGAACAAAGAATGAACTTGTTGAAAATGTGGGTAGACATAGATTTCTGAAGATGAAGAAAATCTTACATTTTGCTGACCAATAAAAATTCATCAGTTCAAAACAAAATGTGGAACCTCAGCCCTTTAATGAAAATTTTGCTTGCACAGTTATTAAAAACTTTTCAATGAAAGAAGATTTTGTCCTATGACGAGTCAATGATAGCATATTTAGTAACCACGGATGCAGGCAATTTATACGAGGTAAACCAATACGTTTCGGATTCAAAGTTCGGAGCCTCAATACAACTCACACATAAACGTAATTTTGACGTACACCAGGGGGAAAATTAAAAATCAGATTCCAAGTACAGTCAACATTTAGGTAAATGGGCACCTCCACTGCTAATAATAATTGGCAATCTTTCAAATACAAAGAAAAAACTTTTCCATATCATTTCCATTTTGATAACTCATTTTCAAGCATTCAAACTACGAACTCATCTTGCAGAACATGGCTACGGAGGTACAGATGCAATACGCGAAAATCGCCTACACAAGAATTGTTTCCTCTTTAACGCAAATAACCAAAAAAAAGACCAAGAGGTAAAATGTATGATAATTTATGAGAAGAGTGGAAGGTAATAGAATCATAGTGAAATGATTGGACAATCCCGTTGTATTATTATATTCCTGGTTTAACCCTCGCAGTCACAGTAACACAATCACGTAACAATTGCCTAAGATTGTAGGATATGCATATGGTGCAAATCCTACAACAAAGGCCCATCGGTCCTCTCGAACAGCTAACAATGTTATTGATGATCCTCAAGCTGATGCTTTCTCCAGACATAACGAGCACATGGGAAAAACAGACTAAATGGACGAAACTATCAATAGTTACCGCATAGGCATCCGAGGTATATAATAGTGGCGGCCCATCTTCACATGATTCGTCGATGCTGCGATTCAAAATGCTTGTTGACTTGGTCAAAACACAAATAAGGCAAAAAGGCAGCTCAATTTCCATCACTCTATTGTACAAATATGTTTGAGAAACTATAGCAAAAATTCAAATGGAGCTGTGCGTCCAAAACCTCGGTAGAAAGTAGCAGTAACAGTCGCATATCAGATGATCTCAGACTGGATTCACGGCAACATTTAGTGAGGTTCATACTGGTCAAAAAACGCAGGTGTGCAGGTCTGAACTGTATAGGCATTGTAAGAACAGAGTGCAACAAGCGCTCAGTTGGTTTTTGTATCAACTGCTTTGAAATTTTCCAGGTTCAGCAGTAAAGGATACTGTATGCGTCTAGTGTTGTATACAAACAAAAAAATTCTGTCCATTCCAATATCTATGATTTTGAAAACGAAAATAAAGCTTTTTCACAGCTCTCTCTCTCTCTCTCTCGCACATTTAACCATATACATGCAAACAAATTCATAGGCCAACAAAAAAAGAATTTTGGTGCTAATAGGTTAACATGCGGTGCCGGTGCACAACTTTCTCCGAGTCCAGCAAAGTACGAAGAAGCTTTCATGCTGTAATGCATGCATTAATATTTCCCTATTTGAATTACGAAATTCTTCACTTCGAAAACACATAAAAATGTAACCGAAGTGAAACGAGAATAAACTAACACTAACGAAAGAGTCGGTTCTTCAGCTGCACAAGAGCAGAAATATAAAGACGAGGCCAGTTTAGTTTAGTTTAGTTAATTACATTAATTTTTAACGAGGGAAAAAAATCTGAAGAATAGCAGCGAGCATCTGAAATAATACCATGAATTCAAGCAATAAGTAGACAGTAAGTATTATAGCTCCTAATACACAAAATGGCCAAGCTTCTTCATTGAGGAGAAAGTTTTCGCTCTACGTAAAAGTAAAATATAAATCGTAATTTGAATATGGACTCCAACAACGAACAATATTTCTGCGTCGTGAAGAAAACTTCACGTTGCAGGAACTACATAACTAGAATCTAATGCAGAAGAACTAGAGGAAATAGTCCCTAAATCCCTAAAACGCAGATGAGGACAGACGCCTTCAGAATCCCAGCTCGAACGAAGTTCAAGAATCGCAACTTACCCTAAAGCTTTAGACTTCATCCCTTGTTTACTCGGAACATTTGGAGGAATGTTCACATTTCTCTGAAACGACAATCGCATAATATTACGCTATTTTAAAACGTCATAAAGAGAACAAATCTAACGATAAAAGCAGACAATTGAAAGCACACCAAGACGAACAGGACTGGCCGTAATCAGCAACCTAATATCCGGTTCAATTGTAGGGTGCAAAAGGGCAGCAAGTACAACCACCCTCAACATGCGAACTTGACTACCACGTTAACTCTGCACGTTAACTCCAGCACTTCGTAGGCGAGTTACTTGCATAACAAATCATCGTTAAACACGTATCACTGTGTCACAATTGAACTGCGTCACTCTGGCGTGCGTTGCGCTGGAATCACCACACAAGCACACGCTGGACGCACCACGCCGCCTCTTGTAAAGCGCTGCTCAAGCACTGCTGCCTGAGCACCGCTAGCACGACACCACCAGCGACGGTACCGTGCGCACACACACACGCGCTGCCCTGCCTCTGCTGAACCCACTGACCACAGCAGTGTGTGGGTTGCCCACAGCTGTGCAGGCCAACAGACATGTCCCATCTGCCTGGCAGACCCAAAAGCTCATGCCGCTTATCTTGATCAAACACTTCCAGCGATATTCTACAGTATGTGTAGTACAGTGTACTACAACATCCTTTTTTTCAAAGCAAAGAGCTCTGAAAAGAGGAAGTTATGTTGCCGCACCCTGTAATTTACTAAGCCGTAGTGAGCGGACTACCCACAGCTGTAACGGTCTGCACGTCTAGGCAGCCTTGCAGGCACGGGCTGGTCTGATAGACCCAGCGGAATTCATATAGCGTGTATTGCAGTACACCTTTCAAGTCGTTTCTACTGCCTTATTCAATTCTGAGTAAGCTTGGCAAGTGGAAGTTGCGTTTTCGTTCCGTGTGCATTGAGAATGTGAAAAGTTTTGCAAGCAAACATAACAGTTCAAAAACTGAGATTCGGTTTAAATTTTGTTCTCCCTATGCGGCAAAGAAGCGTCTATTCGAATAAAAATTGTGCAGAATGTTTCATTTTGGATGCAGAGGAAAGAATGTACGGCTACGCCAAGTAACATGTACAACCAGTTCTCTAAATCAATCATACGGTAATCGCGAAATAAATGCAGCACATTATGAAAGTTACTGGGTGTAGCTACGAAGACGCTATCATTCCGTTCTGTGAACACAATATTTTATTCGTTTTGAAAATTATCGAACAAATTCAGAAAGTTCCAAAGCTATTAAATTTTCAACATACACAAAATTTAGTTTAATAATGTTTCAAAGGTGCAGTGACTGACGCCCTCAACGTTCAGTGAAGGTACATATTCAGCACGAAAGTGATGCATTCACCACCCTGGACACAATTTAAATTAACAACCGCCGCAGTACTTTAACCGTGTATGAACCAGGATATTTTCCGACTGAACTTAACCTTGTGTATATTATCCCTCATATAAAGTAATTTCACCGAACATTTTCACATTTCTTATGTACTTTAACACATTGACTCCGAAGTGGTACGTATGTGGACCACTTAAGTTAGGTTCTGTAATTTTTTCAGATCCTTCTAGTGACTATGCGTACAAAGTGAAGATTTACACCAGTCAGACAATCGGAGTCAACGTGTTAAGAATGGCACTGGTTTGTGAAGGATTAATGAACAAGACTATCTCGATTTTTACCATGGATTCCCCACCTGCAATACTGTGTTCTTACTTCCGAGTCGTCGATGATACGCAAATTATGAATATTCCCGTGAAATTTCAATGTCTCGGGCTGCGATCCGACGATATGCTGAAACGTAGAGCATGAAAGATCAGTCAAAAAAAATGGTCCACAAGCGAACCCGTGTGAACACAATGGATCACTTACACAAACTCAGTCATCGTCATAGCAGGAACAATCAAAATTAAGTTAACGAAAAAAATTAAAGTGACATTAACATGCAAACAGATGCTTAAATACGGACAGAAAATTTTAACTGAACATGAAAATTGATTGCATGGGAACAAAAACATTAACACAATTCATGCATATGCTTCATTCATTTTCAAGAAATGTGAACTATGAGAGGAGGAGCTTAATTCTTATTGATTCCTTGTAACGCCCTCGCTCACAGTAACTGCGCACGTGCTTCCAGAGAGGAATATTTTGGGCTTGACTCGCTTCACCAGCTGAAAGATTGCATTGGAAAGAGTCGGCCAAAACTTTAAAAAAAGCAGTTTTCGCCATAATTATCGTACAAAATTTGCACAGCGCATGTCACAATCGCCAGTTGCTACAGGATTATTAGCTCGGTGTACATAGAACATCTAGACAATAATAAACAATATGCTATCAAGTAATTACAACTGCTGCATAACGATTAAACTGAAAGCGAACTCTGCTGCAGGAGTCTGGCCAACACACGCAAACATCAAGGACTATTTTTTTTAAGAAGTGCCGTTCAGCTGCACGAAAATATTACTTGCTTGTACAAAAAAAGTAGCGGGTCTTGTGTTTAGTTCAGATCGTAGATTTATGTTTGTCTTTCAACACGTTTGTTACCATCTCATAGTCGTAAGTAGGACAACACCATAAATGAACGGTGATCCTTCAAATATTCACAACACGAATATTAAAGTAAGTGCAAAGAATGAAAAATTGGACGAGATCAAGTATAGGGAACCAGTCAGAATACAAATCACAAAAAAAAACAATGGAGAAAAACTTGCAAAACAACCGAATTGGTCTGTCAGGAGGAGAGGAGGGGGTGAGAAGGAAAATCTTTCTGGCATAGATATCGTATAGTAGTGAAAATATGAAACACTGCACGCATATGATAAAAATATCACGTAAGAACATTGATCCCATGTAATAGGAGTAGTAGAGATTGTACAGTATAAAGCACTACGTAGAACCGAATAAAACCGAATCCATGCAGCAGAAGTACTGAAACACAAAAAAAAATGTCAGAAGTGACTGAAAAACCTGGTGCGAGGAGCAGCGTCTGCCCAGCAACTTGGGAAGTCCGCTAGCCTCGAGTGCAACCACCACAAAAACTCTGCTAAGAACAACTGGAACTGCGGGAGGGATGGCTACACGTTGTGGTACGCGCCACACAGAATTATTATTATACTAGTACACCCACACGTGGAAATTCACGTGTTTTTAATCAATATTTTCGTTTGAATTATCAGTGAACCCGGGCTTTGTGAAGAAGTTTCCACATTGAAGGATGTGCCTCTGGTATCCACAATAAAATGCTTACAATACATGAATATCCTACCGAATTTCCTCCTATCTAAATCCTTAAGAGCGTGACAGACGGACCAAGCCAGCAACCAACTGTGTATTATTATCAAGTGAAATTCCTGATTTAACCACCGCAGCCACAATAAACTCGCCCCCAAAATTTCTCTACACTGGGGTAACTTGTACTGACTGAGAAAAATTTGATACCAAGAGATCCTTTGTACAGACAATAAAGAGAAATGACTAGTTTCACATGTTGCCTCAGATTGCCTGATTGGTATAAAACTTCACTTTGTACGCATAGTCACTAGAAGGATCTGAAAAAAATATAGAACCTAACCTAAGTGGTACACATACGTACCACTTCGGAGTCAACGTGTTAAAGTGGTATTTGTAACTTGACTAAGAACTGACGTTCAAATTATTAAGTTGTTCTTTGATGTTATAGAACTTTTCCATGCTATTAGACGAGGCACATGCCAATAAATTTCAAAATTTCCGAATTAAAAATAAATTATTAAAAGGAATGGCATTGCACACAGCAATACTTTTCTATTGTGTACCTTCTGGGGACCTTGATGCTTTTAATAATTATTAATTCTTGGTCCAAGTTACCAGTAGCGTGAAACTGCCGGGTATACCTCAGCTCTTTGAGTACTAGAGACACCCCGTCTCAGTCATATTTTTCTTAAAACCATTAAAATATTCACATTTCCCTAGGTAGAAACTTAAATACCTCTTTTCTGAAAACCTGATCATTAGAATTGATCACTCAAACTTTGAGATTCATATTTAGATGTAAACTACAATTGACAAAGCTTTGATCAAATATGGTAAATTATGCTTAGGACTTGCAGTGTTGAAGCTTCATTAGCGTGAACAGTCGATCACGACATTTGACTCTATGCTTCCAAAGCAAAACTAAACATTTCTTAAGCCATGTCTGGGATGTGTTAGCAACTACCTCATGTCCCCAACAAGTCCGATTGTAGAGCAACGTACGAACATCACCACTGAATTACAGGAAAATTTTACAACGAAATAAAAGGTATTATTACTAAGTGAAGTGAAAAAATTACAAACGAATAAATAGAATGAGTATTAGAACTCTTCAACACACTGAAATCAAAATAAATTGAAGAAATTAAAATTGAACAAATGAGAACAAGCTTCAAGGCCGGTGAGGATAACGTTGCCATAGATGCACAGCTCAGCGTTTTTTTTTTTGATCAATTCTCAAACAAGGTAGAAATATTTCCGGTGTGGACACACATGCTGCTCCATGTTAGGTATTGCGACTACTGCTCTTATGAAGGCGGAGAATAAAGCAAATGAAAGTTCCCAGACAATACCGAAGTAACGAGGCATCGGTAAACGCTTCCCAGGAAAAAATAATCCAGCGGATTACACAAGGTAATAAAAAGTGCCAGTGTGTTTAAGTTAAACGAATGATCTAAAAAGGAACACTACATACACGGGCACGCGATACTGAAGAAGCTTGTAAACATTGCTTCATGTTGTAAGAATGCATCTATTCATTTATTTACTCACTTTCTCGTGAATGAAAAGAACATGGAGGCGTTAAACGGCGTGAAAGTATTCTAGTACAACTGACAGGTGCATTCAACAATGATGAATCAAACGTATGTCAGTAAACGTATGAATATTAAACAAGACGAAATTAATTCCTAGTCTTTTAGAGCGTGACACACCTGCAGTTTGGATGCACCTGTAACGCCAATTGTGCCCTGCTTCTAATAGCATTACACTACAACATGTCAGCTGCAGTGCTGGGGTGCTGGTTGTCATATGCTATCGACGTTCATGTAACTAAAGCCCACACGGGAAGTTGGGAACGTTCTCGATACTACATTGCCCAGGCAATAATGCCAGTAAAGTGCAAACAGCATGACTCATAATATTGATAGTATCGATCTTAATACATTGATTGGATTAACTAATTCACAGCCAAACTACTTGGTTATAATAAGAGAATTTTGTTTTCTAAAGAGATTTGACTCTACAAAAATAACACAGTCGACACATGTTAGATTTGGCACTGAAGTCATGGCGGATCCATGAACCTCTCCTTTTGTATGTACACAACTGGTAAAAATAAATGCACTCACGGCGCAATGTTAGCGTTCGATAAGCTAAAAAAAAATGAGAAAATGGTAAATTTTAAATGATGCCTGGATGAAAACATCCCAAAGCATAACTTAGGCTAAAAATATGATTTGACAACTATATGAAACATTATAATCAAAGACAGCGAATATCATTAAAATAATGACCAAGAACAGAAATTTAACATATGAAGCTATTCAAACACCACGTAAAAGTTACTAACCCCCAAAACCATTTGCAGATTTTGACAGTGTATTTACTGTTTTTAAACCCACCAGAGCTTAATAAAATTTACGAATTAAAATTATAGTACATTTTTTACGATCATGTTACAATTTTTGTCTTATAATTGAAACTAGATTATTTGCGAAGTTTTTTTTCTCGTTTCAATTTTAAATCTACACTATGAACAGAAAAAAAGAAGTTTAATAGAGAATTACCAACAATATTTACCTGGTAACGGTATACGCAGAGAAGTTTAGGTTTTTATTTACCTTGTTGAGTAAACTGAGCAACGACTAAAATAGAAAGAAATATTAATTTGAAACTGATAAACTATCAAGTATTTTTTTCACTATCTAGAAGACAACTAAGTTTCCTAAATTCTAAATCATCATCCTAGTGCACAACTAATGCCGGCAACGGATAATTTTTTGATACGCCCAAAAACAAATTTTAGTATGGTTCAAATAATTTATAAGCATACTTACTATTATATGATCTTCGATTGAAGATTTGCTTGCCAAATGCAGATACTTTGTCGCATAGAGTATTTATTTATATTTAGAATTGAATATGGCAACAGGAACGAGCTGTTTGGTCCATTCTTAGGTTGCTACCCAGTTCCACAAGCCATTTAACATTTCGGAAATGCAGTTTCATAACTAGAGCTAAGATAGCAGTCGATTTACAAACCAAGAATAATTATACGTTTGTAACTGCATGCATTTCAATTTCGATTGATAATTTTAATACGAGGAATGCCCTTAATATCGTACAGTTTTGAAATATGGACGCTGCAACACCATTCCGCGCATGCGTGCTAGGACCATCTTTGGATTAGCCACAGACTCCATTACGGAAGAATTCCCTTACGTTAACGTTTGTTTAACCCGTTAACGTCGACTGTCCTCATTTGAAGACAGGTTATTTAGGCTAAATTAGCTTAACGCCTAAGTTATTCCTCCACCGAACGAAACATTGCGTCAATTACCCCTCATATCTACACCTTTTTTATGCCCAACTCTAAAACGAAACATTTAGAATATAGAGCTAAAGTGAATGATTTCTAATGGACTTTACCTACTATACCGTCTGATGAGCGTTAATGGGTTAAGCCAGTTTAAGCGCCTGCGCCTCACACTGTAGTTTTACCGATGTGAATCAAATTAAATAGAATCACAGGGTTTCTTACCTTGGATTTGCATGCGCTTCGACGATCCAAACACTTGTACTCGACGTGAAACACCAACAAATACAGCCATTAACACCAACACAACTAAACAGTCCAATCTCACACGTTTCAGAATGACAGATTTGCACTACCACCACGGCGTCCACTTTATTAACAACAGTCCCGATCACAAGCACCTGAATCACTTCGCGACAGCCCGTCACGAAAGCCAGAACAAAAGTGAACTCCCCAGCTCTGTCGCCACAGGTCAACTAGGTGAGCAGTGTTGCCATATTCATACACTAACACACCAACACCATTGAAAAGGCGACCGATTGTGAAACATGCGCTGCCAGGTAGATTTTTCAGGTAGAAGATGTGAAAGCGGCCAAAATTCGTCGGTAGATCAATGAAGTGCATGAAGAAAACGCACAGACTGCTGGAATAGTAACAAAATTGGTGAGAACAATTACGGATGGGCATAGAAGTAAAGAGATCATTATGCTTTACGACAATGCTCAGTCATACGGGGTTCATAGCATTCAAAATACAGTATAGCGTCATATGGCTGGGAACAACTTATCGCCCTGATCTAGCGCCCAGTGACTATCACTCATTCCGTAACTGTTATTAACGATTTCTGCCGAGCATCGGTTGACGAGATACACATCCTGAGTGCAACCAGGGCACCCGCGTTAAGACATTCAAGCTCATCAAAGCGCCTCTACTTCACACTTAACCAGAGGAACGAAGTAGTAGGTTGGGAGCGTCATCACTAGTCTTAATTTTAAGATTTAGTGATTTTTTAAGGACTGAAAACAGACTTGCATATTCTGTGGGTTTGTACTGTACTGTGTGATGTATCAGAATATCAGACAGCGCCAAGGTGTTACGACGACGATGATTTAAAGCAACCGTGCTCTAGTAGGTAGTAAATCAAGCACATTTTTACGATAGAATTTAGAAGCTGTTTATACGATACGATTTCATAATACAGGTGCAAATTATGTTATGACTAGATTAAGGCCCCGGCTATCATGTTAGATTAAATATATTTAAAAATATCTCGTTTTTTATATCAAAACTTAACTTACTAAAATACACACTATGTCCCTAGCAGGAAACTGTTCAGATCATGAAAGCTATAAATTGAACTACAGCATTTATTTGGGAAACATGGAAATAAGATCATTCAAAGGTGTTAGAAAATACACATACCTCAAAGATTCTTCCAATAGTAGAGAACATGAAAAATTTTTAGTGTTTACCAACCAATGCTGTTTGAACAATTGTCTGGTTGCTTTAATAATTCAGCATTTTTATACCTCAAAACAAACATTTGACAATCCTGAAACTTTTAAATTTATGAAAAAAATGACCACCCTCATGGGTGGTCATTTTTCACCAGCTATCACCAGCTTGGTCGACTGGTGAGCGAATCTGCTTGCGAGCGGGAAGACCCGGGTTCGAATCCCGCTGCCGACATGGTTGACGCGGCTAGAAATACGGCATGGGACTTGGGTAAACAACCGAATAATTATCGAAGTAATTATCCGACCCAAGAATGGGCCAGAAGGTTCGTTCCTATAGCCTCATTCTATTCTATTCTTAACACTGTAGCTAATGCTTACAACTCATAAATGCTCAAGTAAGATTTCTGTGTGTCAGTAATTGTTGGTAAAACTGGAGTCAGCACAAGAATAGAACCTTGAATTTAGTTCAAGTGCAATACATTTTTTTTTGCTTCAAAATTTACTGATATAAATTACTGCCTTAATTCTTATGGAAGCAATTAGAAAGTTTAAATATTTTGATGATAAATTTATAATTTTAGGTTCTGAAACTCTTATGAGATTTTGCTAGCACACTTCCTTTGCCATCTCATTTTACAGGGATAACAGTTTTAGACATACAGTGCACTATGCCTTGAATTTTTGTACTGTATTGTTTCAGAATAAACCAGACAACTTGTTTGTCTTCAGAGAAACAAGCATCTCCATGATTGCTTATCTAAGCTATCACACCACACTCAGATACAAGCATAAAGAGTTTTTATATCACAAGGTTTTTAAAGTTCCCTAGAACTTGACAAACTCATACTTATACTCCAAACTCTTTCCTAAGTCTTCCTGCAAATAAACTCAGAGACAAAAACTGGTATTCAAATGCAAAACAAGTATGGAGCCTTAGCAGAGAAATGAAGCTGGGAGCAATTAGGTTGGATACCCTCATAAATGCCTTGATTTTTGCTGCTTACTTTTCTCAACCTTCTTTCTTAAATTGGGCCAAAGTGCTCAATCCATCAAGCCACATACTATACAACATGTTTTTTTGCCTGTTTTCACATATAAAATCAAAAAGGGTATTTCTTGTCAAAACATTACAATGAGTATTTCTTTTTATGGCCTTGGTGTGTGTAGTGAAGTGAACACAGAAATTTTATCACATAAAAACTCATTTCAAAAAACCTCAATGAAATTTCATACAGAGATTTTGCAGCATTCTTAGAATACCTTTTATACACACATTTCTTGACTGAGTGGCAAAAATTTTTTAATATTATTTCAGAAATTATGAGATCTATATAATTTAAATTGAGTAACAAATCAGCCAGAACAGAAGCACTTAGTTGAGCCTTCTACTATTCTCAACCAACAGAAAATTCAACAATAAATGAAAGTTACACATAATTTTTTTTGAATGTCCAAAAATTTTGTGTGGCACCTCAAATTGTAACTAGAAGCACTAGGTAGTAGATACACCTAGAAAACAGATCATTGGAGAATATTCTCAAAATTTATTAATATTATTTATTAATCAAGATCATTAATTGTTCCTGAATAATCATTGCAGTTTATTTGTATTTATTCATACATTTTTTCTGATGTCAATATTCTTCAATACTTGCATTGCTTTTTCAGTTAACAAGGCTTCAATTCAGCAGCTTAACATATGAGTTAACATCTCGGTTGTCAAATCATTTGTCAAATTTACATTTAACATTTTTAAATGCAGCTGAAATGTTGACATAAGCTACTACATTATTCACAAAAATAAAAATTAAGTGCAAGCATATCTTTAAGTTCATGACATATTTTCAAAATCTGAAAATATTACCAAACATGTTACAATTTCTATTAATACTATCATACCCAGAAACAGCAGTCATTTCAAAATAGATATCAGAATCTATAGAGTAATACTTCTGGGTAATAAATACCTATACTGTAATAGTTTTAGGTTACATAGATGGTTCCTAATTTTTAAATGTCATTATAAAAACAATAACTTCAGTTATTCAACATATCTCTAACATTTTTATAAATTTTTCACTAAGTTTTCATTTACTTAGAGATAAATTAGCCTTCTCTCTTTGCCATTATCTCCATAGGAATAAATAGAAACACAATATATATATTGAAAATAAATGCAAGAAAATTTTTTACGCATATAAATGAATTGAATTATTAAATGTGGGCACATTGACACACAAGAGTTGTTATTTATGTTCCTAAAAGTTAGTAATTAAAGTGAGCTTTGTAATTCAAAAAATCATGCTCAACTATAATTTTATATGGTTCACAGATCACATACTACAAACCAAATTAAATTCAAAGTAATGCAAAATGATACTTTTATAATTAGAGCTTATATGCAAAAAATTCATTCAATTGGATAAGCAGATCTTATTTCACATTGATTGGAGCTTCAGAGACGAGTCCATGCAGCTCCAGGGCTTTAGAGATGTTTATTGTTTCTCAGAGGTTTAGCACCCAGGCTAAAAAAGTTACACGAGAAGATAAGCACACAGCACACTCATAACAAAACAAAGCCGGACTGAGTGGGAACGTATTAAACATCCGCGAAGATGAATCTGAAAAACCTTTTCCTCGTAATAACTTCACAGTCACTCAGATATTCGAGAATATAAATAATGAATGTATTTCATTCAGATATACTACACCAACATCTACTGAGATGGAGTTTTCAAATTTTATCTTTGATACCTCACGAATAGTGACCATGTTTCCAGCAACCGTTCTCGTTCTTCGTAGAGCAAAAAAAGACAGAAAATACAATACCATACAATATTAGACTTTAAAAATTTTCTATAAAATTATTATTCATTATTTATTTTAAGGTTTGAATACATATACATGATGAGGGAATCTTAGAGAAAGAAATAATTTTATTTCATTGAAATATCCATGGAATATGGTGTTTTTATATTTTTTGTACAAACATTCTAAAATTAGGGATCATACTTCTAGTGACTATTCCCCTTTACGTTGCACCTTGAGATACAGGCTCGTACGGATGTTACGATGATCTGGAAATTTGAGGAAATACGATTGTCTAAGTCAATGTAATTCAACTTTGACTCCACTCTAAGCCCTTTATAATACAAGTGCTCTCCTTTTCTTTCCTTTGTTTTCAACATATATTGAGTACCCTAATATTGCTTAACTATCGTAGTAAAGGAATCCACTTAACCTAAGATCCTACGAGTGAAATGGACATGTCAACAATGATACGGCTTTCCAGCAGTGCGAGCTTCTCGGAGCTCCGACATCTAACCGTACACTACATACTTACACACACTGCCCACCGCTTCGTCGCTTCCGAACAAAGACATATACATTTCATTTAGACGTATGCATTTTTTAATTTACTGAGCAGAAGTACTAATCTGAAGAAATAACTCGATCTGAACTGGAATAATTTTTCAAAAAATGATTTTATTCGAGTAAGCTTGAACTTCGTATAAGTAGTGTAATATACACCCACTAAGAGAATAATGATTGTACACGTGTGTAAATGTCATAAATAGCACTTACGAATGATTGATTTCATATTCTTTGTTTCTTTTCGAAGCGCAGGTACATCAAGCTTAACATTCACACAGACTTTCAATTTTACTGAAGCAAAGTGCAAACAAACAATCTTTATTTCCAATCGAGTACACAGTACATCGACATTTAGTACATTATTTTTTCAAATTCTTAAGGTTAACATTCTTAGAGTAGGAGTGATGATGAAGCTCCATGATCCCGGGAGGTTTGCTGGGCGTGTCCATGGGTTTGAGTTTTGATGGGAGTGATAGTTGTCATTTGTTGACTGCTTACCCAGTAAGCCTTACCGATATGTGCAAGCTCACGGCACGAAGAAGCAACGGGAAACAACTCGTGTTCGTGGCCGGATTCGAACCCGCAGTCTTTCTGCACGAAGCAGAGACCTGATACACAACACAAGTCATAGACCACTCGGCCACGGTGGCTAAGTTGCAATCGCATTGTTAACTTACTTGGAAACGTTTCTTGTTGTAGGAATTTATCATCAGGTTCATCAGACGATGATTTTGATACCCACTAGCCTGACTTCCTTCTGCCATCAGTAAAACTGGTGATGAAAATACAGAGGGCGGCAACATAACTTCCTTCCTTTGGAAACAAAGCGCTTTGAAAAAGGAAGTTATATTGTCGCAGCCATTTTAAAATATGCAGTTGAGCCAAAGTACCTTACATACTTCGTACGTAAACGATGGTTGGTATTCTGGAATATCGAAGGATTATACAAACAAACGAGAAGACAATCAGTCGTCTACGTTTGAGTAAATAATGATATATCGTTTGAGTGACAAGAAAAGTTCAACAATGACGTAATAAAAATGTGACATAAAGTTACATTTTCCCTTTCTTGATAATGCAACAATTGACTACGATCAATTAAGAAAGCGAGGCTCTATTAACCATCACATACGAGAGTCTGGGAAACAAAACATGTGTTTGTGAGAACACACGAGCAAAATGGTCCCCTTCAAATTGAGACAATTTGTTAAAGAGTGTATCTCCCCCAAAACAACTTTCAGTAGGGATTTAAGAAACATTTGAACAAAATATGATATGAGACATGATTTTTCGCTTTCACCGGAAAAATTCTTGTTAACGAGAGTTCCTGATCTCGGACAGAGCTTCAATTCCGTCTCATATGTGTCAGAATATATTCCTAAAATGTTTTAGTAAAGAATTACATGTAAGGAAATTTTGTAAAACTTCCCTAACGATCAAATCAAATAAGGGAGATAAAGTTACCATTAAAGTTGTCATTTGTCTATTAGGAATTATTTTTATTCTAATGTCACTTACCTCAGAGTGTGGAAGTTGATGGTAAGGTCCTGTTGTAATTGTTTTTAATAATACTTTTGATACCATCCAAGCCAATGGCGTTTTCTTAAGACTTCTGGGTTGGGAAGAAGTATATACAAACCATTTGCACGGATAATAATAACTGGGGCACCAGCATAATGAAGTTCATCGATGCGAGTATAATTCACACATCTGGTTCTTCTGAACGTGCATCCGGAACAGATTATATTATATTATTATATTCTTGATTTAACGCCCACAATCAAAATAGAAGCGATCTCAGCAGTGATGCACGGTATGGGTTACCTTATAAAATGAATAGTGAAACAAAGGACAACTATAAAAGTGCATCGATTGAAGCTGGTCTAAAATATTTATAAACCAAGGGACGAACACCTTATCAATCACCTAAAAAAGACAAAACAAAACAAAAATAATTTTCCCAATTTTATTTAGTACATGAAAACGCGCTCGCACATGACAGTGTGTGGTAAAAAGCATTCACTTAGTTTGTAAATAATGGCGAGTTTTTCACTGAAGTCATATACAATATTAGACAACCTCAGTAATCTCCTAATACTTTGAGCCAATTATATCTGCTGTAGTTGGACACATTTTTTCCTCATATGACATATATGGCTTCAGGCATAAGAAAAAGATATACAAGCAATTGATATATAGAATGGTATGGCACCGTCTAATTGTTTAAAAAATGAAGTATTTTACTCGAGAAAAGCGTACTCCATCGAGTACACTTATTAGCCAAGAGTTACAGACTGTATTCATCATTCAAGCAACGACAGCAAACTTTTCCTCACCAGTCCATCAAATTAACTTCAGGAGTTGAGAAGTAACCGGAGGCTTATTACAAAGCCATTTATTCGTATAATTTATCTATAGTTGAACGAGGTAAAAATCAAGGCTCAACCAAAAATTTCAGCAAGTAGAGGATGATTGTTTTAGACGAGGCAACGACAAGAGTACAAAATGCAATAATTACACCCGAGTCTTGAGAAATTAGCGAACATAGCAACAATATGCATAAATAGCCAATTACTAACGGGTGATGTTGAGTTTAATCTCTCTAACCTTACCGCGTCTCTTCCCTTCCTCCTACAGCTGCGCTACTCCTAAAAATAAAGCACCTGATAAAGATGTCTTCTAGGACTTACTGCAACCATCAGATGCGCCCTCAACACGATCCCACAAAGTTTATACAAAACTTTTAAATAAACTCAAGCAAAATGCAATTAAAAACAAACAAATTAAAATTTCAACGTTATATGATACAGAGCAAATACTGAATCCTGAGCAATGAGAAATGAATCACGCACACAAGTTGAAACACAATTGACATCATGGAATAAAAGTAAAGTTGACTTCGCCTTAAAATATTCCCAATTACAAAGTTCAAGTCAGGTAAATTAATGGTCAATGCGCAGTACCTGAAGTTAAGAAGAATTACAAAGTAAAGATTTTATTCTGCACATCGACTATTAATTTAGCTCAAAATGTTGACTTCTTTGTGATTGCGACTTGAGGCAAAATCAACACAGAGAGAGCACACTCGTTATAAGGTCTACACTGATAGAAGGCCACTGAACAGATGATACCGAAAGCAGGAAGAAGTCTTAACCCTCTACCGCCTAAATTATTAACCGACTTACGTCCACACTCCACACTTTGGCTACTACTGAGCACCAATGACAATATTTTTGTGTTGTTTGTACGACAACAGTAACATGTCCTCTGTAGTAGACAACCGGCATGACGTTGCTACTGTCAATATTGTAAACATAATTAACATGTTGCCTACGGTTCAAATTGCAGTTCAAATAACACACCTAGTAGTAAACATGTGTACCAATATGTAGTCCACGTATCAATCATAATTTAAATATTATCCTTGTTCCCTGTGAGTGACATAGGGCGGTAGAGGGTAAAATTGAGATATTTTAATTAGCAGCGGAAGCTCACATAAAATAGAAATACAGTAAGATTACACGAACGGAAGTTTTAACAAAGAATTTACCTTCAATGCCAAAATACGCTCTAACCACAGAATAACATGTGCATTTTGATTGGACCATAATTATACACGCATCAGTAGATCATATTAGGCAATGAGATCCTTGTGGAATGGTAGCAGAACCCTGTGCTACGAGTACATACTTTCATTTCTACACGTATATTTTTTTTACATTAAAATGAGACCCAAAAGAAGAGAGTTATCTCGACTTGAAACCTCAGCTAATTCATCCAGTCTGTCATCGCTCTTTTCACAAACTGTAACCCGAATCTACCTGCTTTTAACATATCAAAACTGACGATATAATCAAACTACACATAGCACTGCTTCGCGCTCAGGTTAAAAGGTACAAATGTGAGACAGTTTTGGCAGCATCTTAATAGGATTGGCACATGAGAAGGAAACTTTGACATGCAAATATTTCACCTATGAGCATGCACAACGCTTATTTCCAAATGGGTCTCCCTCCAAAATATATTTTTAGGCTATCAAATGGTGCCATTTTCATGAAGAAGTGTAACGGGAGTCGAAGGAGTGCGATTCTAAACTGATATGTAAGAGCCTGAAAAAGGACACGGTACAAGTGTAATTTAAGACACTTGGAGTTGACGGGCGGAAACTTGTGGAAATTGTTCTCTGGATGGCAGGACGCCTGAGGTATAAAGTCTCGTCAACAGCGCCACTGCTCACACAAACTCATAGTATCAGCAAATGTACAAGGTTGGCAACTAAGTTCCCGCCGTTTCTTATTTATTCAAATTGAGAAAAACGGCGGGAACTTAGCAGCTGACCTAATAGTTTTTTCTTAACGATATAAAGAAAATCCCCTATATTTCGTGAGTAATCAAGCTCTCCATTTGAGCAAACACAAGCAGGAATGTGAATTTAAATACTGAGAACGGCAAATGTCATCACTAAAAGTCACCAGTGAAAAAATTATTCATAAAGTGTCATAGTAAATTCCCTTCTCGAGACTATTGAGTAATGGGAAATGGGTAAGCAAGTTAAAAGTCTTTTAAAAAGAGTAGAAAGTTCGAGGAATTCTAAACACCATACACGAAAAAAACTAATACCCATGGAACAGCCTGATCTATTTCACGTCCTACACGAAGTACAGGATTTTTATATGAATTTCAAAGTTATGAAAAACTCTCCATTAATAACATGCTGAACTAAGGCTGAGCAAAACTACCAGGAATTTCAACAAAAAAGTTTCCCCAGAAAGTTTGAGAGTGAACAACTTTTCAAATGGCAATTAACTAATGAAGTTACGCTCACAATTTCATTGCTTCAGTTCAAAATAACTTCGCTATCTTGTGACGTCATTACCATGCATATATTAATAAAATAAGAAATTATCTTACAAAAATACATTTGCGTCAGAACAGAGTTTTGTGCTTTAATTTGTGCTGAATAATTTGTAAGAAGCAGTTCACTACAACAGCGTTGCAATTTTAGAGAAAATAAGATTAGTATAATTTTTATAAAAAAATGGAACATTTTGAAACTAAAACGAGATTCTTGGCCTATCATAAAGACCTTCACTGTCAACACAATTCTATACCAACTAACCACAATTAAGGAGAGCTACTACGAGGAATGAATATGAATATAAGGTGAGATTTTTATTTCTGAAAGGAGGAATGGAATTCGAGCATATGATGAGTTAGATTAGAAGAAATGCTTGTACTTTGACAATACAGAAATCTCAAATATGCACGAACGTTAACTGTCCCACTTCTACAGCCACAAAAAGCACAGCGACAGACCTGTAGTGTTAAGCAACAATGAATTTTGAAGCAGGCAACTGCCGTGAACGAAGCGTTTCTTAGCAGAACACCTACAAGAATTCACCTTAATTCAATCAGAAATAAATACTGGTACAGGAAGCAACACGGGCTCACTAGGAACGTTTGTTGAATCAAGAGAGATATGCCCCAGAAAAGACAAACTGAACTCCCCATCATAAAAACCCTCCCTGTTAACACAATTCTATACTAACTAACCACAATTAAGGAGAGTAACTACGAGGAATGAATTTCATCCGTAAAACGCATTAAAAAGTCTCACATTTAATGAAGGCGTATGGACACTGCCGAGTAGTTACACTCATTGAAATGCAGCTCAAATAAATTTCTAGTGAAAATGCTTCCTAACCTCGAATTATGCTACATAAATTCAACTAGTTACGAGTTACAAAAATTTCGCTTTCTACGCTAACGCATGGATCTTAACCATAATTGAGAAGTTTGTCTAATATGAATAAGAAATGCAAATATGAAACGCAACAGATAACTGATGCTCCACAAAAAAAAGGTCCTCTTCAATGAAAAAACTCGCTTCTGACTTCAAATAAGAGAGAACACTATAAATCACACAGAGTTCTCTAATACAAATGGCAGGTCGATACATCGTACGCACAATTGATTGAATGTAGCACCGTAAGTTGAACTTGTCTACACTATTGCATCACTTCCAGCTTGCATGAATGTCTGACGTAAGTTACTCAACTATGAAAAGCTACGTGTGTAGGTTAGAAGAATGTCCTCGGTGGTGGTGACTACTCTAGAGTGCAGTTCCTCATCATAAGAGTTCTGACCCAATTCTTGTCTAGTATGGGAAGGTTGGAGGATCTCTAGGGAAAGAGATTCGAACAGAGATTCTCACTCGCCTGAACAAATACTGATACGTGTTGGGAATCTTTCCACGAAACCGCAACTTTGACAGGAACCTAAGCTGCAGTGCAGTTACTCATGTCCAGGCTGGTGGGCTGTCACTACACTTGCCAGAAGCCTATTTGGAGCCTTTTTTGGAGGGCTCCAGTTCTGTCAACCAACCAACCATGAGTAGGAGTACCTATGATACCAATGCCAAACACAACGAAACCATTCAACCTTCCCTTACCATTACTAGAACACACGCAATACAGCCCGTAACATTTCTGTGGAAATATAAATGACAGAGGTTTTTAGTCATAATCGTTGGTTTAGATTATTAAAATTACACCTAGAAAATAAACTTTCTGATTAAAAACTAAAAAATTCATAAACACGAATAACCCGTTTTGATATGTTCCTCACAACGGAAGAAAAGTGCACCTAGATGATGTAATTAAATGTATTCCACTGGAGAGTGCAGCTAACTTTCTCATACGACGAGTATAAATGAAGTAAATCGATTGTATGAACGAACTATTGTTTCCTTTCGTGTAGACTCATAGACCTTCCATTGTGCACTACCACGAATAAACAACGCGTTCTGTAATAAGTTA
This sequence comes from Trinorchestia longiramus, assembly GCA_006783055.1. NCBI lineage: Eukaryota > Metazoa > Arthropoda > Malacostraca > Amphipoda > Talitridae > Trinorchestia > Trinorchestia longiramus. The sequence goes on from VCRD01000514.1 coordinate 244,373, forward strand.
ACTATACGGCGCTGGTACAAAGTAGAATTACTAACACACGTGGTAGGTGTTTTTAAAACTACAACAACCAACGCCACAAAAAGTAGTGCTTAGCTGTGCAATAAAACAAACATTTAACTCACCACAAGACTTGAATAAATATACGTGGGCATAGAACAGTGAGCGCGCTAAAAAGGTTAGTTTGCACGTCTTGAAACTTCAAATTCCCCTCACACCACAAGGGAACACGTCACCTAGTAGGGCAAGAGTGAGGGAGGCGTACAAGGGTCATCAGGAGAAGCAGAGATAGTGAGCAAATGAGTAAAGCTGAGTTCATAAACTGGGGTCCATGACATGTGGACTTTACATCTATCCTCTATATTCGGGCTTCATACATAGACTACACTGCTTAACTATCGATGTCTGAAGAAAACGTCAAGATATCAAGTGCAGAGTCAGCCCAGTGTAGGTTGGTATTTCCAGCATGACAGGGAAGTAGAACTTCACTGAGAAGAGTACAAAAGTGAGGAGGCTTCTCAGTTATCCTGCTTCAGCGATCTTGTTTTCTCACTACGATACAAGCGTCATATCTACACGCTCGCTCAACTTGACAGTTTGTACTAAAAACACTGAGCGACCAGCACAAAAATTTGAACCCTTACATTCTGAGACCTGAGCCTACATCTCTCCCCACTCGGTCGTCATCTACCACATATGCACGGTGAGGCAACATAACTTCCCTTTTTTCAAAGGAAGTTGCTCTAGAAAAAGGAAGTTTTGTTGCCGCACCCTGTATAACATAAGTGATGAGTCTCAACATCACGGGGCGCAAGCCTAATACGAGAACGCCTGCATGACCAGAGTGCACAAGAATCTGTATTCCCTAACACAATTTGTTCTGCTAAAAATGGCTTTTCTTTTACACGGTCAATAACATGAATTCTGTACAATAAAGTTTAACTATTTTACTATTATACATTCATATACACACTGTTAAATACAAAAATACGAACATTTATGGTGCACAAGGAAATACAAAACTTAGAAATAAATAACACAAAGTCGTAATAAAAATGAAAACGACCAAAATGATCAAAATGCATGTTGGATACAGGGATCGTGGACCAAATGTGCGCAATTATTGGCGAGATCAAAAAATTACAAAATGTGAGCAAAATATTGATTCATGACCCATGTACGTATTGTTCAGTAATATATGCTGTAACAAGGTTGAACGTGTTCAGATTCTGTAAAAATAGATCCAAATGGAACAATAGGGTAAAATATTTTATTTAGTTTCCGATTTAAAATTTCTTGAAATTAAATGTTGTAGAAACCGTACCCCATTTCGCGGATTTAATGATTTGAAAGTAGAGTGTCTACGCTCTTCATCTCTCCTAGATGAAGAATAGGCGGTAGCATCGACCATCATGCGCAAGTTGCGGGTTTGAGCCCATAGCACAGCACCACGATGCTGTTCCTATGAATCCATAAACTTCACTGGCTACACGAATGACAGAGTTCTGACTTGAGCTAAGCACCCATGCTGATGGACACACGTGCATGTAGAGTCAGTGTATTTTACAGTGATATTCTGAGGTCATCCAATATATAAAACATTTATTGTCCATTCAACCAATGTTTCACCAATGAGTTCATGAACTGAATGTTAAAGATTTTGTGAGATTACTAAAATGTACCAGTGGCCTAATGAAATTACTGGTGTAACCGATGATATGGAGAACACTAACATTATGCTTTATTCAACATGAACAGTTTTTGTGACTGTGTCACTCGGGAAACCTTTCCATTTCATAACACGACATATCAATGTTCATTTACATCTGTTTCAGAAAGACAGTAGTTACCTGACAGTGCCGAGCTGTTTCCTACCAGTCGACTCATCAGATCATGGCAGGATTTCATCAAGTTCTAATGATTTTAGAATCCCCTCCAAATCTTCAAGAAATAAAGGAATTTGGTAGATCTCGCTATTCGATTTTGGACCAAGAATGCAATCGTAGAGATCGGGTTATCTGCGGACCGTGGGTGCCTCACTGTGGCAGGTGAAAAATTGAAGGGTGTATTTCATGAAGCTGTCCAGTTAATTTTTCTCAAGCCACGATGTAGTGAACCGTACAGTAAGCTTATTGTTGGGATGAATTTTGCCAAACGGCTACGACGAAAGTATGTTCATCATCCTATGCATCACAAGACGGACAAAACAAATGCGTATATTAATCGCTATTATGCCCCATTATTTCCAGGTTAGTTTTCCAATAACAAAAGTTAGTGTATCAAAACAAATCATTTCACAACCTAAAAAACTAGTCACAGCAAGTTAAGCCTTAAGCTTTGACGAACGCTATCAATACAAACGCTAAACTAAAAAAAACGACGAAAACAGGGCTCACTACTAAGAAAACGAGGTTCACTACTTTTCGTTAGTCGGAATCATTCCGACACTTTTCGCTGCGTGGTCAAATACCAGTCTTTCCACAGCAAACGTACGCACTCGTCTTAGATCACCATCTCAACATGGGGTGATTGTCAAGTATATCATTTATTTAGCGTACGTGCTGTAGTGACCGTTACATGTGGAGAGCTGGGTTTGAGCAAGTGATTATTATTAGACTGTCTTATCCCGGATTTAGTCGACTTTCTCGAAACGTGATAGTGTAAGAAAGAAGTACTGTCATCCTATGCAATACAGGTAAATCAGCGACATCCACTGTGCTATACGGAAAATGTATTCTATGCGGGGCTCTGGCCCAGCACAGACCCACATGTACGACTGCTCTGGCCTAGAACAGACCCAGATGTAAGACCGCTCTTACCCAGAACCGACCCAAATGTAAGACTGCTCTTGCTCAGAAGAGACCCAAATGTAAGACTGCTCTTGCCCAGAAGAGACTCACATGTACGACTGCAACTACCATTTCAGTTATGCCAGGAATGATTGCAGACTATTTCAGATACCGCCTCCTCCCTTTCTCTAATATGGAATGAGGGAGTTCCGATCCACACATTTCAATCAACTAATACAAAATAATGAAGTTGATTTATTGGAGGTGATGTGACAACTCGACCACGCAACACTTCCTACATCAAAAGCACCAAGCCGATCAGGCTGAAGTGATGTTAACTTTTTGCCCACCGACGCTTTTGTCGTTCACACACGCCATGTTAACCTTGATTGCTGTGAACACAAAAGTTGATACTTCTAGCTACCGTCGTGTTCACAGCAAGCAAAGTTAACCTTGCTTACGTGAACACGACGGTAGGTAGCGGTACCCACAGCTACCGTCAGTAATCAAAGAACTAGGCATGTTCAATGCGTCAAAACCTTAACTTATATTTCTCATACGCACGAATAAAATTTGGAATAGAAACAAACTAATTGGTCCATTCTTGGGAATACCTACAAGTCAACTCTACAACAAAGCTAGCAGAAAGAACTTGGCTCTCACCAAACAGTTTAATATCCTGCTCACGCATTTGGTCACGTAGACAACAGGCGAAAGTTTTTTTTTGTCAGAACGCTCATCTAATACTAACTCTCTCCGTATTAACAAACAATTCTGTAAAATTAAAAAGTATTACTCCCAAACTGAATGAATTTTCCAAGCTGGCACTCAATAAGATAAAATAGTTTTAGCAGAAACTCGACAGAAGAAATGCTCACTCATGTACAAGTATTTATGAAGAACCAGCAGCACAGTTTGACACTCCACAGAAAAATCCAATGGGGTTAATGCTTAAAATTAGTAATTATAGTTCAGCTAAATCGACTAATTGCCATACAATTGAAACCAGCTTTCGAAAATTTTAGAAATTATTCACATGCCTCAACATGTACAATTTCCTTCGGGTACACCACCCAAGTTTGAGTAGCAGCTCGTACCAAGTTCAGAGAAAGAACAAACTCGTTTTGGGCAGTTGAAGGGAAGGAAAAACTCGCTTAGACATCAACATTTTAAGGAACATTAAAAGGTAATAAATATGATTAGATAAGCGTATGAGCGTCCTCTCATGTGGACTCAATGATGAATGGCAGGCTTTGCCGCAGCACTCACTGGCCGAGACCGACGCTGCTGCATCGGGCGTAGAACTGGGTGGGAAGACTCTTCCAACTGGTGTTGGGGCACGGGGGGCTGGTGTTGGGGCACGGGGGGCTGGTGTTGGGGCACGGGCGGCTGGTGTTGGGGCACAGGTGGCTGGTGTTGGGGCACGAGTGGCTGGTGTTGGGGCACAGGAGGCTGGTGTTGGGGCACAGGAGGCTGGTGTTGCGATACAGGAGGCGGGTGTTGGGGCACAGGAGGCTGGTGTTGCGATACAGGAGGCGGGTGTTGGGGTACAAGTGGTTGATGCTGGTGAACATGTGGTGGTTGTTGTTGTAGTGCAGATAATTGGTGTTGGGGTACAGGTTGTTGGTGTTGAGGTACAGGCTTTTGGAGTTGAGGTACAGGTTGTTGGTGTTGAGTGACAGCCTGCTGGTGCGGTTGTGTAGATGGCTGATGCTGAGAGACGAAGATGCGAGTAAATTATTTTTTTTCGATGGCACTACTACATAAACATACCACATCCGTAAGCTCACCGCTACACCAAACTTTGACCTACCACAGTAAACTAAGCGCACTAATTCTCATCCACCCTCAAAATAATTGCAAAACACGTAGTTTTAGTTACATGCGCACTTTATATATTAACAACATACTACATCCTTTTTAGCCCATTAGAAGGCAGAAGATGCAAAGGCATTATTTAGTGCTACCAGCACTCGTTGTGTTCGTGAGTCAGTCAGACATTGTCTCTTTCTGTTGACGTTCTGGACACTAAAGTTGACTCAGCAATTGACAGAGTAGACAGGACGAAGCGAGGAGAGAGTGTCAGGGGGGAGGGCGAGAGAGTCCAGGGGGGTGAGAGAGTCCAGGGGGTGAGAGAGTCCAGGGGGCGAGAGAGTCCAGGGGGCGAGGGATCTTGGAGCACTTCTCTATTATAGCCAACATTGCCACAAAAATGCTACCGTCTCAACCAGGATCAATAATGTCAGAATATATTTATAGAAGGTGGGCAAAAAGTGTATGCCCATTTAAATTTACGATAACTTTTTGTATCTAGAGTACAAAGTTGAAACAAAATCATTAAAAAAAAGCATTATTCGTTCGTATATACGAGGGCTGTTTTTTCAACCTCCGATGGGCTATAAAAAAAATTAATTTACATAACATAATAATTTAATTATCAAAAGTATCGCAGGGTCCTACCTATTCCTCTATATAATCACCAAAACAGATACAGTCCGATTGCCCGAGGTACGGGCAATTGGACATGGCCTCTACAATCGATGCTCCTGCCAAATGCGAGATATGTAGTGTAATTCGTTTTCTGCAAGCAGGACGTAGTGCTGCTAAAATCCATCACAGAATGAGTCAAGTATCCGGTGACAAATTTATGAGTGAGCTCACAGTACGGGAATGGTGTAGCAAATTTTAAAAAGAGCGAACCGATCTCCATGAAGAAGGTGGACAAGGACTGTCGGTGGAGTAGATCTGTCGGTACTGTAGGCCTCCGTTTAATGAGTTGATCAGGTGCTCAACACAAACGAATGTTTACAATCGGTGAACTTTCTGAATAATTTCCAGACGTTTCAAGGTTTGCTTTGTACACAAAGATTGTACACAATCTCTCCTCACTGGCGGCTAACTTCCTAGAAGGTTTCGAGAAGCTTGTGTTACGATATGATAAATGCCTCAACCGTTTTGGCGATCATATAGAGAAATAAGTAAGATCCTGCAGTACTTTTGGTAATAAAATTATTGTTGTGTAAATTTGGCTTTTTTATATCTCATTGGAGGTTGAAAAAGTCCCAGTATTTGTATTTTTCGAATTATTCTCCGTCACATTAACAGCATATTTCAACTCAACGAACAAAATTCTGGACTACTCATTTGAAGAGATAACTCATTTTACATTTCACGTAATTCAATGACGTAAGTTTGTTCTGAAACACTTTGTTTTACGCAACTCCAAAGGAAGAGGTCAAGCTGAGGAAGTTCAGGTGATGTTGGCTAAAGAAACTCACTCTTGTGCTCAATTAAGTGGCCCAGAAAGTGAAGAAGTTACCAACTGATGCTTTCCGTTGAGGTATGCGATGGTACATCATCTTGCTGCCACAAAGTAATTATAGCCTATGAAGATTCAAAACTTCCTTTAGTAAGTCGAAACATCTTCCAAAAGTAACTGCAACAGCTTCATCAGTGTCCAAATTTAAAAAAGAACAATAGGCTATTAACTCCATAAAGGGTTTTCAAAAACTGAAATACTCTTTGTTTGGCAAACATTTCCGGCAATTTTGTTTGTTCGGCATATCACTTACGCGATTTCTGCATTCATCGCTGAAAATCTTATTCATAAAATCATTTCCCCATTTTCGACCGCTTGCTTGAACTCCAGACAAAAACTGTGAAATCTTATCTCGCTCTTCACTGACAGCCATTGAATCTGAGGTTTGAAAGATTTATGGTGATCCTTTTAATGACGTTTCTTACAGTTGTCTTCATTATGTTAGTTTCTGATGTTAGTTTCTAGTTGATTTTGAAGTCTTTTTCTAGCAGGGATCAATGCCAATGTTGTCTTGTGTCCGTCCTGTCATCGGCCAGACTAACTTGAAAGATTCTTATTAATTTTCTGGTGATTTCTAAAACAAATCTCTCGGCAGTTCTTGTATCCCGTGACTCCACATGTACCGTTGAACTTGCATCGGGTCTCTCCTGTTTTCGTCCAGTCCATGATCATCTCTTCATTTCTTCCACAATAAACTTTTGATGGACAAGCGTTAGCTGGGTCATAGTTGTAAGGACAAAAAAGAAGCATCAAATATTAGTAAAACTAACTCCTGTCTGATATAAATTTCGACGTATACTAGAAACAGACAAAACCTGAAATCAAGCCCTTTTAAACAATTGTTTCAACTTTGTACTCTTAATTCAAAGAGTTATAACAAATTTAGATTAAGCATTAACTATTTGGCTACTAGTAGTTTCACAGCGGAAGTTCTCAAGAGGCACTGTGTGTTCTCATTAAATTGTTAGAACTGGTAATTAATCAAGTGAGTAAGAATTTGTGTCTTAAAATTACAAATAAAGAGATGTCAGCTAAAACCTGTCGGGTTAAATTTTTAATACAATCTTGGAGACTATAAGCATGTATTCTATTACGTTGCAACAGCGGTAAGTACCATCTAACATTATCGTCGGGTTAGCTCCCTATTATTAGAGAGTACACCACAATGATGAGAAATGAGTGCTAAATCAATGAACACAAGAGCAGACCTGAGTTTGATACAGTTGAGGCGGTGGAGGAGCGGAGATGCGGTGTGGCTGCGGGGGAGGCGGCAAGTCGTTGATGTTCACCGCCACTTCGCTGGCAGCCAAACTCTCCTTGTACACCTCAGCGTAGTCCTTGATCAGCGTCGCAATCATGAACGCCTACAAAAACACACGTGTCGAGTTTAGTCATTGATGTCATACAGAAACACACACCATGTCGAGTTTGGCTAATGATGTCACTCAAAGGTGTTTCAGCGTCAACAATACAGTCAGTTAAAGAATAGTTCAGAAACTGGAGTAGGCATTGCCTGAATCGCATACCCTCAAGCAGTAGAGCATTTCAATGTATAATTAATTAATTTAGAAGACTAAGGGGAGTCCTAGTTCACAAAGGTGAACAGTGCACGTTAACGGAAAATTTTTCATAGACCACGCACCTGCGGACTCCAAAAACATCAACGAGCTCGGCGATCATGAGGTGTAGGGCATAGAGACAGTTTATCCTTCAGTAGAGAGCACTGCTACACGTCAACGGCTCTTCCTCAGGGATGAGCGCCGTTACACGTCAATTTTATGCAATTCGTTGGCTAGTCATCGACCAGCTTGTGGTCTTAATTACTTAACACACATACTTCAAGTTCTAAGATGTCCTATGACTTTCACACTAAAGTTAACTCCTGAATGAAGGAATTAAATCACAATATAAACGGGTCTTCTCACGCATGTTGGAATACTGCGTGTATGCACAACCAAATGTGCACGTAAAGTTACACGAGCAGATGCTCAAGAGCAGGAAAGACCCTACATCAACTCATGTAGTGTAGGAGTATAAAATTAAATACTTTATATGACAACAACGCAACCCTTTCAACCAGGACAAATAATGTCAGGATACAAGTCTCTCACTAACGTGACCAGTCTAGCAAAACCGGCACCGTTTCGCTACTGGAAGAGATATATATGTACGCAGGGTTCAAAAACTACATGAATAATCTCAGCCATGCTAGTCAGTATAAACAGATCGTTCATTATTATTTGACGCCGTGTATCACCGAGTAAATTTATCAAAGGACGCAAATGGATTCGGCTAAGAATCTAAATTCCCACTTAATACCGTAATGTATAAAGTCATGCATGAAAAAGTATGATTCTTCAACATCATTTGCTTCACTATCAATAAATTGATAACGAATACTCAACAAATCGGTATTTGTAAGCACTTTTTGGCGCAAGATGAGGTAAAACTGAATTTTACAATGCAATTGTATCTTCAAGTACGTAAATCTCCTTTAATGCTCCTAACCTCCTAATGTTCCTGACTTGCTAATGCTTCTAACCTTCTAATGCTTTAAATCTTTTACAGCCACATTCATTTTAGTGTTGGTGCACTGACGACCAAATGAGAATTACCTGCGTCGTGTTGAGTATAATCTTGCTCTGCTTGCTGGTGGAACCCGTGATGATCATGAGGGAAGTAATGGAGGCCGAGTAGTTTAGGATGTAGTCGTACTCATAAATACAAAGCACATTGCGTGACCTGTGCTCCAGCAAGTGTACACCGGCCTCGTCTACAGCCAGCCACAGCACCTTCGACCAGTTCGAGGTGAAACTTTGAGTGACGTCGAAGATTGTGGCGCGGTAGAGCGGCCACGACTTGATCAGGTTAAGGAAGGCCTGTTTCGCTTCCAGGGGATCCATGTTGAAGAGGGACTGGTGATGCATCGAGACGGCCTCGTGCGTCACCACGGAGAGCAGTCGGGGAGATAGCGTGTGGCCGATCACCTCTCCATAGTCCGTTCCCACGCCTGTGTAGTTGCCCAGCTCGATCTGTGCTCTCAACGCACACAGCATCACCTGTACAGTAGGACACGGTAATCATCTGCACAGCATGACACGGTAATCATCTGCACAGCATGACACGGTAATCATCTGCACAGCATGACACGGTAATCATCTGCACAGCATGACACGGTAATCATCTGCACAGCATGACACGGTAATCATCTGCACAGCATGACACGGTAATCATCTGCATAGCATGACACGGTAATCATCTGCACAGCATGACACGGTAATCATCTGCACAGCATGACACGGTAATCATCTGCACAGCATGACACGGTAATCACCAGTACAGCAGATCACGGTCATTTTCTGCACAGCACAACACGGTCATAACCATTCAGAACGTGTTAAATGGCCAGTACATCAGAGAACGGTCATCACCGTTCAGCCTCTATGAAATTCCTAGTATTCAGTAAGCCCCATTGAAAAACAATAAGAAACCATTAATACGAAGGCTCACATCCACTAATTGAGTTTGAAACGTTAAGAAAATATAAACTTAAGAAGACGAAGAGTAGGTTCACAGTCCAGGATCATAATTTGCCCAAAAAAGTCAAATTGGCCATTAGACTCCAAAGCGTAGGAACTTTAAGTAATATCAAGGTGAGTTACTGATAACCCAATCTCGCAATAAAATTTTAATGTTGGGATAGTGATATCAATTAGTTTCATCTGGTTAAAATAACATCAAAGTTCTATGAGTCAGTTTTAGGCATTGAAGGCTTCTATGAAGTACACTTCATGTTACGACGGTATAGATTAAAAAACCTACGTACAGTAACGATCTTACACAGAATGAAATATTTCATTCAATTATCACCCATCTCAAACAAAGAAAACTCTCTGTAAGTACAAAAATTGTACATCGGAGGTAAACCAATTTTTTACACACCTGTGAAACGAATATTTCCTTGAATTTCCCAAATAAACTTGCCTAATGAATCTAAACTTAATAATTTTGAACATGCCTAATAACTTTAAGCTTGTACGTGGAGAAATATCACGAAAATAAAGCATTCACATTCTGAACACCATATGAAGACCAATTCCATCACCACTCGGGAGAAATCATTGAACCTATTATGGTTAAAATAATAACTGACTAGTTGAGAGTGAGTTTTACTCAAGAACTTACACTGTTTCCCAAAACAAATGCAAAGCAAATTTCAAAATTTATTATAAAATCACGATAGACTTCAACAAGTTTCTCGAATTTTCATTTTTCCACGAAATTTACATTTAACGTACGAGCGGATTTCACATATCTACAGTGATGCATGTAAATACACTGTGGTTGCATCGACCGAAGGATACTGTGGGCACTACAGACATGATAGCATTTGACACTTTGACTGCCAAGCAGATTTTGGGTTAGCAATCTCCCCAAGGCATTTTTTTAATAACTGAAAGAAAGATGATTTGAAAATTAAAATGGTATGGAAAATTTGTAAATATTTTAAACATTTTCAAAATTACGAATCCTTGTAGTTCTTCATTGCAAGCCACGTCACACTTGGCAGGCGAGGAGACAGTGTTGTACACACATGTGTGTGACGTGACAAACAAAGTGTGTGGCTTCCAAAGTACAACAAACAATGTATACACAGTTGACTGATCTCACGTCTCAAGTCACTCCAGACTAGCTTACCGCCCAAACAACCAACTGCAAACTAATTAAAATCACGATGTTCAAATAAAGAAGAGTAAATTATTAGTTGAATAAAGAACATTCGGCTCGCCTGAGAAACTAAGAGACGTGAAGCTCAGTTTCATAATGTTCTGAGCTTAAAAAAAAACATTTGAACTTTTGGGGATATTTTCAATCATAATTTAGACCCTGAATGTCATAATTTCAAATTGGAGATATGTAAAGTAACTAAATAGCTCACTGCTTCCATCTGGGTGACGGGGAACTTGTCAGCCCTGAGCGTGTAGAGCACTTGGAAGTAGATGAGCTCCTTCTCGACGGGCTCGTCCAGCTGCAGCCACGACTCGAACAGTAGGTGCTTCTGTAAACGCGGCAGTTAGACCACATTAGTCGGAAGACTCTCGACTTATTGAATATTAGGATGAATAGGCAACCTAAGTTCATGGCTCTGGATTCATTGAAAGTTAGGAGGATTTGATGACATTCGTTCCGTGGCTCTGGACCGAGAGAAGGTTAGGAAAAATAGGCAATTCTAGTCAAGTGATTCTTGACTTATTGAATATAGGAGAAATGGGTGAGCTTAGTTGCAACTCTCAATTTATTGAAGGTTTCGAGAATGTATCATTTAATATTGTGCAGGTGAAGAGAAACAGGTGACTTTAATTCAAGTAATTCTCAATGTTATTGATTCTAGGAAATATGGACGACTTTTATTGCGCACAGGACAGTTTTTGAATCTAAACTCGGTTATATAATATGCACAATAGCAACTTTTATTTAATTACTACTTGAACCGTAATTCAGCTGATAGCGTGTGCAGAACAACGAATACACACAGTATATATTTCCTATACAGTGAAGCTGTGTAGCTATTGACTGACTAGAAGAATAGAATAGAATAGAATAAGGCAATAGGAACGAGCCGTTAGACCCATTCTTGGTTCAATACCGAAGTCCCATGCATAGACTCAGCTGTATGCCTCTCGGCTGTCCTCGAGAATAATAGAAGTGAGAACACGACCTTAAGCGTGCAGCTGTGTAACATGAATATATGTGAGAAGGGAAGAACCGTATACAAGAATACGGTTTGGAGACAAACCATATTGCCCGTGGCTGACAAAACACTGAGGAGTAACGCAGCTGTGCAAGACTAAACACAGCTGGGCAAGTATAACACACCTGCGCGGGACTACCACAATCCTATGTGACTGGCTAGTGTTAGAAGACTTGACACCAAAGTAAAAGCCTATCACGGGGTGATTATGAAAAACGGTCCCATATGATTTTTTTTGTGATTATTTATTTTATATTTTATTAATCGTTTATTTATTAATCACTATTATTTTGTAGGACATGGCAAAGGAAATGTCTGTGAACACAACTAGAGGTCGATGGAACCTCGAGCATTGAATATACGGTGCAAAACATTACTAGAACTGGGCTTGTTTAAAAAAATGAGACTTCCACGCATCAGTCCAAAAGTGAGAAGGCCTCTTCCAAAACCAGAATTCAAAACTGGAGGGACCATTTTGAAAAGCATAGCAAACGGAGAAACTGAATGCAGCAAGTGAAACCCATCCCAAGAAGCGTACAACCGAGGTTGTTGAGAGCGGGAGTCGGCTCAGCAAAGTCCAAGCCGCTTTGTATGGGAGTAAAGTCAGATCTATATATCATATTCTAGAGGAAACTATCGACTCTGCATTTGTCGCTTATGAGAAAGTTTTGGGTCCAACAAAATGGAGCACTCACACTTCAAACCTATATCGAGAGGAGCTGAAAGAGAACTACAGGCCGTGTGACGTCTCAAGACTATTTTGAGAGAGCACCTTATAACCCCTAAGAATTTTTTTGTTGGGGCTGTCTCACGGACCGAGTGTTCGCAGGGAGACCGAGGACCATTACTTAACTCAATGAAACCATTAGGGCGAAGATTTAGGCCTTCATTGGTCAGTTTATAGGGACCTCTTGAACATCTTTGTGGTACTCTTCAAGAAATGCACGGTGCAAAATGGAGGTTATCTCGAATTAATGCTCTAGAATGAAAAAAAGGCCAATGACTATCATGTTTTATTTTGATACTCTTTACCAAATAAAGTAGCTATATTTGACGTGTAATTTGACTCAGACAAAGAATTAAGAAATGAAACCCATTGAAAGTTGGACCTGTCTTTCTGTGTTACTCTGTACAGCCTTCAAAAAGAAATACAGAACTTTTAACGCTCCCACATGAGTAGGCATCACAAGCGGCAAGTTAACTACAAGTCGCTCAGGACGAGTACAGCCATACAAGGTGCCACAGATGACTAACAGGAAGAGGAAGAGGACTAACAGGAAGAGGAAGAGGACTAACAGGAAGAGGAAGAGGACTAACAGGAAGAGGAAGAGGACTAACAGGAAGAGGAAGAGGACTAACAGGAAGAGGAAGAGGACTAACAGGAAGAGGAAGAGGACTAACAGGAAGAGGAAGAGGACTAGCAGAAAGAGGAAGAGGACTAGCAGGAGGAGGAGAACTAGCAGAAAGAGGAGCATCAGACAGACCTTAAAGAGGAAGATGTGATGATGGGAGGCGTTCTGTTGCGTGGCTTGTCTGTAGCGCTCCCACCGTGACATGACGTCCGCCAGCACCTCCTCCGTACCCACACAGCGCTCCGTGCTGCCCAGCATCTCGTAGATGGCGTAGCCTGCACACCAGCACGTCCTGAGTTGCTACTCAGCAGGTAACCTACTATCGCTAGACAACAAGTCACTCACTTTTGCTACACAAGTCCCACTGTCGCTACACAAGTGATCCACTATTGCTGCACAAGTTCCACTGTCGCTACACAATAAGTTATCCATTATTGCTACAAAGTCCCACTGTTGCTACACAAGTCATCCACTATTGCTACACAAGTCCCACTGTCGCTACACAACAAATCCCCCACTGTCTTCACACTGGCATCCAGCGAGAGATTATTATCTTTACTAGTATGTAACACGAGTGTTGACTAGTTGAACCCCAGCATCAAGAGGGATAGTAAAAACTCTACAGATACGCAAGACATTTTAAGAGCATACAGCGAGACGATACAAACTTCACTAGCATGAACAATACTTTAGGCTAGCGTTGTAACAGACAAATAACTCGACAAGTTTCGATTTATTGCATTCATCGGAACCTTGTCGTAAAATAAACATTTCAATTTTCAAAATTAACTTGAGTTCAAACAATTGCACTTTCCCAGGCTTCCCTATGGTACCCGAGTCATCTGGCATATGCCTTGGGTAAAAGCTGGTTGCATTTTGTTGGCAAGTGCGAATTAATTTTAAACTGAATGCTTGGTCGCTAAGATAGAACTGTTGCTACCCACACACATTACCTTTAATAGTCTCAGGTAGACCAATTTTCCTCTTGATGAGCTCTACGACTTCTCTGGCCGTGGCAGAGGCGTCGAACTCGAGGGAGTGGAACTGGCCATCCATGAAATGGAAGCGAGCGTAGATGGGGCGGCGGTTGATGGTGCACAGGATCTCCTGCTTTGAGGGAGGCCATTGGCGCCGCCGGTTGTTGAGCGCTTTGTTCAGGCACTGAGGACAAGCAGTGTAATGTAAGACACAGAAGTATAGAGTGCGGCAACATAGCTTCCTTTTTTTTACAGGAACTTCCTTTGAAAAAGGAAGTTATGTTGTCGCACCCTGTACTTGAGTACTTAGCCTTTTATAGAGAGCAGACTGCTCAATGTAAAAGGCACGGTACCTGTAGCACAGAATTTCATGCTTGGTTTCAAACACTGTTTACACGTCATTGATCGCTTGTATATGTAGTATTTTACGCTAAGCAGTCTCCATTCTACGTACTATGCTGGTAAACATGGAACAAGCTGCACAATTTGATGACTCCTTTCTCAGGATCAGTCTGATCTGCAGAAGTCTCTAGCTTCCCACCCCACAGCTCGACGCTCGCAACTACTGCGTCTATTAAGATTCTTCACAACCCACGAAGTGTCGGCTTCTTTATTATTGTTATTTCTATTTGATTCTATTTTTTGTTGAACCACCGCAGCCACAATGGGAGCGACCTCAGTCGTGATGCATGGAATTGAAGAGCAAGTCTCGTTTGGGTTTGGGGTCTTATTATTCAAGAAGAGAAGTCGGTATCAGAGGTATCTCACTTGAGGCCAAGTACAAGTCTGACAGTAACAAACGTAGTACAGTTTCAAGCACAATTCACTAGCCTACTAAGCCATTCATTAGCTAGGGGACACATTACACATCCCATAATACATCCTCATCTAGCACATCTGGCTCACCTTTCTAAAGGATCTCCTTCACCTTTCCAGCGTATCCAGCTTACCTTTCCAGCGTATCTGGCACATCCTTCCAGCGTATCTGGCACATCCTTCCAGCGTATCTGGCACATCCTTCCAGCGTATCCAGCTTACCTTTCCAGCGTATCCAGCTTACCTTTCCAGCGTATCTGGCACATCTTTCCAGCGTATCTGACGTACCATTTCAGCATATCTGGCACACCTGACGTACCTTTTCAGCATATCTGGCGCACCTTACGTACCTTTTCAGTATATCTGGCGCACCTTTCGTACCTTTTCAGCGTATCTGGCGTACTTGCCCTCCTCAGACACGGAGTCCATGCCACAACGCTGGAGGTGGGCGCGCAGGTACTTCCTGATGAGCTTGTCGGTGGGGGGGATGACGGAGCAGTACAGCGTCAACAGCGCCCACTGCCGCAGGTTCACGCGTGAGTTCCGGTCTGTCACGCATCACACTCGCAATTATTACACGTAGACTATACTTAAATTAATACGAATTATGACACATATAATACGCTCAAGTTTTGAGGAATTATTACAAGTAGACCACGCTCAAACTATAAAGAGTCCTTACACGTAGACTATGTTCAAATTGTTAGCAATTATTATTCAGAGACTATGCTCAAGTCAAGGAAATATTACACGCAGACTATGCTCAAAATACAATAAATTATTACACGTAGACCAGCTCAAATACTTCGCTTGAATTGTAATAGTTGAAATTTCATTGGTAAACTCATTTCAGTCACCAGGCGCGTTACAGTCACCAGGCACGTTACAGTCACCAGGCGCGTTACAGTCACCAGGCGCGTTACAGTCACCAGGCGCATTACAGTCACAGCTGACCAGGATGATCGGTGGTCTGCTTAATGAGCTGCATGTAGGTCTCATTGAGGAGCACGTCAGTCTTCATGCTCTGCTCCAGCAGCCCCTGCACCAGTCCCAGCTGGTGCTCGTCAGCCGTGTTCGCCTCAGCTGCACACAACATCGCTACATCACTCAGCTGTCAAGGGTTCATTAATTAAGAACGTTCTATGACGCAAGGGTCTACGTATTTTATTGCACAAGGTATTGTGAGATGCAAATTACTCAGCATCACATTCTGTAAGTAGGATTTATGTAAATAACACAATAATAAAATACAAACGCCCTATGGAACTAATGAGAACTCCCACCGTTGGCGTTAAGTCCGGCATAGGTGAGGATAGCGAGGGAGATGTGGAGGACTTGTTCCTCAGAGTCGGGGTCGGTGACCCTGGTGAGGGGCAGCGTGAGGGGGGACTTGGAGAAGCTCCAGTAGCTTTGGTGGAAGCCCTTGTAGCTCTCGCTCTGCTCCCCGTACTCCGTGCGCGGTCTGTCACCTTTGTTCTTATTCAATCTGGCAAATAAAACTCATCATCAGTCAAACACGTGTCGTTTTCTTACCGTTAAATCTACCCATGCAGACCACAATTCAAACTGAACATACAAACTTTTCTATCATCAAAAACCAATGATGCAGCATCCAATATCGTCTCTGTAATACAAATGAACAATTTTCTTATCATTCAAGCAAATTTGGCAAGTTCGTTCTTTATACGCGCGCACTAGCTCCTGCAGCTCAGGTCACTCTAATTCGACTACACAACTAAATACTACCCACAAGTTCAATTCTATCAAATGAATCGGATCGAATGCCCCGTGTAAAATCTTAGAAACAACTACTAGCACGACAATTCTAATTTAAACAGACAGCTATATACTCCTACTCCCAAGAAGTTCAATTCTATCAAGTGGATCGAACAGTAAAGCCAGTATAAAATTCTAACAACAAATAGTTGTTCCAACCATTCTAATTCGAACAGACGGTTAAATACTTTTGAAAAGTTCAATTCTATCAACCGAATTGAAAGAAATACCCCGTATTAAACCATAGGAACAACTATTAGCTCAGATTATTCTAATATAATTAGACGACTGAATACTCCCAAGAAACTTCAATTCTATCAATTGAATCGGACCGAAAGAAAGAGAAAGAGCAGAAGAGAGAAAGACAGAGCAGCTCACCTTCTGAGGGTGGAAACGATGATGTTGCCGGACTGCTCGGGCGGCTTCAGGAGCAAGTTGTTGTCCACGAGGAGGCGCCGAGCATGCAGCAAGCTGTGGGCCAACCGCATCCTGTCGTCCGCTGTCACCTGCTTCACCTGAACACCAATCAAGTCTTGTAGCTGGCAGCCCATTGTTGCACGTGTCGTAAAGTGTAATTTTCGCTAGAATTTTCTCAAGTGATGTAAGTCACAAGAACTATTGGTTACACTTTATGATTTTTTATGGGAAACCGTAGGCTATGCATACTCTAGTATTTGTTCCATTGATAGGGAGAAATAATAAACTATAACTTTCTATTTTTTCCATTGATGAGTGGGAAACGCGGCGAGTACACTCTGGTATTATTCCCCTAAATTGGTCCCAAAGCTAGAAACAGAATGGGCATATCTTAACATTACTCGTATAGATTGATAGGAAAGTAGTAGTAGCATACTTCTCATTGGATACGCGGAGAATAGTAAGGCAGATCCAGGCATTTCTCTATACATAAATAGAAGAGTAGCTATCTAAGAAGGTGGGTTCCTGCAGATTCAGCTGTTAGACTCCTTGAAACACTAATGTAGATGCTTGTATGATCGTAAAAATTGCCTGCAAGAACAACCGAAACTAACACAACGCGTTTTCAGGGGACTAAACAACAGACAGTAGCTGACAGGTTTTCAAGATCTTTGTCAATAAAGGCAACCATAAAGTGTCCCGTTGCTATGGAACGTTGTGGTAGGGTGCAAGTAAGAATGAACCACTATGCTTACCAAAACAAAAAACACAAACGTATTCAAAAACAAACGTAAATGGTTCATAACAAAATATACACAAACTCGCTCAAATCCGAAGTTCCAACTCAAACTACCCAAATTATCATCATTATAATATTCGTGGTTTACCCACCGCAGCCACAATGGAACCGACCTCAGCAGTGATGCACCGTATTAAAGGGCTTGCTGTGTTTGATTTTGAGACCACACATCATTTAACAAAAGGAGTAGGTATAAAAACTTCTTAAAATTCTGTCAAGTATACAAATACATAGTATTCATTCAGGTAAGTAATTAACCCCACTAGTTATACCCGACTTTTTTTACTACAAACCATTCAACGAAAAATGAAGCATTTTGAATGTTTCAAGAAATCTTGTTAAAGTAGCTCACTTTTTTACTGGAGTCTATGTCTTTTATCCAGGCGGCAAGGAGAGGCGAGTAACTCGCTATGAGGTAACCGATTTCTTCCTTTTCTTTAGTCTCGAACACAAAGCACTTGTGTGCGTCAGGCAGCGTTCTCAGTAGGCTGATCGTGATGAAGTCGTCGCTGTAAACACAAAAACACGTAACTTCACAGTACTTGTAATACATTGCACTGAGCTTTAATGTTTAATTTTATCACAATGCATTTTACGAGCGAAGTGAATTGGTCTCTGCAGGAATAACGCACACATGTGGTGGCATAATTTCATGATTTGCACACTGTTATAATGAATGAAACACACGTAAATGCAATATCCCATGATGATGATGACAGTTTTGACACAATTCTTAAAAAACGTGATTTTTTCCCTCACAAGCCTACTAGTTAGGTATAAGTAAGCACTCCTGATCATCTGAAATTCCCATAAAGCCTCTGACCTTGGGTGCAAAAATATGGACTCGATGTCCGAGTAGCGGTACTCGTAGAGGATGAACTTGTCATCAGGTTTGATCATTGCGATGCCGTCGCAGTTGATGCCCAGGATGAGTGAGTTGCCGTAGTTCCAGTAGCCACGGTACGCCACAGGGAACAGGGTGGTTCCGTACAGAGGGAACTGCATCACGCACGTCAGGTACCAAACCTTGGCCACAATTTCACTCTTGCCTGTGCCATATTGGCGATGAGCCTCCGCTAACAGCGGGACCTGATCCACGAAAGAAATGAAGAATGGGATGAAATTTGGGATTAAAAAGAATAATTTTCGTCGGAACTTTGGGTTACCTTCATATCTGAGCGCTAAGAGCTAAAGAATTCAATTCAAAAGACAAATTCGTGACGTGAAATGACATTTTCATTTTAGATAGGAATGTAGCGGCTTCGATGTTATAGCGTTCTGGGCAGTATTTTTCAGTTCCTTCGTCCTAGCCATGAATGCTGCATCAGCGAATAGATTTGGAGCGAAACATTTTTTGGGGAAGGTTTAAACACCAAGTAACATTCCTCTCAGTCCTCAGGTGTACGTCCTTAACGCCTCCAGATATCGAGGGAGAAATATAGAAGCCCATAAAAAAATCAGCTCAGAAGAGGCTGTAGTGCATTTCTATATCGTGTTTCAATAATGAATCAGTCAACCAGAATCCAAAACCGGTCAGACCCAAGCCATGAGGTCTCATAGGACGCTGCAGCAACGTGAGGGCATTAGTTATATGCACACTTGAGAGGGCAGCGATAACAGTAACATTCTTGCCTCTGCGAAGGAGACTACTCACAACCAAATAGGTTCATCACGACACAAGCTTCGGATATCCGTCTCTACCGAACACTACACCCCAGTGCGCCCAACACCAAAACAAGAGAGGGCCTTTCATTCGTAGAACCAATCACGCTCGTCTCCAACAGCCATCTGCTAACCACGGCCTCACTGTCTAAAGGACGTCCGGCTACATTGGCTACGAAAAACACTAAAGTCTCAAAGCTCAAGTTCTTTACGTTCCAGCTATCTATGTTCAAGCAATCTACCTCAAGACTTGGGAAAGAGCGACGAAGATACACGAGTTAACAATATACAGAAAATATAAACATGTATACATATAAATCTAATCTGCGCTTGCCTCCGTAGGTTTACACACACAATAATCTTCAAAAGAACACCATAAGGCATCAGCTTGGTAGTATTTAAGTCATTAGTAGGTCACTAAAACGTTTTCACATATCACGAAGAAAAAACATTAAACGTCATGTTAAACTTGCCTATAAAGGGTTAGTCATTGAAGAACTTATCTAATTATATAATAGACAGTAACTCCATCTTTCTCTCCCTCTTATCTGTGTGTCCCATTACTTCCTATTACGGAAGAAAAATTATTTAAATGATATCAGAACGGGTATACATGTATTATAAGCATTGTAATGTGCATACCACTGGAGCCGGATTACTATAAAATACGCTATTTTTCCCCGTTATTAGCCTTCTTCTACATGGCCATGTTATCGGTAGATGAGACACAGAATGAAAGTTCTGTATTTAGTCATGAAAAATATTTATTTTAAACGCAATAATTCGTAAAGCTTTAATACATCCGTCTTAATAATAGTTTCAAATTAGTTAAATCTAAGCTGCGAAATTTCCACGGGAATTATCTAATAAATAAATAAACAATAACGCAACTTGGGAGCTTCTGCCGCAAGATGAGGGTCCCAAACACCCACCCATTCAGCAGTAGAGCGGGTGTCCGCTATTCTGGAGGGCAGGTAGGCGGACAGCTCCGTATAGAACTGCTCCTTGCCCTCCTGAGGGTCTCCCAGCGCCACCTGCGCCTGCAGTCCAGCCAGTTGGAGCGCCACCTTCTCGTTGATTGGGAACTCGTCGCTCTGAAAATACAGAAACATCAAATCATCAATAAAATATGATGTATTATAATACATGGACATAGCTGCAAGAAACTCATCGCTCTGAAAACACAGAAACATCATATCATCAGTAAAATATGAAGTAATCCATGGACATAGCTGCAAAAAACTGGTCCCTCTGAAAACACCGAGACCTCAAATCGTGACGGAAATTTGAAGTCTCAACATACATGCATGTAGCAAGAAGAAATGCGTCGCTTTAAAAATGTGCATATCGCTTACACTAGCATCCTCTAAGAAACTCAATGACTGCCAATGGTGCTCTGAAGCTGATCAGGAGCAGTGATCATTGAGCTGATCAGGTGCAGTGATCCCTGAGATGATCAGATGTAGTGATCTTTGAGCTCATCAGGTGTAGTGATCACTGAGATGATCAGTTTTAGTGACCTCTGAGATGATCAGTTTTAAATTAAAAAAGGCTCCCTCGAGTCAGGCTCACCCTGACGACGCAGTAGACGGCCTGGCTGTAGAGGAGGTTCACATGCACAGGGTCACTCGGGATCTCGCGAGGGTTCCTGAAGAGACGTTTACGGAACACGAATCTGTTCTCCCCAGCATTCGAAGTCTGGCTGTTGTTGTTTGCTGTGTTCTTGTTATTGTTCCTGCAGACAGAGAGACAATATTCTAGCATCAAAAATGAGTTATGAGGAGTAATAGTAGTTAGAATTTTCTGTTATCAACAGAACTTGAAAGAATTTTCATCAGTTAGAAAAGCATCATTATTGTATTGAAAGATTTCCGTAGAATATATTGAATCCGCCTTAGGGATTTAGACGAGCACAAGCATCACGTCTAGAGTCTAAAGCAATGAGTCCCAAATAGAGGGAAATTTCCCCCTGGAAATTTGAAGCTACCACGGAGGAAATAATTACACTACCTATGATACTAGCAATAAAGCAATCTCAGATGTATTTTCTTATGTATGAGGCTACGCGGTTAGTTGTTACTGACCGCTCTCTATCCGTTTTACTATGTAACTATATCTTCATCAGTATATTTGTATATTTAACAATAAATTGGTAAATAGTCACAGTATATTTTGACTACTCTTGCCCTCGTACACATAACGGGAGAGATCAGGATGGCTGAACTGGGTGCAGGGAGAAATAACTGAAAAAAGATTGGGAATCACTGGTCTAGAACATATTTAATTATCGTGTAAAATTTATTCAGCGTGTAGGAAAGAAACACTATGACAAGTTTCAATAACAATCCCATAGATAATAAAAATTCTAAATTTGAGAAAAGTAGGACAATCACAATGACAAAAAAATGGCAACTATTTGTACTATGGAAATAAAAACTATGATTCAGTTAAGCCGCCAAGGACTGTTCACTCGAAAACTATCCAGTGCAGCAAACCGAAATATGGAGAAGACGACAAGGATCCAGAGAGATTTTATCCTGTGAAACTTTCAAGCTAATAAAATGCCAAAAAATTAAGTCCTTCACTTTGAGGAACTGTTTTAGAAACCAGATTCATCAGGAGTTCAGTGCAAGTCCATGAACACATCAAGAAGAAAAAATATGCCGAAATGTGATCTGTGAAAGCAAGGAAAAATTATGTACATGTACCAACCGACTTACGACCTGCAAGTCCAGCACAAAGCAGTACTCACGTCTCCCAGGAGAACACAGTAGTACTCATGTCTCCCAGGAACACACAGAGCAGTACTCACGTCTCCCAGAAGCACACAGGGCAGTATTCACGTCTCCCAGAAGCACACAGAGCAGTACTCACGTCTTCCAGAAGCACACAGAGCAGTACTCACGTCTTCCAGAAGCACACAGAGCAGTACTCACGTCTCCCAGAAGCAAAGAGAGCAATACTCTCATTTCACAAGAATAAACACAGCAGTACTCCCATCTCCCAAGACCAAGGAGAGCAGTACTTACGTCTCCCAAGAAGAAATTATATCGTAGAGGTACTCGTGGCTCTTGACGTGCTTCTCTTTGTGAGCACTGCTCTGATAGATGGCCCAGCCGTCCACACTGCCAAGGCCCAGGCGGTCAGCCAGCTTGTGAAGCGCGTCGCTGGCGGTGTCACGAGGGTGCACGTCTATTGCTTTCGTCCGCCCGTCCAGGAAGAAGAATCTGAAGACGAAACACACCAAAGCACATATAACATTAGGTATGTTATAAGTAATATATACGTACTTTAGGACACAGATATAGGTAAAAACATAGATGGAATACGCACATAAGTAGGCATAGGTATAAATGTGAGCAAATGCATAAACATAGACATACACACACACATGTAGGCATATATATCTGGGTATAAGCATTAATTTAAGTAGAAAATGAGCATAGGCATAGGTACATATGCAGCGGTATGTGCATCAAGATATGACCAGAGGCAGGTAGATCTAGATGAATCTTACATTCTTGGTTTATTCTTCCCTACGTACAAACATTGACATTGGAATATACAGCATCTAGCAACATAACTCCTTTTTTCAATGCGCGCCTGTCTGAAAAAATTAAGTTATCTTGCCGCATCCTGAACCTACACACAGACAACAAACCCACCTGCAGACGATGGTGCCTAGCTTCTTCATAGCGGCGATTTCAACAGAAGAAGGCGGCCGGCGCCGGCACGTGACTTTCGTGTTCTTGCAGTTCTCGAGGCACCACTGCACGTACTGTGACAGCTTGCCCTCCAGCTCCAGATTCTTGTGCAGGAAACTCACAAAATACTGCACACAAATACACGCAAGTTTTACACAAGTGAACTGGCACTAGCGCAGCAACTGACGTTGGTGTTGAACCTTGAGACACCTACCACGTGATAGGGCTATTATATACTCGTACTGTATGTAAGAGGGCCCCGGTGTACACTGTAAATGAGAGGGACCTGGTCAACTCTTTATATGAGAGGGCCCCGGTATACATTGTCCGTAAGAGGGCCCAGGTACACTGTACATGAGAGGGCCCCGATATACACCTGACCCTCTTCTGGCCCGGTGCACACCTATATACTGTAACCACCATAATACATTTTCCACCAATCAGCGTTGGGAGTTTGAGTAACAACCTGATAATACGCATCAGAAAGACCTCGTTATAATATTCAATAACCACCTCACAAGAGTACGCAAAAGAGTTAAATACATGTCAACACATAAACCTCAAGATACGAGCTCAATAAAGCATGATGAGAACCTTGTGCAGCAGCTTGCCGGGCTGGAAGGCGACAACGCAGAGGCACATGAGGAGCCACATCTTCTCGAGAGACTCCGGGCTGGGGTTGTTGGTTGTCTGGCGCATGCACTGCACGTAGATCTCGTTGCGCAGCTCCTCTCTCTCCAGGCCGTGCCCGATGATACTCTGGATAATGGACACCTCCTGCTCTCCCTTCGCCTCCCCCCGGCAGTACCGACACAAGTCCTGAGAGTATAACAGTTATTTTATGACTTAATATTAGATATTCTAGCACAAGTTCTGAGAGTATAAGTTATTTATGACTTGATATTGGATATCCTAGCACAAGTTCTAAGAGTATAAATTATTTTATGACTTCAGTTGGATATTCTAGCCCAAGTTCTGAGAGTATAACAGTTATTTTATGACTTGAGCTTGGATATTCTGGCACAAGTTCTAAGTGTATATCAGTTATTTTATGACTTGAGTTTGGATATTCGGGCTGAGTTTGGATACTCAATGTCAGAGATGAAGAATGATTTTAAGGGGAAACGAAGAGGAGCACAGAATTGCAACTGCAGTCAAAAAAATTTCAGATATAGTTAACGTAATAATACATGTATACAGTTGAGCGGTGTAACAAGCTTTCAATAGGGATTGAAGGTATAAGTTGAGACTCGCTAACAGGAATGAATGATGAAATAGAAGGTGAAAGGTAGATCAAGGACGATGAATGCATGAACAGGGATGGGTAGAAGGAAAGATGGATGGGTAGAAGGTACGATGAATGGATAAAAGGTACGATGAATGGATAAAAGGTACGATGAATGGATAAAAGGTACGATGAATGGATAAAAGGTACGATGAACGGATAAAAGGTACGATGAACGGATAAAAGGTACGATGAACGGATAAAAGGTACGATGAACG
>VCRD01000515.1:15881-31778 GCA_006783055.1 Trinorchestia longiramus
GCGAACAGGTCACTGTAAAACTGTCGTGCTGAACAAGTCGAGCGAACAGGTCACTGTAAAACTGTCGTGCTGAACAAGTCGAGCG
Source organism: Trinorchestia longiramus (assembly GCA_006783055.1). Taxonomy (NCBI): domain Eukaryota; kingdom Metazoa; phylum Arthropoda; class Malacostraca; order Amphipoda; family Talitridae; genus Trinorchestia; species Trinorchestia longiramus. The sequence continues at coordinate 15,967 of VCRD01000515.1, forward strand.
AACAGGTCACTGTAAAACTGTCGTGCTGAACAAGTCGAGCGAACAGGTCATTGTAAAACTGTCGTGCTGAACAAGTCGAGCGAACAGGTCATTGTAAAACGGTGGTTCTGAACCAGAGTGAACTCATCTCGTAAGCCGGTTTGCAAGGACCATTCCTAGGAGCCTGTCGCCTAAACAGCCTCCTATGAAGCGGCTGCACAGACAAGGTTCAGGAAGACAAAAATTATCCGATATAATTTGATCACCGTGTATGATTGCGTCGCACCTGAACGTCGAGAGAAGGAGAGGAGAAACCAAGTGTAGCGTCAAGCAAAATAACCTCATCGCCGCCAAAACTACATCCTCATCAATTCAATTCCGACACAATTCCATCTCATCAACTGGCAAGTCTGACACACAACTTCTTTTTCATGAACTGGAAACTCTGACGTGATTCCCATTAACTGTTAATTTTGATGGATATCTTCTCCTCAACTAGCAACTCTGAAATTAAATGGAAATTCTGGTGTGACTTCATTAATTGGCAATCCTGACAATGGGATGACAATTCTGACTCTACTTATCAGTTGACAATTCACGTGAGTTACAATTAAGGACTCAGAGTTCACTCTGAATTACAATTAAGAGCTTAGAGTTACAATTAAGGGCTGAGAGTTACAATTAAGGGTTTAGAGTTACAATTAAGGGCTGAGAGAACGCACATGATGTGGAGAACCACAAGACGCAGTCCTGCAGTGCGGATTCTCACTTCATTTGACTTCATCAGCCTCAACCCATGAAATCCTAAATAAATACTGCCATTCGCCACATGCGTTTGCGTTGCACTTTAATGAAACGTTCATAATTATTTCCCCAGCTCAATTTAACAAAATGCAATGAGAGGCTAATACCGTCACGAGCTGCAGTATTTCCATTGACGCAGTTGTGCCAGAGCTTAAGAGGATTTTGTAGACAGTAATCCATTTGCAGGTTACACTGTCTTCTAATAAATGAATGGTAGAAGCGTTGTGTATGAATGCAACACCTCACACACATTGCACTCTGCAACAGGCAAGCTGAAGCTCGGCAACAACCACCACGAATTTTGCTCAAAATTTAATGGTAAAGAAATATAACGAGTCTATTGGTAAGAATTTCTGCGTAACCAGAAATAATATAGCGATTTTGAGTAGAAATTCGTTTAAATAGATTATTTAAAGTTTTCGAAGTGCGCAGTAGATCGTATCAAAATAACATTATATGAGGTACTTTCTTCAGACCTAACACCGTACCTTTAATGTGTCTTTTGTTAATTTACTTCACAAACTAGCATTGCATTTAGCTTTAAGAATAATAAAATATAATTTGTATAATATTCCATTGTAACCACTAGTACACTATGTAATTCATGCGTAAAAAACGACAGACTACTTAAGTTCCAGTACGCATGACCCAAACAAAGGTAAAGTAATCCCAGTAGGTATTGGAAAGTAGGGGCTAGTACATAGGGTATCTACCTTCTCTCTCAATTCGATGTTAACTTTCTTATAACATTGACTTATAAAGAAAAAAATAGCCAAGCAAATGTTGCAACGCTGAAAATCTTCTCTTCGTTGACAGAAAGAATAACTGCGACTGTGTATTCAAGCGACGAAGTTCCCACCAGAAAAAGTTCATTTTCGCTTCATTGGCTGCTGGTGCGTGAGTTTGAATGTTAAGAGTCTGAAATTTCTTGCGTTTATCAACTAATATAAGAATATTATGAACAAATGTGAGAAAACTTTTCTAGTTTATTAGTTGTATGCTAGCTCGATAATGCAAATTTTTAATAATACTCTTAAGCATATATTTTTAAGGAGAAGCTTTTAAATTGTAAATTTCTCCTAATAATATTTCGAAAGGGCAATGTTAGCTGGTAATAAATTTGTACGCTGGTTTCTGAAGAAATTCCAATAAAAAAGTGAAATCTCTTCAGAACCTTCCCCAGTTTACGCACACTGTACAGTTATATGCCTTAAAAAAGGGAAATACATCTATTTATTTGATTCTTTTCTGAGAACTGTTCAGACCAACATATTGGCATCGCTGTCACTCGTCTGTTTCTTTCATACTCTGAAATTCAGTCACAGGCACGCATGGAGGACGGCATTTCAACAATGTTTTGTAGATATTCCTTCACATAAACCATCAAAGCCTTATAACTTAGATTTCAACATTTCAATTCTTAAAACAGACATTGACTTACAACATCCACCAATATAAACGCCTGTTTTAACGTTATTATTCTAGCTGCCATACTGGCATCTGATATAAATGCATGATTTGTCGAACAAATCGGGCATCAAAATCACATGGGCAGAAATCCAGCGAGCTGAATTCATAGTTACCATACATTACTGAAGTATATTGTACTCTTAAGTTGTGATTAGCGACCATAATAATGTGTGCTAACAACAGTCAATTATGCATGAGATATAGCTTAACACGTTTGTTGCGATTGCCTAGCTGATGCAAATCTTTACTTTGTACATACAGTCACTAGAAAGCTTTGAAAAAATTACAGAACCTAACCTGAGTGACCCACCGGTGGTTCGCATCGCAACAAACGTGTTAAAGTATTGTATTAGATATCGTTTTTTATGAAGAGATATCCAGTACTCGCAGTGCAGGTGGCCTGTACGAGATAAGTTTCAAAACTCTAGTTTATTCAACGCTAATGAATCGCAAGCTGTGAAACATCGAAACACAGTTCATAAGTGACTTTAATATGGTAATACAAGTTTGGATTTACTGGCATAGCTACGAAATGTGCCACTAACGACAACTGCAGCAATAAACGAAAATTTAGTATACGGTTTTCTTTTGCAAAGAAAACCAGTAACCGAAGCCTTCAAAAGCGCTAATATTGAGATAAAGTCTCCAAAGAGATCTCGACAAGCTTAAAGAATATGCGCTTTTGATCTTCGTTGCCGTCTCTTGAAAAAACGAGCTTTGAAAATAGAATGTCTGCAGTTAGACTCCCTCTTTCAGATAAAATTCAAACATCCCTCAAAAGCGCGTATCTTACGAGATGCAAAGCTACAGGAAGTGATATGAACAGAGAAGACAGAAACTCGTCTTTGTGAGGGACATTCGAATGCACTCGAGAGCTTCAAAAAGTGCTGAGTCACGTCGTGGATGACTGCAAAGACACAGCTACGTGGAGGCAAAAGCTGCAACTGCTGGATGGATTCTACAACAGCCACACGGACGCAAAAATTAAAGCTGCAAACACATCCTTGCTGCCTGCACAGCCAGGCTGGCCCTCCGGTGTACTTGTGCAGGTCCATTGAACGAAATCGCTGCATCACACGGTGCAGCAGATATGTTGATGGAAGGATCTTTGATTTTTCAATCAAAACCACAATGAGTGGAAACTCTCCCGGTGCCTCCATTGAAGAGCACGAACTCAGGGACCTCAATCACAATTGCACGTGAAACTAGGGTCTATTCACTGAAATAAATGGAATCAAGCCCATGTCATACTCCTCCCCTAAGGTACGTCGGAGAGGAAAGGAGGGTTGCAGGGGACACAGCCCCCCTTCGCAGTTCCCAGGTGCGATGTATGGGCGCGCAGGCGAGTCTCAGGTCTGCGTTTTAAAGAAACGCCACCTATTATTAGGCGCTCAGTAGCTCTTGTTTACAGGACCTGCAAGGGGATAATTAAGCGCAACACGAGCCTAACGAAGCAACTAAAACTTAGGGTGAGCTTCTCGCGCCTACCAAGCGGCTGCATCCAAATAATTCAGGATTTTCCTCACGTACAGCAAGTAGATTGAGGAACAAGTGGAGACCTACACGCTACACGTGCATGGTGGATAAGTGGAGCCACACACGCTACACGTGCATGGTGGATAAGTGGAGCCACACACGCTACACGTGCATGGTGGATAAGTGGAGCCACACACGCTACACGTGCATGGAGAATAAGTGGAGCCACACACGCTACACGTGCATGGAGGATCAGTGGAGCCCCACACGCTACACGTGCATGGAGGATAAGTGGAGACCCACACGCTACACGTGCATGGTAGATAAGTGGAGCCCCACACGCTACACGTGCATGGTGGATAAGTGGAGCCACACACGCTACATGTACGTAGAATAAATAGGAACACACATATTCCGCCACTCGAGTACCGGCCTGCCTGTCAGTTCCACCTGTCAGTTGACCTGAGAGTACACGACAGATCAGAAAAAATGCAAAGGGTTTCAAGTCAAAGTTTTTCAAAATCCCGTACGCCTGTTCCGGATTACCTAGCAGGCCTATCTGAATTAATGGGCTTGCTTGAATTCCTCTATTATCTAGGGGAAAGATTTATGAGCATAATAATCTCAAAAATGTCCGGAAATACGATACATAGTATACTGACAGGCACGTCAAGACCTCAATAACGTACAACAGATACGAGTTTGTTCGAAGTGTAAGAGGAATACGCGTAAATACAGACATGCCAAGTAACGAACAAATTAATCCTTGTCAGAGTATCTGCTCTCTACTCATAGCTTGGACGTTCAAATTTCAATCGTTACCTATCGAGAATCTTCAGGGTAGGTAAAGTAGGGACCACAATGAGAACTGTAATAGCAAAACAAATGAAAATTAGATACGAACTTTTTTAAATAAAATAATATCCGTAAAAATTTTAGCAAAAAAAATTCGGTGGAAAGATAAATTGGCATTAGAAATGAAAGACAGAGAGAATCTGTGAGTGTCGGGGAATGCATCAGCTGTAATGGACAAAATCACAGCCCTACTGCAGGGAAAGCTCTGCTTTCGGCATGGGACTAGTGTAGCAGCCCAAGAGTGGGACAAAACGGCTCGTTTTTACTGCTTTATTTAATTCTATCTCCTCATCTCCTGATGACACAGCGCTAGGCCCACACCACGAGGGCAGAAAGAGAGCTCAGCAAACGCAATTAGCAGCGTTAGTGCTGCTGGACACAACATTTGGAGAGCTCTTGTTTCATTGTCAACACCCTGTCAAAAATTGTCAACAAGACGATTAAGTGTCAGCTGTCAAGACGCAAGAAGACGATTAACTGTCAGCTGTCAAGACGACAACAAGACTAGCGGGCTTAGCGGGTTGAGTGCACGGCGCGGCGTACGAGAAATAACTCGTGTCCATGGCCGGGTTCGAACCCGCGGTCTTTCTACATGAAGCAGAGACCCGATAGAGAACACGGGCCGCAGACCACTCGACCACGGTGGCTGCTGTCATTAACTGTCAGCTGTCAAGACGACAACAAGACGATTAACTGTCAGCTGTCAAGTCGACAGCAAGACGATTAATGCAAAATCAGCTTTAAATAAAAACTGTTGAATATTTTAATCAACAGCAGCTATCCACTTGGAGGTTGACTCTCGATAAAAAATAATTATTTGTGGAGATTGGTGTGAGAAAATTTTGATGTTATTTGAATCATCTTTCATTATAGTTTCCGACCAACAAGTGGTACGTCTTACGAGAGTTTTCGAGTGCAATTCGTTTCTGAAATCAACAACAAAATTCTGTTTTATTTGCAATATAGTCAATCCTCAACAAGGTAAATCAAAAATCGGCTAACGAGAAAATCTACGAAGCTCTCGCAAAGCCTGCGTCTGCCACCTAGGGATGTGGAAGCAAGTTTGTACTCTGCTACAATATCGATTTACCAGGACAAAAGAGCAGCCAAACAAACGTCGCTACGTTGAAAACCTTCTCTTCATTGACGGGAAAGAATAATAGCAGCTGCCCAACGGGCCTCCAAACGACAAAGTTCCCTCAAGAAAAAGAGTCCATTCCCGCTTCAATTGGCGACATTGACTAGGTAACTTTGTCACTTTTTCCCTCGATGAACGCCTGAGTTTCATCCACACCCCAGACAAGAAACAAAAGACAAAGAAAATGAGAGAATGAAAGCAAGGACGAAAGGAGACGACACGTGATGCATGTATAGAGGTAGAAAAAATGCGCTTTTCAGTTATCCAGGTAAAAAAGAAGCAGCAGCAGTTACCCAACAATCTACAGACCTCACGTACAGTCAATACACAGTTAAAATTTCCTTTTGATTTACTACGATGACGCCACATGCATACCTTTAGCTTAATACAGACACCTACAACAGTGACCCATTGCAACAAGGCAGCAAAAACACTTCGATACGTTTGATTTTTATCCTCTGGAACAATGACCCAAAAAATGCAAATGAAAAAGGATTCACTTGATGCTTCCAGCAATGCTCAGCGTGGAAATTACGTTGACCGTTCTTATTTAAGCGTGTATCATAAAAACAGAGATAATAATATCATTTCATTACGCCAAAACAATGCAGAAAAAAGTTATGCTATTACTTTGTGTCCCCAATTTCGATAGATATTAGTCATGCGCAACTCATAGACTGGAATCCATCAGTTGATTGTGAAGTTTAAAAGTCTGCATTATTTGGGAAAATTGAGACTAGCCGTTAGTTAAAAAAATCGTCTCTAATTAGGTTCTTAATTCGAAAAGAAAGATGCAAAAATACGTGATGAATTCAAAACGAAGAAGGACTTCGTAATTGACAGACTGAAGGGTCCCCTTCATTGGGACTTGCAAACCATCACCACAAAATACAGGGTGTCCATAAAGTTTCTTATAAAAGTCTCATAAAATCTCAACAGCACCTCTTTCACAAACAAAATTCTTGAAATACATAAATAAATACTGAATACAATAGAACAAATATGAATAAAATATTTTATCAATTGCATTTGTAATAGATTTTTGAAATGGTAAAGAGACTTTATGGACACCCTGTACATCTTCAGACCACTTTGGTACCTCATTAACACCAAGTTTGTTTGGGTGCTACGTTTAATGTTAGGAAATACACGGAGCTGGTGAGAACTAGTGAAAATCTCACATTATTGACAATATTAATTCTAGAACCTCTTGACACAATATTTTTAAAGACACTCGTTCAACGAAGATTCAGTGCACTAAAACTTTTGTACCTCGCTATTACTCTCCAGAGACACCAGAACTTTTCAGATTACTTCTCCTTCATAAATAGTATAACGGACATTTGTGTTAACAAACACTTCTAAAATCTGAGTGAATCCATCTTCTAGAATACCCCAGGATTGTTTTTTTTGGAGGGTTGTAAACAGAAGCGTCAGCAAAATACAGTGCTACATGAGTCAGGTCTCGCATTCAAGCAGGTCTGACAGACCGACGAGACTGGAAGGCATTAAAGAGGAGGGCAGACGAAGGCGGTGTCGTGCATCACTTTAACGCTGCGGTGCATCATAAAACTCATCTGTACATGAACGCCATTTGCACAATGTGTGAAGCATGCGTGAATGTGCAAATATCGTCTCTAGTCGTTTTCTAGAAAATAAAATATTCGTTTCATACTAGTATCACATAAAAAATAGATTATACAGGGTGGCCCATAAGTAAGGTACATTTTTAAAATTATTATAGTTGTGAGACTAAAAATGGCAAAGAGATTTGGTTAATTCAGAATGAAAGAAAAAATTTCAAAGTTTAATATAAATTTATAAATGAAACAAAATACGTTCAACTATGGAATACCATATCTTTTAAATGACCTCTATTATTAGTCTAACAATGGCGTACTCTTTCAACGGTGCTGTTTATTACTTTCCTTAATGTCTGGTGAAATGTCGTTGATCCCTTAAATGATGTTTAGTTTCAATTGCTGTAAAGTATCAGGTATTTCAATGTAAACATTTTCATTTAAGTATTCCCAGAGAAAGAAATCAGGAGCACTTAGATGTGGAGATCAAGGCGGCCATGGTATATCAGGTATATCACAAAAACGAGAAATTATTCTATTTGGAAAAATTGCTTTTAATATTTGCATTCTTTCTTTCGCTGTGTGCGCTGTAGCTCCATCTTGTTAGAAAAAGGTAATCTCTGTGTCATTATCTTCAATTTCAGGTATCAAATATTCTTGAATCATCTTTCTAAACAGGTTTCCATTAACACCAATTGCATCACCATTAGCATCTTAAAAAAAATATGGTCCAATGATCCTCGAAGACGTGATGCCACACCATACTGTTACTTTAGCTGAGTGAAGTGGATGTTCATGAATTTCTTTCGGATTTTCTGAAGCCCAGAATCTACAATTTTGCTGATTAACAAAATCAATGAGGGGAAAATGTGCCTCATCAGTCATTATTAAATTCTTTACAAAGTTTTCATTGTTGCTAGCTGCAGAAATCTATTCGCAAAATCTAATCGCTTTTGGTAGTCCGTAGGATGGAGTTCTTGAGTTAATGGAATTTTATATGGACAATACTTTAGATCTTTCATCAAAATACGTTGCAGTGAGGTACGTGACATTCTCAGTTGAATTGAACGTCTCCTAGTTGACGTTTTGGGCCCATCAGCAACACTCGTTGCAACAAGCTGAATTGAAGCACCAGTTCGTATGGTCCGTGGCCTGCCACAACGTTGTCTGTCTGCTGTTGTTCCAGTTTCTCTAAATTTAAATACCAGTTTTTTATGCACTTCTTCAAAGTACTTCTTTCAATACCATCAATATTCCTGTAATTCCACTGAACTGTAGTAACCGAACAATTACATCGGAAGTAAAGTTCCACAATTTTTGCTCGTTTTTTCCATTACGTAGCGATTCATTTTGGGGGTGGATTCTATGAATTTTTTGGGCAAATGTTATGATTGTTGGTAGACTTGATACGGTGGTAGAAAACTTTGAAATCTCCTCATTCGTTCTGAATTAACCCAATATCTTTACGGTTGGAGTTTTATAGTTATAATAGTTTCAAAAAGGTACCTCACTCATGGGCCACCTGGTAGAAGGACAAGTGTGTAGCTTCCAGAGAAGTAACGCGCGTAGCAATCGACGTCCTAATGGGCTGACATGACTTTTACTTTTGCAAGTTATCTCTGCAGCTTTGTACAACTGCAACATATGCCAGCTTATGTTCGAGTCTTCATCCACGATTGATTCGTTAAAAAAATTATGGGAACAGTATGCAACCGAAAATATTTCTTCATCCATTCGACTTCGACTAACTACTACAGTACTATCTACAGAGAGTGATATTACAAAAACAATTCATAGAGATATTGAATCGCTACACTTTAATAAAACAAGGGTGTCTATGCTACCCCATCGGAAATTTTTAAATTAAAAAAGTAACAACAAATTCATGACAGAGGACTATGTGAACAATGCAACAGAAGAAAATGGGGCCGAGGGAATAAAAGATTAAGAACAAAAACGTTCATACTTTTATGGCAATCATCATCACCATTTGTCAGCCACGTGGCCGAGTGGAGAACGAGGGCGCTGAGACAGCGACGGACTCACGAGAGTGCCGAGATCAATTGTCTCATACTGGCTGCACAATTTATTTAACCCATTAGCGCCCACTGTTCTCATTTAAGGACAGGCTATAAAGGCTAAATTAGGCTAACGCCAAAGTTATTTCTCCACCAAACGAAACATTGCGTAAATTACCCCTTATATCTACACCTTTTTATTTCCAACTGTAGAACGAAACATTTAGAATATAGGGCTAAAGTGAATGATTTCTAATAGACTTGACCTACTATACATAGTATGATGGGAGCTAATGGGTTATAATAAGAGAACCAAAAGCAAGAACGAGAAAATCTTGCATTTTGATCGTAACGGGAAGAAAACGAACAGAGATAAATGAGAACCTGCTATTTCTCTAGGACGTGCTCTCAAAAAACGACCATCCTGTACCATAGTACAACATGCTTCTATACTGAAGGTAATAGTTATTTTTTTACTTTTGCAGATATGGTGCCCTTGCAGCAATAGATGTGGTTCTCACATGGGTCAGAACAGCATTTGCAGTTTTATTGTAACGTTAAAATTAATTATGCAACTCAAAATGAAAGACTTGGACACCTGACGGATTTACTGAAGGGGTTTATTGTAAATCCTGTCTTCATCGCAGAACTAATTTAAATGTAAAATTTCGTATAAATTGCAATGACTGACAGAAATTGACATTAATTTGACAATAAGGTTAGACTGGGTGGATCTTCTTCAAGATTCAATGTTCGATGAAAAACATAAATAAAGTTTGTATTTAACACGTTTCCTGCGAAGGGACCCACTGGTGGGTCACTTAGGTTAGGTACTGTAATATTTTCCAAGTCTTTTAGTGACTACGTGTACAAAGTAAAGATTTGCACCGGCTAGGCAATCGCAAGAAACGTTAATGGCATCGATTATCAAACATTGCTTATTTCAATGGTAGTCAGCTAATTGAAACACTACATTCAAGAGAATAGAAAAGAAAATAATTTTACGTGGCTACATTTACAGCATTTTCCGTAAATTTACGAGAAAAATACGGTACACGTAACAAAATAAAATACGACACACTTTGCAGACTTCAATGCGGCACACGTTGCTGACCTATAATAAATACGGCACGCGTTGCAAGCTCAGTGCGGCACACATTAGAAAACTCAACACGACGCACATTACAAAACAGGTCGCGACATGCGTTACAAAACAAGCTTCCAATCGACCTGAGTTCCAGTTTAGTCGTTATTTCGAATCCTGTGGTGTTCAATAGTATGAAAACATTCACTATGATATTATAACGGCGACTGGAATTCTAAATCCCTTTTCTACACTATTTTATGCTCAATAGGCAAAGCGTTTCCGGTCAAAAATCTCAAGAAAATAGGAAAATGCAGCTGTTAAAGAACAAAGAATTTTGAGAAAAGAAGGTCTACGCTGGAAGTCGTTCCGAGGCTGCGGCACTGCTCACGCCAGTCGTAAAAAAAGATGACCGGAAAACGCACCTGCAGACGCGGGCTGACGTCAACAGGTTACTCAACCAGATGTGCTAACCGATGAGGTAACCACTTTACCACAGGGACCTTCAGATGTGCTAACCGATGAGGTAACCACTTTACCACAGGGACCTTCAGATGTGCTAACCGATGAGGTAACCACTTTACCACAGGGACGATCAGATGTGCTAACCGATGAGGTAACCACTTTACCACATGGACCTTCAGATGTGCTAACTCTTTTGTACTGCAATCGTGAACACTTGTTGATGATTAAACCGCCACCGCTGCAGAAAAGCTTCAGAAGGAATTTTGGTGGCAGAACGAATCTTGATAGTGAATTTTCTTAACTGGGAACAGTCGTTAGATTTAAATATTTTCCGGTAGATAGTAATACTTTATAACAGAATGAGGTTGAATGAAAGTAATTGCCATGAGTTTTTCCTGCCACAAGCGTATGTTAAAGAATATAATAGAATAGAATATGGCAACAGGAAGATGCCGCTTAGTCCATTCTTGGGTTGCTATTCAAGTGCCATGCCTAACTTCGGGTTGTAAGTTAAGTCAAAGTGTTTTTAATCATTCTTTTAACAGTTTAAGATGAGTTTTCCACCCAAAATTCGAACCATGTGGAAACTTTATGTATCGTTCCTCTTAAAAATCTTCAAATAATGTCATGAAAGGTTGTATTTTTGAGATACTTATAATTATTTTGAATTTTCGATGTTCATAGTAAACGAACAACAGAAGATGACATATATAAAAAAAATCAACATCAGACGCAAACAAGAGAAAACTTGTTTGCGGTCTTAAGATGTCGGTCTCGAGCGAAGGAAAACTTTCCAGATGCAAAAACATGGAAACTAGCACCACATCGATTTAGGCCGAGATTTTGGAACGTTAGTTCTTATCACAAGAACGCCTTGAGAACAGCATACTGTACGTGCAATCTGTTACAGTAAGAGAGAGCAGTTAGTTGTGGTGAGAGGACAGCGGATATTAAGGAAAAACATCAGTTCTGATGTACTGTACATACAAGTTATCCTCCATATTTCAGTTCACACTTATAGTTGATCGATTGAACGGGAAAAATACAAATTTCTTGACGATGGTGATCTCTCACATGTATATTATTTTATCCCCATTGTCTTCCAAGAACAAACGAACTGCAACTTGCGAATCTTTCCTTCATTCGCTTTAAATGTCGATAACGCAACAAGATTTGTCAACAGCCTCCACACAACTTGCGGCACTCCATCAAGAGTCGTTACACAATGGAATACAACTGGATTATAAAAATGTATTGTAATTGTCGGTACCAGGTCTCCACAACAAAATTCTAGACTACTAGTGGAACTGGTTGCTGTTCCGTTATTACATGAGCAAAACATGCAACCAAGTTGAATTTTATTTCCAAATTAACGACAGTTTCACTTGACTGAGATATCTTTTACGTAAGCTTACAAAATTTCAGAGAAAATCCCATTCATCCGGACCCTCACATCGACTGAAATCATCGGTATTACCAACGGAGCTTTATTTAGTGTTTCACAAACACTGTAGTGGTAACATAGCTGCTACTGCTACACAAACACAGGTTGGTATCAGGGCTACTGCTACACAAACACAGGTTGGTATCAGGGCTACTGCTACACAAACACTGGTTGGTATCAGGGCTACTGCTACACAAACACTGGTTGGTATCAGGGCTACTGCTACACAAACACTGGGGCTTCAGAACGATTTACGTAGGGTCTGATAAGCAAGTAAAAGTATATTTAAAGCCCACTATAAAGAAGAAAAAACCATCATAATTTGAAGAATTGATACATTTTGGCATAATAACTATTTTAAGTAAAACTCTAGTAAAGTTTTGTGCATGTCATAGAAACACAGCGTCACGGTTTATACTGATCAATTCATCAGAAGTAATGTACAGTCTTTCTCGTGAACGAAGAGTCATTTCCACTCACAAAACGAAGACGGATTGCCGCACAGCAATAATAATTGTTCCACAGAGCGCGACTGTTTTCTTTATTAGAATCCAAAGAAATCTCGCAGGCAACAGGAGCGAGGCCAAAGAGACGGGAGCTCGAGATCTCGGGTCTCCGCTTCCAAAACATGCATTAGGAAATTGGTGAGAGCGCGTAGTTGGGGGACAGAAGCATCGGGCTTTGCGGTGGTAAAATGATGAAAGTCTTCAAACGTAGTAACTCTGGGCCATTTGTTTTTGGCTCGCCTTATCGTACGTTAGAACGCGTTGTTTGATTGCTGCAACGCCCACCACTTCTTCATAAAATGAAGCCCACGTCAAGTCTTTCACTCACAGATTTTTCTTTCACCGGTGATTGCAGAATACAATGAACGGTATTGTTAGTTCTTGCAAGCACCGCTTGAAAACTTCTATACGAAGGTTACATTTCCGAGCTTTAATACCAACAAGCTTTTAAAATCACTGAACCCATTATACACCCGTGTTCACCTGTGCCTGCTACCTTTATCAACTCAAAATCTGAGGAAAAAACTCAGTTCTTCGTTATTTGTAGAAGATTCTTCTCATCTGGAGAAGAAGCTCAATTCCTCCCTCTTTCTGGGAGCTTGCCTCCCGTGAGCCGCCAGCGAGGGCTCGCGCGCCCGAAGTTGCTCGGTGGAAACACTTGTATCCACAAAGATTTATGGTGACGGTGGCCGCCGAAATCTAAAGTAGTGTTCAATTTACAGGACGCGAGGCTTTAATGGGCTCAATTGAGGCAAAACCGTCTGGCACGGAAGTGCACTCCGAGAGACAAAGTGGAGTGGGACGAGCGATCCTCTTTAAAGAGACGCGTCCCTGAAGCGGGCAACGTGCTTCCTAGCGGGACCACCTCGCTCCCACACAGCCTTCATCCCTCGTACGAGTGAAAGCTCGGCAGCAGCTAGAGTGGGTGAGTCAAGAATGAGGAAGGGGGATGAGCGCTGGAGTGGGAAGGGCAAGGAGTGGGGCAGGGACATCATCTGCCTCAGCTAATAAAAAGCAGTGCATTGTATGCAGTGCATTGTATACATGTACTGTATGATCATGCAGACGAGTCTACGCTGATCTTCTAACCCAGCATGTTATGTAGTGGCCTATGGTTCCGAGAAAAATGAGCCAAAGAGAAAAATGCAGTCACTGACAAGGTAGACTTACACTCATTTTAAAATTTAACTTCCGTTTCTACTCAGAATGATCACAGAAAACTCGAGAACGACATCAGCACGACAATTTGCCAAATTTGAGGCGACTATGTTAACGTGTATGTTGAATAAGCTTAGAAAATAAAAGATGAAGACGAGACAGCAAGGACTATATCATTGTAATATTAAATGGGCAAACGACTTTACGAAGAAAATTCCAATTATGGGAACAACAGCCATCTGCAGATTGTATATGGACCAAGTCTTCCAATGATGCAGCCAAGTTTCCAGCTTAGGACTGGAAGCTTCCACTCCCTCGGAGTGGACTGAGTGAATCTGTGCGCTGGAGGAGTGGAAGTGGGAACTGCACGCTGGAAAAGTGGAAGTGGGAACTGCACGCTGGAAGAGTGGAAGTGGGAACTGCACGCTGGAAAAGTGGAAGTGGGAACTGCGCGCTGGAAGAGTGGAAGTGGGAACTGCACGCTGGAGGATTGGAAGTCGGAACTGCACGCTGGAGGAGTGAAAGTGTGAACTGCACGCTGGAGGAGTGGAAGTGTGAACTGCACGCTGGAGGAGTGGAAGTGTGAACTGCACGCTGGAGGAGTGGAAGTGTGAACTGCACGCTGGAGGAGCGGAAGTGGGAACTGCACGCTGGAGGAGTGGAGACGAGGGAAAACTGCAGCAAAAGATCTCGTGGAACTAGCGCTCGCGTGGACGTTCTGTCGTAAATGAAATCCACAGTAAAATTTTCACCAAAAGAGTCACTCGAGGTGACCGTGTTTTAGCTCACAATAAATGCAGGTGACGAGAGCGAGCATTTAAGCCACACCAGCAAATTGGATTTACATGACTAGAAATTTTAATAGGATGAGCCTGCATCGCTATCAATATTTAAATCGCCAAGGATTTAGTAAATTCCATTGTTTAAGAATTTAAAAAAAATTGCGAAGTATCGTCACAAAGGTAATCAACAAACAACGTGCAATAGCAACAAGTTTGTTCTATAAATGTATGTAATTTAAAGAGCAAATCTGAAGTTCAGCATCTTTATTGTGTTCTGCAACTCCAAGAAGTTTTTAAGTTAGTGCACAGTTTGCCATGCATGGAGAAATTTGTGGGAAAGGTCCAATGAAATTTAAGGTTTATTTCAGAGGACGATGTCTGAAATTCAATGTGATACACGAGCAAACTAACTTCTACTCATCAAACATGTTTATTCACATCAACATTATCATTAGTAAGATGGAAGTAATATTCAAACTATCACAAAAGTTCCCTCAACAGTCACAGTAGCGAAGACAGACCAGCAGGTGAAAGTTGTATTACTCTCCACGTCGAGCCATGGCCTAGTCAAGTCACTTCGATAGTTAAGTCAAAGAAATAACCCAACAGTCATAAATAACCAATTCAGGGAATCCAGAATTGACATTACTACTTCATTGAAAGGCTACGAGGTGAACACAGCATAGATTACATGCGAGTCATCATATGATTGACTGTGGAAATCATCATCGAGTTCCATTACGAGTAGATTAAATTGTAATTAAACGCTGATTGTCCATTATTCAGAAATAGCACTTTGATCCAACATTAATAAGAACAGTTACGTAGCTTGTCTGCCCCATTACGTACAGGACCCTCAACTGAAAGGGCCATAAACCCTCCAAGTTTTCGTTCAATGTTTAGCTTTATTGTTCAGGTAATCAAGTGATCGCTTACCGGTCGCACGACCTAACATTTGTGAGGACACAATCGCAGATTTTCGTATTTGTTCGTACGGGCGCCACTAGCGGCTAATTCTGAAGACCTCGGTGAGATGTGCGCTTTCGGTGAAGA
>VCRD01000515.1:32196-43214 GCA_006783055.1 Trinorchestia longiramus
GGTATTACGTGATAACTTCATGAAGAGAGGTATTAAACAATAACTTTGTGAGGAGAAGAGTCAGGTAACACAAATTTGTGTGGAGGTAATAGGTAACAACTTTGTGCGGCAGGGTAATAGGCAACACAACTCTGTGTATGGAGGTATTAAGAAGTATAACATTGTGTAGCGGGGTAATAGGTAACACATTTTTGTGTGTGGGGGGGGGTATTAGGTAACACAGCTCTATGTAGAGATGTATTAGGTAACAACTGAGGAGAGGTATTAGATAGACTCTGTTATCCAGAGAGAGTTGTTGGATGCGTAACTCCCACAGGAGAGGCAATAAACAACACTGCCAACTGGAGGAAGGTGATAGATGAATGTTGCTTTTTGAAGAAAGGTATTACAGTTTAGGAGATTAACACTCTCCAATTTAGAAAACTGGAGAGAAGTATTACATTTATTTGGTGTGATATTAGTTGAACAAAACGTAAACTGAATCTTCTAATTATACACTCGCATGAGGGCTCGTCTGTTTAGGGTGTCATCACGATGATCAGGTAAATAAAGGTTGCACACGAACGCCAAACACAGGCACTTTGGTTTGGTTGTCCAAGTTTAACAAATTAACATTAGTGTTTGAATTGGAGGAATGTACGCGCACGATTTATGGTAAATATTTACCATGTGAACGTAGTATGCAACCAAGTTATCACAGAAAACAGATTGTTATTTCGAGAAAGTAATAAAAACGAAATGTTAGTGAACGGCACACGAACAAGCGAAGTATGTGTGAAGCCTGTGGCGGTCATGAAACCGGAACGTGGCCCCGCTGCCATTTGATTCAGGCTAAAGCTTTCTGCGGAGATTGAGTGCAGTTTTGCGGGAGTGCCTGTTAATTAGGAGAATTTAGTGCTCCAGAATTGGCAGGAATGCTTCATAAAACGGGCCGGAACGAGGACCTCGCCTGCCAACACCACATCAAAAGTTCTACCCTCCTTCAACCACCACAAACCTGTCATCTACACTCGACCTGACATCGTCCTCGAGACCTGAACACGTACGAAACCTGATAGAATGAGTGGGTACTTCAATATTGAAACGCTAGAGGGTAACTAGATACTCTAGTATTATAACGCAAGAGACTCATATTAGGTACTCCAGTATTATAACGCAAGAAACTCATTGTACTAGATACTCCAGTATTATAACGCAAGAAACTCATATTAGGTACTCCAGTATTATAACGCGAGGTACTCATTATATTAGGTACTCCAGTATTATAACGCGAGATAATCATTATATTAGATACTCCAGTATTATAACGGAAGATACTCATTGTACTCGACACTCCAGTATTATAACGCGAGATAATCATTATATTAGATACTCCAGTATTATAACGGAAGATACTCATTGTACTAGACACTCCAGTATTATAACGCGAGGTACTCCTAATTATATTAGATACTAAAATATTATAACACGAGATACTCATTATACTCGATACTACAGTATTATAACGCGAGATACTCATTATAATAGATACTCCAGTATTATAACGGGAGAGACTTATTAAACTACATAGATACTCATTATACTACATAGATACTCCAGTTTTATAACGGGAGATACTCATTACAGTAGATACTCCAGTATTATAATCGAATGCAACACACTTCAGTATTATAATACGAAGAAATGAGCAGATACTGCATACTTCAGTATTATAGCGCGAAGCATCACCAGATACTTCAGTAATACTTTCAGAGGTTAAGAAAATCGTAAGGATTTACTCTAGCGAAGCACATTCAGTAAAGTTGGAAAGCCACACTAACAACCTTGGGCTACAAAGTTCCGAAGCGTTCAAACATTCTTTGATGTTCTACAAAAACATTTCACGACAAAGGACGCAACTAGAAAAACAACATTCATGAAATATTGATACGGTAAACTCCTGCACGAACCGCCTGAAGGTAACTGTATCCCAAATAACGTGATACAACGAATTAAAAAAACGAAAAATGAAGAGGAATTCAAAAAAAAAACTCAGGCGCTTGCCAAGTCGCTGCCATCCAGAGAACTGCAGAGCGTCAAGGCTGCTCGGACCTTCAAACTCCAGTCTGTGTTTATAAAAACAAAGACTTCTTTAAAATATCTTGAGACTTCAGCAAAGCGAATGCTGTAACTTAGAACAAATGAAATATCAAATGCTAAGTATCAGGGTTGCTCTAATCGGTCACAAAATTATCTTGAAGATGAAAGTGCAATTCTATGAATATATGAAATCAAAGCGTTAAATTCGCAAGAATTACACAACCAAGTAAGGGATTAATAATACTGGTTAATTTACCGCCAAATAATAGAAAAAAGGTTAAACATAACAGCAATATCAAGAAACATTCGTTACAAACTCAAAAACTTAACAATGCCAAGTTACACATCGCAGGCTCTCACTCCAGTATTAGAAATTCTTTATTTAAAATTGCAAGACGCAAACATTTCTT
This sequence comes from Trinorchestia longiramus, assembly GCA_006783055.1. Taxonomy (NCBI): domain Eukaryota; kingdom Metazoa; phylum Arthropoda; class Malacostraca; order Amphipoda; family Talitridae; genus Trinorchestia; species Trinorchestia longiramus. The sequence goes on from VCRD01000515.1 coordinate 34,686, forward strand.
TCAGAAGTGGCTTTTAGAGTCTCCTGATGAAACGGTTTCTAGAATTTCAGTGAAAGACGTTTCCGTAAGAAGACCTGGTTTCATAAAGGTTCAGGGTACCGTCGTACACGAGCGATATTTGCAAAAGAAACAGAAAGTAGTTCCTGCTCGAGGATTTCCTCAAACGGCGACAAAGCTCGTAGCAATAGAGAGCTCTGCAGAAGCGCTCAAGGCTTTGTGATAGGCTCAATACTCCCACCAATATCCGCAGATGACAGCCCTGAACAACATTTGCTCAGATAAAAGTGTGTAGTAATAAAAGGAATTGCCGTAAAACCACTCCAACGGAGACAAAAGCAAAGCAATGCGCGATCGGACCGAGAGTTCGGTCCATTAGTTAGATTTTACGACAATTATTCTACGCTTACGTCCATGCCAAGGTCATCTAAACTGAATTTCTTTATGGAACTTATCGATGCAAATTCTTTTCTAAAGCTTAGAACATAGCGATACATGAGAAATAATGAACTACAGCAGGATCATATGCTAGCGAGTGCTGAAACCAATTTATTTCAGGGTACATATGATTTTATTATAACTTCTAGTACACGGGGATGCTCCTTCTTTCAATAATTCCATATGTGATGATCGTACAGCTTCATTATTTCAACGAAATATTTCCTCCGGAGAAGCAGCGTAAGTTCCGTACTCTCCATCTCTGAAGTTACAGCAAATTAGGAAGAACTGTCTTACTTGTTGAAGTCCTTCAAAGTTTTGCCACTAGCGAGAACTATAATAATTGGAGGTGAGTGAGAGGAGGCTTCACCTGTCATGTCGTCGATGTCAAAGCATAGCCAATAAATATTCGGGTCACGACGTGATGATTGACATTGTGGGCTAAGACACAGACAGAGACACGACTACGTAAAAGCGTACACGCAAAAATAGAATATAAAAAAACATAGCGTCATGATAAACCCTGGCATATTTACCAATATCAGGAAGATTACCGATTGTAAGAAAGTTCATTTTGACGAAAAAACTAAGTCCAAGACAAGCCTTCTGTGTGACGACATACAACAAAGCACCAACGACTATGAACGGGCATCAACATTTTCAACCTCGTACTCAACAAGACTCGAACTTTCGACCCAACTGCTCTCGAGTCTAGTTTCCGGTGTGCTACCATCAAAGGAACACGACATACCTTGCAAATCCTGGCTATTATTATTGATGAAGCGATAAATTCTCACAGTTACCATCACAGCATTTCATATTTATACATCTTTGAGATAATTATGGTTATCCTAGAAACCATTTTCAAAATTATTTCATTATTATTAATTCTTGCACTTATTTTACCCGAGACAGAGATACACAGGACCACACGGTGCATCTACGCTTTCAAATTTAGCATTGTAGTGAAACAAATTAAGACAAAAGAAGTAGAGACTATTATACAAGATAAACAGGTTGCCCGAATGACAAGGTCTTCTCAGCAAAAGACCACAACATCAAAAAATAATTTGGCCAATCTAAAACTAGAACAAAGTTCAGTCAAATAGGTATATGTAACAAATGTTGCCAAATGTACAGAAATGAACCCAGGACACCTCAGTCTTATGTGGACGCGAACTAAGACATATTCTCTAGAGAAGAGCTCAGGATTCTGGCACCACCACTCGAGAGGAGCTCAGGATTCTGGCACCACCACTCGAGGGGAGCTCAGGATTCTGGCACCGCCACTCGAGGGGAGCTCAGGATTCTGGCACCACCACTCGAGGGAGCTCAGGATTCTGGCACCACCACTCGAGTGGAGCTGAGCGGCCCTGAGGGGACTGCTGTAGCTGTCACTCCCTTCAGGAGGACACGATCATAAAACTGAAAAAATGTAAGTATTGCTGCTCGTAATTACGGATTACAAGTCTGTGAACTTCAAGGTGAGAAACTGAGCAGGAAACTCCACTAGCGTGTGTAATCTCACCGCAAGAAGCAGTCAGATAAGAAATTTGAACCATTTCGTACGTCGTAAAGATAATTCAGGAGTAGTAAAAATAATGTTATACAATTATTCTAATTAATTATTATATTTAAGTATTTCAAAATATGTATGTGGTTAAAAGCAATGCTAGCATAATGAATGATAGTTGTGGCCTCATTTAAATTTTATTAGTAAGCACGAGGAATTGATCTTACTCAGCAATGCCACAAGACATGGCGTCACATTGCATGGTCTAATGAAGTCTATAATTAGACCTCCAGGCGACGTGATGCTCTGTCATGCAGCACCCACTGAGGGAAAGAGGGAGTTGAGGGAAGCCACTCCACGTGGGCTCTCAATAAAAGCTCCATGTATTAGGTTATGTATAGGGTGCAGCAAATTAATTTATTTTTTCAAAAAAAGTTACCTTAAAAAAAGGAAGTTATGTTGCCGCACCCTGTATATACAGTATTTGTAATATAGTGTATTTATTTATGTGATCTGACTACTAGGTGGCAGATTTACAGATAAAAGAAATCTGACATAACATCGCTGAGTAGCTGAATGGTCGGGTATGCATGCTGACAGAGGCGACTTGCAGGGGTTCGAGACTGCTTCTCAAGGCAAAAGTTCATAGACAAAAATGAGGCTCGAGTCTAAATGCACGTTTAGGTTCAATGACCTTTTGTGATCATTAGTTTAATTAATGAGTGAGAGATCTGAAAAACATTTGCTTGTGTAGGTAACATCCTATCATATAATACAAAGGCAACCCTAGTATAGGAGGTAATATTGTATAATACTAGGTTGTGTTACACTTTCATGTATTTATAAAAGGCACATGCATGTCAGTGTCATGTGACAGGGAACTGGGTATGACAGTGGGGCACTGGAACGCCTGGTCACATCAGTGGGGCACTGGAACGCCTGGTCACGTCAGTGGGGCACTGGAACGCCTGGTCACGTCAGTGGGGCACTGGAACGCCTGGTCACGTCAGTGGGGCACTGGAACGCCTGGTCACGTCAGTGGGGCCCTGGAACGCCTGGTCACGTCAGTGGGGCCCTGGAACGCCTGGTCACGTCAGTGGGGCGCTGGAACGCCTGATCACGTCAGTGGGGCACTGGAACGCCTGGTCACAGCAGACGAAGGTACTGCTAATTAATTGATTTGTTGAGTAAGTTTTTTCAACAACAATTTTGCACAGCTGCCCTGAAGCTTACACTTTCAGAACACCTGTAACATCAATAAAGAGCGCAGAAGATGCAAAGCTCGCACATCCTTCCCTCTTTTCAGTTGTTCTAACATTTGCATATCAGGACTTCGTTGCAGAGTGAGGAAGAACGTCGAAAAGGCTCGAAATGTGAAATTTTAAGTAAGTTCTTTTTATTTCTCGGCATTTCAAGCACCAGAGCTTGTTGTTATTTCAGAAACTTGAAGGAAAAGAAATGAAGTTCCTAGAAGTATTTCCGGACCAGCGAGGAGCGGTGAGAGAAAAATGACTGTAAGATTGAGAAAACCCAGTCACTAAGCGCCGCATTTTTCACCTGTACACAAAAAATTTGCATGAGAGTTCACCGGTGAGGCTAACATTTTTTATACGCATTCTCGCTCTCAGAAGATTTTAGTACGTTTATTTTCACTGCCAGAAGAGTTTAAGACCATTATTCTCACCGCCAAGAGATTCTAGTACCTTTATTCTCACTTCCACTAGATTCTAGTACCTTCAGTCTTGCAACCAGAAGCGCTTAGGACCTTTATTCTCGCTTCCAGAAGATTTTAGTACCTTTATTTTCGCTGCTAGAATAGTTTAGGATATTTATTTTGCGGCCAGAAGATTCTAGTACATTTATTTTCGCTGCTCAAACGTTTTTTCCTAATTCCTAAATTATTCCCGGAAAGAAAACTTGCCCTCAGAACGAGCAAATTAGACAAAAGCATCGAGAATTCGAAAAGATTTTGAGCTCTCACACCTGCTCCAGCGGGACGGTAAACTCACAAATCAAAATAAGCTTTCGACTCGGATTAGAAATTTAATTCCAAAACAAAATGTTTGAAACTGAAGTTATAAAAACGAAGGCATGGACGAAAGAGAAGGTACAAGTGAGGCTTCAGTAAACTTTTGAAATTACAATGACAATGCCCGGAACAAAATCTTCTACTTTGTGATTGTAAGTGAAGATTTTGCAAGGGAGAACTGGAGTCTTGAGATTTGGAATGAAGTAGGAATAAAAGGTACGAGGAATGATGGACCTGCTGCCTCTTAGCTCGTCTTGTCCGCTGCTGCACCAGCAAAAATCCACACGACTTGGAGGAACTGCACAAGATTCAACTGGAGAAACTACAACAAAAATAATACTTGGAAGACAGAGTATATGAGAGTAATTGAAGAAGTAACATAGGAATAGCACGTGGAGGAGAAACCACACGGGAAGTAATTGAAGAAGTAACATAGGAATAGCACGTGGAGGAGAAACCACACGGGAAGTAGTTGAAGAAGTAATACAGGAATAGTACGTGGAGGAGAAACTTCACGGGAAGTAGTTAAAGAAGTAATACAGGAATAGCACGTGGAGGAGAAACTTCACGGGAAGTAGTTAAAGAAGTAATACAAGAATAGCATGGGGAGGAGAAACTACACGGAAAATAGTTAAAGTAACTACATGAGCAGTGTTTAGAAGACGACTGAAGCAAATGTAAGACGATACATTAAACTACTTACGAGGATCCACATTAACACGAGAAAAAGAAGCAGCACTTGTTGCAGCAATTAAATAAATAACAGCAATTACTGAAAGCAACAGTGGATAATTAGCTGCAATAGTAATAGCACTGACATCAGCTGCGGCAGCAGTAGAATTAATTAGTAGCAATTCTAGGAAGAGGAGATCAGGCGGTGGCAATTTGCAGGCGCTTGCAGTAGCGTCGTCATGGAGTCCAACACTGTGTCTGTAATTAACACATCGTCTCTGATTCCTGTGCATCATTGTTTTATTCATCGTTTTCATGCATAGAAATGTTATTTCTGAGGTAAGCGTCCATTGTATTGTGCTGCGATTCGCGACGTGCAGCACGGCAAGCAAGTATATGACAGTTTCCTCATTTTTTGGGCATTCATTTGCAATAATGGAAATATATTGTTAGTTTAGATTAGAAACTGGAACTTTGAAATTTGTTAACGATGTACTCCATCACTGAACAGGTTCTCATGTTTGATAAAAAGAGTGTCATTTGAAATAACTGGATCGTCTTAAACGGGAAGGCACAAGGAAATTGTCAAGCATAGATTTTAAACATACAATATAATGGAATGGAATAAATCGGATTACCTGAACCTGAACTATATTGTAGCTGAAAGCGCATTCCAATTCTTATGACGGCCATGGAAGGGCTAGAACGCTCTCTAGATTTAAATATCTACATATCTTTATAGTTGCCATAGTGCTGTCATTCTTAATTTTAGTATAAGTGCATCCAAATGAATGTATTTGTATTTGGTAGCATGTTAGCCAGGGAAACAAAGTTACCGGATCTGGTTGTCACTCTGGCCTCCACATGGCACGCTCGAGGGATGGACATAACCGTGAGTTATGCACGTGGCTGTAGTGTATAAAATAAAACTATAATAACATATCACTTTTTAAGTGAAGTAAATACGCAAATTACTCTTTCTTATGGACTATGTGAGTGAACCACGCTGTCCTGTAGACTAGATACGCGAACAACTTGTTCTTGTAGATTGGACACACGAATCCTGTCTCCTGTAAAACAGATACGCGAATCACTCTTTCTTGTAGAACCGATACATGAATCCTTTTTTCCCGCAGAATAAACGAGTAAAGTCATCGCCGTTTCCCACCATGGAAAATCCCTGGAGCCGCTCAAAGCAACAGGCATCAGAAAAACACAGCAGTTCAAGCGAGGGAAAAACAGGCCTCGCTTGAGTGGATACTGCAAAGGGTGTCGCCAATGCAAGCATGAGACGAAGCGAAATTTCCAAGTAAATTTTAATACATTCTAAGCTGCGGCAACAATCCTTGGAATTTTTCTCCGAGATCAGATGAGCAGGTATTTTATTAGTATACACATTATATCAAATACTTTGCAACAGAAAATAAGAATTCTCAGTTCCACTGTTATTGAGACATTGGTCTAATTATGCTGAAGCGCAGCACTGTTTTACTCAGCACTGCCACATAGCTCTTGTATAAATAGCTAAGCCAGCTTAAGAAGATTGAACACTACACTAAGAGAGTCAGTCGCTCAGTCAGCATGCTAATCTATTTGTTTTCACACAGTTACAGTGATGGCATTCTTAGTAGGTTTAGCTAATTCATTATGAGCCAATCGTTGGCTGTACCTGTCTCCGAAGGTGAGGGAGCGATGGACCAGGGGACTACCACTCAAAATTGTTCATATAAAGAAACACAAAGCTGCATATATTAAAAAAAAAGCTACCGCATGTAACATTTTTGACAAGCTATCACATGAGAGGTGGGATATTAAGGGAAACTAAGCTTCTATGCGGGAAATTATTAAGCAAAACTACGCATAAAGAGGCAAGAGGCGGGAGTGCGGCCAAGCATGCCGCGTTAAGATGGTTCTAAAAATGCAATTTAATTAGCGTCCATGAGAACAATTTACATAAAAAGAACGTGCCATCACTCTCGTGTCGCGACTGTTGTTCATTAAGGGTCGTCTCTACAAAAATGACATTTGATGACGGAGTTTGGTGGCAATTACGACGCGCAGGCTGAGCACGACATCAAGAAGCATCTCTTGCCAAGGAACCTCTAAAGCAATACCTGATGTAGGGGGATATTGATCGGCCCAGGTCTCTTGATCCAAGATGAGTATATTCGTTTCATGCAGTAATACGACACATGAAGACTTAAAATAAATTTGACAGGTCAAATGTCATACAGCACAAAGTGTCAACAAAATCAACTCCCGTGGACTGAACTGTGGCAGGAAAAAAAATAATATTTACAGAGATGTGGGAAAGAACGTCCTCTACATTTGGCAGGCTTCACAATATTCTACGAGTCAGTGCTCCCTATGGAGGTGCTGTATTTCCAGCTTCTGCCGTTCTAGCACTCAGTGTGGTGTAGGTGTGTTGAAGAATGAGGATTAGTACTAACGAAAGTTACTTTCATTTAGCATACTTTTAAATGTTTATATATCAACTGCAGCCGCTGTAAGGGATGAGCTCAGTGATGGTGTCCCAAAATTAGCAGGATGCCTCAATCGGTTTTGGCGTATCATTTAGGGAAGAATAGAGGTACTAGTGTCTCATTTCAGTATTCATAATTATTGAATATGGTCATCGGCTCGGTATATAAGTACTTTAATTTGCGAATGTTCATCAGGTCGAGAGAAATAGCCCCCACGATCAGTTTCTGTATGTTTTCAGGGAAGGAATTCAACGCTCGTGTTGTGCTATTAGTGCGGAGTGGAACACTGCAAAGTTGCAGACTGTGTCCGGCAGATTTGGATATCTGCTGAAACAGTCGTGCAAACATTGGATCGTGCCTGAAGCTCCAAGACAACAGGACAGCTTTTTTAACGCAGAAATGGCAAAAGCAGACGCGAACGCTGTTTTAAAGCCTTTGAAGTAGTACAATCTTGAATTTCAGCAGCTTTAGAACTTGAAGAGTTCAAAATTTTGATATGTTCACTGAATTCAAGCGCATCATTGAAGTGATTGTCATAGGTAGTTCTTGGACCTCTTTAGTAGAAATAAACAAAAGAAATCTAAATCACCTAGCATAGTAAAAAAGCATACAATCAATGGTTAATTAAAATGGGTGTGGGAGAACTGTTTGAATGTTCAATATTTATTGCCATATTATTTCAGCTGTGCTGTGTGACATTACGCAGCACCAATACAATTGAACGCAATAGTAACTGCATGTCACAGGGCAAAAATAACAGCATAACTATAATCACAGTTATACTATAATATATATACATAATATAATAATAATATATAATAATATAATTATAGGTGTGTGTCGCTTATTATAATAAGCGACACACCTAATTAACAGCAATAATAGCGGCATGATAATCAGTAATAATGGGTACATAATTAGAAGCAATAGACGCATATCATTCAATGGAAGTAGAAGTGAAACAGTCACAAGTTATAGTAGCCACATAATTTACAATAATTGTAGCAGAATACTCAGCAGCAACAGTAGAATAGAATAGAATAAGGAAATAGGAACGAGCCTTTTGGCCCATTCTTGGTTCAATACCGAAGTCCCATGCCGTGGCCCTTCAGACGTACCACCGCGGCAACAGTAAAGTGAGTAGCAGCATAAACAAAAGAATGAGTCAAAATATATATAACAGCAGGGCCAACAGTAGAAGTAGCAGCACAATCAAAACGAGCTACAGGTGCTATGCGTCAGCAGCAACGTCAGCAGCAGCGTCAGCAGCAGCGTCAGCAGCAGCGTCAGCAGCAGCGTCAGCAGCAGCGTCAGCAGCAGCGTCAGCAGCAGCGTCAGCAGCAGCGTCAGCAGCAGCGTCAGCAGCAGCGTCAGCAGCAGCGTCAGCAGCAGCGTCA
>VCRD01000515.1:43515-66920 GCA_006783055.1 Trinorchestia longiramus
GTGAGTGACACAGCAACAGCGTGAGTGACACAGCAACAGCGTGAGTGACACAGCAACAGCGTGAGTGACAGCAGCAGTGTGAGTGACACAGCAGCAGCGTGAGTGACACAGCAGCAGCATCAGTAACAGCAGCAGCGTGAGTGACACAGCAGCAGTGTGAGTGACACAGCAGCAGTGTGAGTGACACAGCAGCAGCATCAGTAACAGCAGCAACAATAGCCCTGCTGAAGAAGAAGCCCAATCTGGGGAGCTGGTGCTTCTCACAGCTCCTGGAGTCTCTATTAGGGCCTCTCATGCGAGCGTATTATCAGGGCGGTCATTGAAGATCAGTTCTGCCGTAATGAGAAACGTAATTTCGCTCAAATGGTGCCATGCAAACACAGAGGAATATAATGAACCCCTATGAACACGGTCAATTTCAATACCGTACTATACACAAGGCCAATGGTCCTAATTATTCGTACTAACGTCACATTAAAAAGACATTCAATTAACCTAAATTGCATTCAAACTACGCTATGATTTTATCGGTAAACTTGAGGACATAAAGCTGTCAAGTCAAGCATCGAAATGTGCCGATTTCCACACTTTTTTAATAAGGCGGCCAACATGTAGTAGAGGCAACATAAAAGTGCTCTAGCACTGCAACACGTACGTCAGTTGTATTTTGCAACTCACCGTCCTAAAGGAGTTGCGCAGGGCGTGTGTTTAAATTACAAAATATCTTGAAAGAACATGCAGTAGTTATATTAATTCAGGCATGACCACACCACAGATGTGTTTGGTCTCCTGACTGCGATACTATGACTGGTGAAACATGACAATGCTTGACTCGATGACGTGGAGCTTATCGCAGCGCTCCGCTAATTGGAAAGGAGCGTGTGGGTACCAACTAAAAGTTACAAGGTCGCTTGAAGTTACGGTCAAAGTTGATTATTTCGAATGCTTCCAAAGTTGTGCACATAAACACCCTCGGCTGAATTATGGAATAGTGTACTCTGTGTTATGCAATTATATTTCTTTTGTAAGTTCAGATATACTGCAAATCTTGTCATCTCGTAAACGGAGACATAAAAATTTAAGAAAATAATAGGATAATACAGTTCCAGAACATCGTAGGCTGCGTAGCACTATGGGCGCAAGAATATCGAACATCTTTAAAGTCTGTAGGCATTTAATATTGTTTTTCCGATAGCTTAGAAGCTATAGTATGGTATGCCGATACATTTACAAGTCTCATTGAAAATAAAGTGAGTGGAGTTACAAAATTTTCTCTACTATGCAGAATGCGTTGAGTTTAAAATAACTCTATGATGGCATTAAGGATACCATTCCGAAAAATGACAATACCAAGGAATTTATCTGTGAAAATGCACAGGGAAACGAAGTGAAATTCGTAAGTTGTAGGAAAACGAGTTCGTTTGCATTATTGGTTAAATGAAACGTGAAACGAATCGAATTATGTAAATACAAGAGAGTCGATGAAGAGGACATGTTTGTATGCATGAGCTGAACTGAGATCGAGGAAGTTTGGACATAGTTTACGAGAAGCACTTTGTAAAACCAATTAGTAAAGTTACAAATGAGATGTTTAATAACCATAAATGCTTAATTGCTGACGTAGATGTCTGAATGAACACTCGAGTGTCAAAGGCTCAACAGCCGTAGCTGCTTAGCAGTCGCAAGTATCAAGAGAATCTCAAAAGGCTAAAAACACTCGAAATAAAGTTGACATGTTTTCGAATGCATCCACAACCGAGCCTGATTACACGTCATGAAGGTTACCTGGTGAAAAGGAAATAAAATAAACAAAAAAGGGAATATAACTTAACGACAGAATTAACCCTGCAACAATCTTTCCCACCCGGCACTGCTGACTCTCAGGCCAATGAATAGGATCACTTCTGAGAAACACAAAGTTCGTAACCCAATTTTCATGGTAAAATCAACGATGGTGTTCGTCAGTTGTTGTATATTCTAAGGGGATTTCTATAATGTGTACACACATGTGTACACACATGTGTACACACATGTGTACACACATGTGTACACACATGTGTACACACATGTGTACACACATGTGTACACACATGTGTACACACATGTGTACACACATGTATACACACATGTGTACACACATGTGTACACACATGTGTACACACATGTGTACACACATGTGTACACACATGTGTACACACATGTATACATGCACAAAATCATACACCACTTTCAGATCATCTATGTTTGAGTCGCAGTAAGTGTAAAGAGACACTGAAATTAAATTGTAATTTACACCAGTGGTTCTGGTCTAGGGACGAGTATCGTACTAGTAGAGCGAAAGTATTGTAATTTGTCACGGTGCTCAGCAGACAGGAAAATTTTTGGCATTTTAACGCTTACTTTGCCTTTCCAAGCTTTTTATGATAAAGGTCATGGTTGTAGACATGAGTAATGTGCATAAACCAAAATTCAAAGCGAGAGCGTAAGCATTTTTTCCTCGGTTTTAGTACAGGGTGTCCACAAAAATATGTGTGCATTTTTAAAAGGCTGTAGTTTGAATACTACTGGAGTACATAAGGTAGTTAACAGCGCATTCTGAATGCAAAATAAAACTTTAGATCTTGCTCTTTCGAAGGAGACCTGTCCCATAGCACCTGTAGTATTCAAACTACAGCCTTGTAAAAATGTATACAAATTTTTAGAACACCCTGTAGTAGGAATAACTCGAGTGACAGGTTGTGCTTCTCAGCTTTTATTAGAGCACAAGTGACGCGCTTCATCAACTTGACACCAGAGAAAAAATTTCCTGCCAGCCGCAAAGAATCGAACTCAACCTCGCAAGCCACTGCTGAGTCAGCATTCTAATACCCTCTATTCACAGTCATCAGTACAAGGCTGGAAAAACTTATAAAACACACTTAAACATCATCATCATAGCACGATAACAGTGTACGATTTGAAAATCCTTTTCAAATAAACTGCACTAACAATTACAGAGAAATGCAGCTTTCGTGTACAGTTATATAGCTTGCGTGTCCCAAGTAAAGTGTACGCTAATTTGGAAGCGTGTGTTGCTTATGGCCGCTCAAGTAATTATAAGAAGTCGGCGGGTGGTGGGCATAAGCGCACACGGTCACCAGGCCACGGAGACTTCATTAAAGTTTCACTCAGCTCCCTAGGTGGGGGCACACAAAGAGAGGGGAAGGGGAGGAGAATGATGGGAGCCTTGATGCGTGGGAAATCAGAAGCTGCCTGAGGGCTTTTATCGGGAGCCTCGGCAAAATTTCATAAACACTAAAATGTGTCATGATAAAACGGAGCGGCGGTCGAGTGATGAGTTCAAAAATAAAAAGTACAAAGCTTTGTGTAAACATTTCGAGGTCAATTTAATTTACTCCCAAGCGCGAGGCTATAGAAGTGATATATACCGTAGAGAAAAGGAATGAATTACATCCAACAAACGCTTGGACGTCAAACAATGTTTATTCAACAAACAACGTCAGCGTCCACGTCAAATACTCATCAGGTGCGACCTCCTTCAAGTAGCAACTCGGCAGGTGAGGTTGGTTAGGTTAGGTGCGTTACACAACAGAGTAATGTGGAAAATGATGAGGGAAAAAGAAAAAAGTTACGCTGAAGATAGAAGCTAAATTTGTAACATTAGCATCACTAGTGCTACAGAATCCATATCCAATAGAAAAATGAGATTCCACAGCATATCTTAAGCCATACTCAAATGAAACGTTGCTTGAAGTCTAACATCGGAACTGGAAATAAAACATGTGCTTTTTTAGAGAACTCTTGAAACTCGCCCAATTGTGATATCAGTTAAGTCAAGACGCTTATAGAATTGTATGAGTGAGATGAACTTCAAATACTAGCCAACTTTTTAATTAAAAAGAAAATTGATGCTGCATGATCATTCATGAAAATAAATACTACTTTTCTTTTTAATTCCATTGATGATTACAGAGTAGATAAAAATTGAGAATGTGGGTAAAAAAAGTCAATACAAACGTTCAACTAGAGCCGTTGGGTAGAATGTGAAGACTATGCAAGGGTCACTAGAGTACGATCTTAATGGCAGATGCTAGTAGACCAAAAATTCAAGAGGTGCACGCATCTCAATGCCCACAAACATACCTAATAAAACATCGGTACCCTGAGCTCGGCTTCTTGGGTGTTCGAATCGCCGGTACGAATACCAGAATGAAGCTCCAGACACCGAGGCCTTCCAGGTTCAACTTCGCTAAAGTGGCTTTGGCATTATTGACTTTCAAATTTGCAATCATGAAGAAACAGTTGCAGGAGTTCACCAAGGGAAATCTTGCGTTGAAATCTAATAAGTGGCAAAACTTGGGACCATGATCTCAGAATCTACACCTCTGCCGGCCGAATGCAACCTGATCCGTTGAAAATGGGCGTGCTTCAGCGGCAGCAGAATTTTCACCGACATATTACAGGAACTAAGGAAAGATTTATGAACGCCTAATGAAACTTTCGTCCAGACTGCGAGCAATAACTGTTCTTGAAAATCGACTGTTCCTTCGTTCTGTTCCCGAAAAGGTAAAACATATTTCTAGATGAATCATGGTCGACAAGGTCGATTGTTGTTTTGCAAACACAAACGTTCCATTAGCCATTATAAAACGAATCATATATAAAAGTTTTCTCTACATTGATTATTTAAAACAATTCAGAAAGAGTTCTTAACCTACTACGGCACAAATTTCAGAACAGAAAGCGAAATCTCCTAAAAAATTGACGCTGAAAAACACAACAGTTGAAGTTATAAGACTACCGTAGCTTGTTTCAAAGCGTAGGTATTGAATTAAATCTGAATCTACCTGATCTGATTCCACTTTATCTTAAAGCGCAGTCCATACTTTGCGAGATTATACCTCTCAAAACCAGCCGATTTGGTCGTTTTGGTAAACCATAAGATACATGAAATAGAACGGGAACGGTAACAATATTAATTTCTTTTTTTGGAAATATGATGCAGTCACGAGTGTTTCCGGTCAGTTACAGATTTGAAAATCGAACGTAAAACGTTACGTTTTAAAACGTAATATAAAAATAGGCTAAAGAAGATAATTGAAACTAGCAAAAAGAGAAAGAGATGAATAGAATGAAACTATTTTGTTTCAATATTGGGTTGGTGACGACAGCACAAAGAAACCAAAATACAAATGATAAAATAGCAATGAAGTTTAACAAAACTTGAACAAAACGTCGTGACACAGTGCACAGCAAGCATATGTGTACTTTTTGAAGTGTAAATTTCGTTATTTCTTAAAACATTGAAAAAGTTGCGAGTTATTGTCCGTAACAACATTGACGTTTGAATTAAACACATTTTACGATATGGCAAGCAAAGTTTAATTCGAGGCAAAAATTAAGAGGAAATGAAGGGCATAGTTTTCGAAGTAGGAAAAAATTTTGCTAGTCCTAGTCGCGCAAGTCAGTTAAATTTATGACTTGTCTAAATTATGTAATTATTAATCCGTAAATGATTCAACATATTTAATTTGCCAGCTTTTGTACGTACGTAGAATGTATATAAATTATTGCGTTTTGTGACGCAAACTTCATTTCTTAAGGTACTCACTGAACATCAGAAAAGCTATCAATACATCGTGAGCAGGTGAAAAAATTCATCTTAATTTTTATTCGAGTGGGAAGCATTATCAAACGAGTTCAGAAAATATAAAATACAGAGGAAGTTCCTAGAAACGCTTGCTCTCTTTGAAAGCAATTCTAAAAAATAAGTTTCTGCGATGGTTAGCGCTCGAGCTCTTCTACGAGTTCCATGAAATAAGTTTTGAGAGAGAAAATTTAAAGGAACAGATTTTTCTGGGAGAGAATTGCTCTTGCTATTGTAGGTTATTGAATAACAAACAATATATTTTGAGTGCAAATTTTGGAAATAATGAATTGCTCGTTGTGGTTGAAGAATTGTTACTTTTTACACAAACTATGAGCAGAGACCAAATAACGCTCTATGATCGTATTGATAAAGTTCATTTGTTGAATTTGTATGGTGCAGGTGCATGAAAATTAAAAAGAGTGAAGATTTTGTGTAAACACAGAGTGTGTGACAAATGGGGCTATGAAGTAAGTGGTTTCTTGCGCAGATGATGGTGCAATGTTGCAGAATATGATCCTATACGCACGTAAAGTGTTATGAAAGAGAAAAAAGCTCGAGTTTTATTTTCAGCAAGAGCCTGACCTTAATAAATACGATGGTTCCGCCAGAAGCGGAACAAGGTTTACTTACCGAGGGCATATCATTTGTAAACGGAGAGATAATTTTTCGAGTATAAAGAACTGAATAACGTGAAAAAATCGGTTGTGAATGCGAACACGAATAAAGTAATGATTTTTCTAGGAATATATAAGGAATTAATTGAAAATTACATCGATTAATAGTGAATAAAATGAGCTCTTCTAGGCACTTAGAGCGGTCAAACTCTGGCTTTCTCTAGCACGTTGTGACACGGGTAATCCAGGTATTCAGGAATCATGAAAAGTGCCTACTAGTTTTCACAACAAAGTCGAACATTTCAGGCAGTAGTCAGTATTGCAGTGGGAGAGAAAATTTTGGGAGAGACACCATGTACTACCTCAATTGATATGGGTGTTAGTTACCTAGGTATATCATTCTGACCACTTAAATGAGGTCTGAACTGCGAATGCGAGGTTTGCTTCAAAAAGCTTTGAACAAATATGTACTAGAAGAGAACGTACGCTGCCTCGCATTAACCTAAAGCTGATGTATCAGACTATAGTGGTGAACTCAACGTCCAGTTTTCAATGCTTGCGAAGTCGTGTATTGAAATTTGCAACTAAGGGTGTTTCATATGCATTTTAATGGTATAAGACTATAAGTATTAGTGCGATGCTCGACTCAATTAATATTTTGTAACCAAATTCCAGTAATAAGTAGACTGGTTACAGCGCTTCGCATGCACTACGACTACATGGCCATCATATTCAGTGCACAAATATTTAAATTCTTCTTTTGATCACCTCAAAAAAAGTCTTACAGTTTTTGAGTCAATGACGATATAATGCAAAAAATAAAGGTAAAATTCATATACATATAAAAATCTTGAATAATGCTCTTTCGATTTTTTCTTGTTGAGACACCTAGAATAATTTGTTGGCTAAATATAGAATATAGATATAGAATGAAGCTATAGGAACGAACCTTCGGGCCCATTCTTGGGTCGGATAATTACTTCGATAATTATTCGGTTGTTTACCCAAGTCCCATGCCGTATTTCTAGCCGCGTCAATCATGTCGGCAGTGGGATTCGAACCCGGGTCTTTCCGCTCGCAAGCAGATTCGCTCACCAGTCGACCAAGCTGGTGATATTGCATGCATGCAAAGTTGTAAAGTTACAGCTTGCATATCTTACAAGTTGTTAAAACTGTGCCAGGGTACCAGCGCTGCGAGCGCGAATTTTCGATTTTTCGAAACCCCAATATTCTTTCATTCATATTTTTTAAAGTTTGACAGATGAGGATTGTCCATAAATATACCGATAAAAATCGACCCTGTTCTTTCAATTAAAACAAACTCAACCACTCTAACTGGTCAAAAGTGCTTCAAATCGCAATCGATCCCCAAATTCCCTGTTCCAAAAGTGCACGGGTTTCGCTTTCCTTCATATTGTAGTGTTAGACCTTATGTGAACGGAGCGATGTCCCTTGGGCGTTTGCTCGCGGCTTCCGCCTCAACAGAGGACTTTGGACTGCCCGCTAACACACACACACCTGCCCGTCGGTACACGTTGAACAAAATACCACAACATTAATCTCTAAAAAGTCTATTTTTAAATAAAACTGATTTTAATATTTTACTACTGTTGGTTTCAATTAAATTAACAAACAAAAAGGGTCAGGGGTTATAAAACTACACTGCATGAAGTAGTTACACCAGCTGTACTTTTACGACTGATCAGCTTCAGGGCAAAGTTATTGTTAGCATTTTGTGTATCTAGGATACCAGCCTATTCAAGAAAGCACTCTAATCATGACTTCTGAATAGTATATTTCATTTGCTCTGCTTACTATCAATTTGTCTAGATTGTGCCGTGAATACAAAGCAGAGTTCATTGAAACTTAACGCCAACCACCTGAATATACCCTCTCCTACCTCTTCATCGTGGTTACAGAAAGAAAGAAAGATAAAGAAGATACCTTATTTCCAATCAAGTATACAGTGCATTTACATTGGATTTTCAATTTTTAATGCTAACATCTTAAGAGTAGTGATGATGCTTCAAGCGACTATTCCCGTCCTCTGTGCTGAACTTGAAGTAGAGGCTCGCAGGAGCGCTTCGATGAGCTTTATGAAAGTCTTACTCAGGGCGTCCATAGCAGCCGAGCAGTGACTCTGTCTTTGCATTGGAGAGAATACATAAAACAGCGTTGGTGAATTGGCACATGTGTGAAGTAATTCTTATTCCATGATTTCTGTGCATGTTCACAGATGAATGCTAGTGGGCGTTTTGGTAACATGACGAACGTACAGTGCCTCTAGGCGTGCTAGTAAACGGATGTTCTTTACATATACCCATAGGACTCGTATTCTTTGAGAGGCAGTTTTATTACAGTAAAAATGAAAAGCCATTGTGCTTACCTCGATGGGTCACAATAGTCGTACAAATTCATTAACTATATATTACTTCCCAACAAGTATGAATATAACACAAGGTGACTGACTTCCTCTGTAGCCTCTTAAAACAAAAGATCGTTATGAATGTATCCTAGTTTTAGTTGACAGCTTTAATGACCCGAAAAATAACGTTAAATCAGTAGGATTTTGGGTGAATGCTTAACACGGATTGTGTTAATATTTATAAAAAAAATTACGTCCCTGAATGTCAATATTTGATTTAGAACTGACGATAGTTGGATGGTCATGTACGACTGCAGTCTGTATTGACACAGTGACCTAAGACGCAGGTGCTATGTCGGGATAACACAAGATCGCTTTCTTGCTGTCTGATTGGCTGCCTCATATTTGCATACAGGCTGCAGCTTGTGCACGTGTGTACGCGTTATACATTGTATATTCGACAGGCGAAATTCAAAGTGGGAAAGTGAGAAGTCCTCACGTCTACACAGTCTTCTTGTAAAATAGTGGAAGTATTAATAGGCATGTGCGACCATTCGGTTCCAAGTTGATAAACTAGGATAATTTCTTATTTAGAAATTGTATCTCTTCTCCTAGCCAACTTTAAAATGCTACTTATTTACACCACTTAACTCGCAAAAAGTTTCTGTTCAACATTGAAAATTCTAGGCAAGCTGAAAAATGTTGCAACGTTGTTCGTAATCCAACACAAGCCGGAAATCCACAGACGACTAGGACTCAAAACGAAAGCGATTAAGATTTTGATCTGACGAAAAAAAAAATGGTTTATATCTCCTATATCTCGTTAGGAATCCTGCAATTGAGTGGGTTAGGAATACGCCGTTTGTAATTGCTGGATAGCAAGATATGGAACGGATCGGGCAATATCCAAGTCTGATAACGGGAAAGCCTCTCGCAGATATGGTCTAGAAATTTGAAGTTATAATAATTGAGTCGAGCAGTTCCAATACCTTTGACTTATGACTGTTTGATAGCCTCTAGTCGAGCAGGTTTAAAAACGTTACCCCACGACTGCTGGAAAGCCCTTAGCTATGTCTAAATACAGTCACCCCACGACTGCTGGAAAGCCCTTAGCTATGTCTAAATACAGTCACCCCACGACTGCTGGAAAGCCCCTAGCTATGTTTAAATACAGTCACTTCATGACTGCTGGAAAGGTTGCAGTCGAGCAGATGTAAAACCGTTGCCCTACAACTGCTCGAAAGCTAACAGGTCTAAAATTGCCACCCCCACGGCTGCTCAAATCTTCCAGTCGAACAGATCTAAAAACTGTCACCTACGACTGCTAAAAAATCTTAACTCTGTTCTAAAAAACGTCCTCTCGACTGCTCGAAACCCCCAGTGTAGCAGGTCTAAAAACCGTCGACTTCAGTCCGCTCAAAAGCTCGCTGTCGAGCGGTGCTCAATAAATCTGATTATTCCCGACCATTAAGAGCACAAGTCTTCCTGGCTGCAGAGGCATTTGGCCCCGGAGAGCACGCCCGGGTAGCCATGACTGTCTTATTATCAGCCCTTGAATGAAGGCTTCACTTACTGCTGTAGCAGCGGCATTCATAACAAGAGGCTCCGTATGAGAACTGCAACAAAATTGTTTAACTTTCAGAAGAGGTAAAAGAAAAGAAAATCTTGATAGCGCAAAAATTTGCTTTCAGGCACAAGGGCAAATCAAGACCGAAGGGAGAAATTGAGGCTACGGCAGTTTTGTGTTCCCACCGCAGAGTAAAGAATCATCAACATGCGTGAGAATAAAATCTTTTCAAAGCGCAAGGGTCTTAGGGAGGTACAAACAACACTACACAATAATAGTTTCTTTTCGTGTGGTTTCCTCAATTTTGTTTGTTCGTAAACATTGCTTTCCCTAAGGCGATTGCCTTTTCATATATCCATCACGTGAAATACATTTCGAACACACAAGATGAATTTATTTAAATCTCCTGTAACAATCCATGAAAGGCAAAACAAAAAGTTGAAAATAAAATGTGAGGACCCCCTACAATCAATATTCGGAAATGCCTTTGCTTCCTGAGCAATGCTACTAAAACGGACAACCCTTTCTTTATGTTTTTACGAGGAAAAACGAGAAACTCTGCCTATTTCCTCCGAGTGAATATACTAGGACGCCTTATTGGAAAGCTTTATTTAGGCTTGAAAATCTCTGAAGTAATAAAAAAGATCTTCGGTTTGGGTCATTCTTAACAGATCCTTTTTATTGAAGTCACTTTAGAGGAGTTCCATATGGAAGTAAATAACCTTCTTTAAAAATTGGGCTTCAAGCTCACCATGAACCTGGAGCTCATCAGAATTATTTGACCTTCCAGAAGCTGTCAAGAAGACAATGCACCACAGAATGTGTAACAGTGTGTGATGGATCCTTCGTAGTACTTCATGAGTGCACGCGTGTGTTAACTCCTTTAGCGACGAAAAGGACCATACGGTCCTCTTTTACGGTCTTTGGGAGAATTGTTCTAATAATTAAACAGTGAGTAATATGAGGTTGTTACTAGGTTTGAACGCGGCGGCATGTTACAGCGTCGTTCTTTTGGCTGCCTGGCTCTCAGCGTGCTTCATTGCATCAGTGTACAGACGGTCTTTGTGAGCTTAGACGTACAAACTAGAAAAAAATTGGTCGCTAAAGGGTTAAAATGGACAAAACTCGTCCTGTTTTACTCCAGCATTTTTCAGGAACGTTACCACAAATTTATTGTTCCAATGTAAAGGGAGATAACTTTAGTTAAAGTAGAATCCAACAATAACATTTTTTTTGTAAGCTGGAGCTCCTCACAGCGAAATTGGCACAATGGTTTACGAGCTGTGCACTTGAAAAAACAGCTTCAAAACCAGAACTATGCGGTAAAAAACTTGGATTGCACTGGTTCGCTTTTGTTTCACTGTGGCTCACCAAGCAACGAACAGCAAGTCAAACACGGCCAACGAGCAAGAATACAGAGACTTAACCGCCCTCTCTACCGCGGGGATTACGACAGTTTCCAGTACATTTTCTCCCAGATTTGACGTTTTTTGTAAGGAAAACTAAAACATTAATAGTAGCTTTCGAGTACGTAGAAGCACACATGATTCTTAAGCAACATCTGATGGTAAAATGGAAGTTACAGACGTGGCCTAAAAATTAATATTACACCTCAATCATGACTCGCACAATATTTGATATTTTGTCAACTTTTCTCAGAGAAGTAATCCTACGGACCAAAGTTCTTACAACCAGCGATCGTAAAAATGAAAAATTGCTCTGAATTACGTCCCACAAGTTTAAACAACTTTTTTTTGCTGACCAATGAGGTTTTGTAACTTTGAAAAGGATCCATCGAATTGAATCGGAAGTTTTTTTACGACAGAGTTTTTTATACAGTGCTACCACGTTAGAGGCTCCATGTATTGACAATGGCCTCACACTGCTCCACAGTGGCCTGACATTGGCCTCATTGTTCTGAAATTGTCCCACATTGACTCTCATTGATCTCGCATTACCTCAAAATTGTTCCACAATGACTTAAATTACTCACATTTCCCTACATTGGCACACGTTGCTCTAACATTGTCCCACATCCCGTTACATTTTCTCACATTGACTTAGATTGATCACACTGCCTTTTATTAGCCACACATTTCTCTAACAGTGCCCCACATTGACCCCAATAGACAAGAATAATCCTGCAGCGGAAAATGAGGCAAATATTAATATTCAAGAGCAACATAGACATGCGCTGAATATTTTGTAAATTTGTGGATTCTGACACCCTTCCATCAGTTACTTCAGCAACGCGTCTCCTGCTAAATTCAGTACTAATAAAAACTCCTAAATTTGATGGTACCAGGAACACTGCCTGAAGGTGCATAATTTATCAACATTGATGCAAAACTTGCCTCAAATGAGAATGATTTCGCGCATGACGTCCAAGTGGTAGAGTGCGTCTTCGTAGCGAAGTTTTCGAAAACTTCTCCTTAAAAACTGTTCTTCAGTCGTAGCGTAGAACCCCTAATTGGAAAACTGACTGACGTAAACTCATGCAAAGCCCGTTAATTATTCAGGGTAATCAGGGTTAGATAAGTTACGGTGATCAGACGCTCCCTTAGGACGTGCGACGGAAACGAACAAGAAGTTCGGAGCCACAAATTTTATTCCGATGCAAGAAATGCCCACAGAGAAAGGAGCGGGCTGGGAGCGTTGATAAGAGGAAAATGTAGCAAGTGTCAATAGAAATAGGCGCACGAACTGTCCATGAGGTCAACGGAGGGAAAATGTAGCAAGTGTCAATATAAATAGGCACACGAATTGTCCATGAGGTCAACGGATGGAAAATGTAGCAAGTGTCAATAGAAATAGGCGCACGAACTGTCCATGAGGTCAACAGAGGGAAAATGTAGCAAGTGTCGATATAAATAGGCACACGAATTGTCCATGAGGTCAACGGATGGAAAATGTAGCAAGTGTCAATAGAAATAGGCGCACGAACTGTCCATGAGGTCAACGGAGGGAAAATGTAGCAAGTGTCAATATAAATAGGCACACGAATTGTCCATGAGGTCAACAGATGGAAAATGTAGCAAGTGTCAATGGAAATAGGCGCACGAAGTGTCCATGAGGTCAGCGGATGGAAAATGTAGCAAGTGTCAATGGAAATAGGCGCACGAAGTGTCCATGAGGTCAGCGGATGGAAAATGTTCATAGAGGAGCAGAAAGAGACAATAAGAACTGCAGCTTCCTGAGCGTAGGGAGCGAGGCAGCAGCTGTCTGTAGCAGGACAGGGCAGAACTAATGCCAGAAATGAAGAGAGGCAGTTGTTGCCAACAGAAGAGGCAGTTATTGCCAGGAAAAAAGTTACTACCAATAAAAGAGGCATTTAATGTCAGCAGAAAAGCAGTTGGTGACTGAAAAAGGCAATTACTACCAGGAAAAGAGTCAATTACTGTTAAGAAAAAAGCAATTACTGCCAAGAAAAGAAGCATTTATCACCTGGAAAGAAACAGCTACTGTCCGAAAAAGAGATAAATACGGATATGAAAAGAAGCAGCTGAAGCATGAAAAGAAAGCAGTCCCTTTCAGGAATATTAACAACTCGAGCATCCTGAAGATGAGTGAAGGTGAGATGACAAAAAGTGAGAAAAACTATTTCAATGTACCAAATCTTCGTCTCGGAATCCAAGATCAAACGAAAGGAGAGAGGAAAACATTAAAACCCACAAAACCTGAACAGCAAACACACTACAGCTTGAGAAGTATTTTACTACAAGTTGCTATAGGAACATCTGAGAAATTGATCATAAACCATTATTTACTGCAAAGGACATACAATCTCCATATCGCTACGAAATATGCCAGGAATTTACCGATTTTCTGAGGAGTGCCAGGTGATACATATAAATGGGCCTTGCCTTTGAAATATTTAGCGTAAATGTTTACGTTACAACCGAGTTCATGAATGTGTGATTTGAAAAAATATGAAGTGTTGTCGAATATAAAAGCCAAGTAACGCATATTTTAAATCTCGCTTGGTTCAAGAAATTGTGTTTCAAAAATTAACGTTTATTTACTTTTACCTATGAAAAATGACAATATTCAGTAAAAAAAGTAATTGAGGTTAGAGATCATGTCTCATGTTCCTGCATGTGCATAGTAAAATAAACGAAATTTTCTTGACGTGTGAGACCTCATATCTCACTTGAGCGAAGTTGGATCATGGAGCTCAGAACGTGGATTTGGAACCTGGAACATGGAGCTCAGAATGTGGTTTTGGAACCTGGAACATGGAGCTTAAAATGTGGTTTTGGAACCTGGAACATGTAGCTTAGAATGTGGTTTTGGAACCTGGAACATGGAGCTTAGAATGTGGTTTTGGAACCTGGAACATGGAGATCGGCATGTGGACTTGGCGCCACGTCGACCACCAGAATCAATAATGCATGCTCTAGTGAATGTTCATGCGCTCCATTCAAATTATTTCTTATATATTTGCGCACAATTTTATGCATATGCTACGCACTCTCGCAAACATATGCCATGCACAATTTCACTCACATCCTACACGCAATAACACGCACAAGCCACAAATGATTTCGGTGCAATAAAAACAGAAATTTGTACTTGAAAACTTTGAAGAATGACTGGAAATATTTCTGGAGCCAAGAAACCGGTCATCAAACCTTAATGCATTAGAGGGCAAGTCTTATGGTAATGGTAGCGGCGGCAAGGCCTTGGCCTACTGACCGCTACATGAACACCTCAGACCTGAACACGCCGCGAAAATTGACTTTGGTACCACAGGCCTTCACGAGCGAAGTGAGAGTAGGGCTCGTGTCGAAAAAAAACACAACAAAAAAGAAACGACTGCACTTACGTCGAAGAAAACAACGCGATTAAAATAACGTAATGAGTGTCGGGGATACTAGTACTCTGATTAATAGGAATTCCCATTGCGTATATGTGTACACTTTGAGTTTTAGCACCAATTTTAAATGTGAAAATAAATAGACATTCTCCCATGCGATACAAAGGAAAGCCAGCTAAGAAAAACAGGAAGTATCATTATAAGCGTTGTATAATTAAAGTCACACAGTAGTTCACACTTGCTCAACCTAACAACCGAGGAAATGAAAGTGTCATGTGAAAAATAGGGAGTCTCGTCCACTATGAAGACTTGGCAACACACTCCCTAGAGCCTAAGTGTTCACAAATTTTTTTTAAGACCTTAAAGCGTCTTTTATTTCTCCACTATAAATATGACTCAACGCTGCTGATTTATTCTCCCCAACATGGCGCCTCCTGACCTCTTCAAACGAGCTCGGCGTCCAACAGGCACAAGCAAATTTAAAAATAATTTAAAAATGCGTGGTTGGTTTACTTCAGTGCCTTTTTTAATTGAGTTTTATAAATTAAGCATAAATTAATTCAAACTTTTAATGAACTGAAAGTTCAATGAACGTCAATAATTACTTGCAAATGAACAAAACTTTCAAAAAACTGTATTATGCTTTAATAGGCTTCGATGAATTTCAATGTACTGAAGTTTTAACTAACTCTATAACTTCAAACCACAGATATTTAATAAACTTCAGCCACTTTCAACAACTATTGCAGCAAAATGCAGTCTCAATTCCTAGCTCGTCAGGAGCAGTGACCGCACAGCATACATCGGACACCTCTCTTTCTCTTCCACTAAATAATGCTTCCTAAGGTCCATATTGGCTTTTTGTTACTCAACATCCTTCAATATTTCCTAAAATTCATGTTAATATAACTTCTCTTAACATTTCATTACTGCTTACTTCTTGCTTACGGTAGCAAAATACGTCTTAGTGCAAAAATTCCACCCTGCTTTCTATGAGCGTAGTTGTTATGGCGCAGAAACTGCCGCAGTGATCATAATTTACACTGCCTTTCAGCCAACCAGCATCTCAATCAAACTTTTTTCTGCATTCATACTTTTACATCTACTGCACTGACAGCATTCCTATTCCTGTTATTGTATGAATTCACTGATCCCCTAGTTACTGTCATTTAGAGTGTCATTTCATCGTACAAAGGAGACAAATTTTCAAAGCAATTACATTTACACTCAGCCGTTTGTACATTTACCATCGGCTTAACTTTCAAGAAGAGCTAACGTTCTTTTATTCTTTCAAGTTTCATCTCACACCATTTATAATCTGATTTTTTTTATGTTTTGAAAAGAAAGTTCAGTTTAAAAGTTAATAATCTGATAAGAAATACTTTAATGATCGGGAGTCTACGGTAATTCATATTGTTAGAAACGTTTCAAGTTCTTGGCTGCAGCTACAGAAAGCATATGAAATCGTTTGAAATGATTACAAGTGACGAGCAGAGGTTTAACTCAAGGTAAAATTAAGCGGTTCATACCGTATTCAGTATTGGATGATATAATACCACCCTCCACTGCGTTCGACCATTACAGAGCCCTCCGAAGATAGCGCGGTCAACACAATCGGTGTGAGCTCTATAATCACAGCTTTGAACTGAAAGTGTGCGTGTGCAATACCTAAAAGAGTTTCGGCAATGAAAGTATTTCTGAAGTTCATACAGCGCTGGTATTGCATGGTAGCACTGCTATGACATGGTAGCACCGCTATGACATGGTAGCACCGCTATGACATGGTAGCACCGCTATGACATGGTAGCACCGCTATGACATGGTAGCACCGCTATGACATGGTAGCACCGCTATGACATGGATAACATTGACATGATATCACTATTTATAGCCTTGAACCAAGTTTCAAAGAAACTACTCGTATTTATCACTCATGTGATTAACAATACGTTTACTTGGCGGAATGCATCCAAAATGTAAAAAAAAATTACAACTGCATTTTTCAACGAAAACTTCAATTTAATTCGGAATATCTGCCATCATACCACTGCCTAGAGGGCCCAGAATGTCGTCGCAGTCCATAATGAAGTACATGGCACAAAAGCTATACAATACACACGCTGCCGCTCTCTGCGCTGGAATGCCTCTCAATGGAAATGGACCCTAGCGCTGATCCAGCGTTATTCGCTTCCGAAATACGATTCTTGAATCGCCTTCTCACTAAAGCTAACTCAATATAAAGAATATATTTCCTGTGCACAACTAATTTAATATATTAATGCAGAGCTGGATGGATGTGTTGATAGCATCTAGAGTAAGAAACCGTTGGTTAATTTGTTTGGTTTAAAAATTAGATCGAAATGAATATAACTTAGGGTAAATTCATATAATTACACATGCATTGTTTTTGCTTTTCTCAGGAGTGGCACAACAAAATTTCCTCACACCGAAAACGCATCAATTTTGAAACTTGTCTCATTTCGTTAATTTACAATTACGACATCTTGTGCTCGTATGAGTTCCACATTCTCTGGGGCCTCCACGACAAGCGGAAGCGCTGGAAGGAACCGAGAAAAATAAATCGAAAACAAGCATTCAAGGCCACTTTAAGTTCATATGAAGCTAATAATAAAGATGTCACTTCATTTATGCACTAAATATAATATTTAGAAACATTATAGATAAGTCGGTATTGATTCGTGGGCGTAAGAGTTGAATATCTAACCTTACGTCACCTGCTCACATGACTAGAGGGGAGCAGTGATGTTATACTGAGACCTGAGCCTTCCAGCACTGGTCCTCTTCATGACAATTTTAGAATGTAATGTTGATACGCAGAGGACAAAGCAACTTAAAAAAAGAAAAACGGGCTATGAGAAAAACGAATTTCGAAGGGAGATGTAATTATTTAATCGATGGCACGGTAATTTTTTTGTTACTATCAATCACATTGTATTTCTATGTCCACAATAACTGGAGTAATACAAGGAAAATGGCGTGTCACGATTACACGCTCAGCAACAAGTCCGCGGAGCCAGGGAACAATGGTCGGTCTGAGCCCAGAAGACAGCTCGTCTCCTAACTTTCCGCTCCCTGGCACTTAATATCCGAACGCTGGGAGCCCCTTTCCTACCCCCGTCGGAACGCTGGAAGCCCCTTTCCTACCCCCGTCGGAAAGCTGGAAGCCTTTTTCCAACCCCCGTCGGAAAGCTGGAAGCCCTTTTCCAACCCCCGTCGGAAAGCTGGAAGCCCTTTTCCAACCCCCGTCGGAACGCGGGCAGCCTCTCCTACCCCTGTCGGAACGCTGGGAGCCCTTTTCCTACCCTCGTCGGAACGCTGGGAGCTTCTTCCCTTTTCCCGTCGGAACGCTACGAGTTTCTCGTTTGCACAATGATTCAACTTAATCTCTATAAGGTTGACATGCATGGTCAGGAAACATCAGAAATTAAGTGATCTCTCAACATTCACATGCGTTCACGCACATCTCACTGTAATCCTCAAGCACAAACTGAGTTTATTTCTACGCAACAAATACATTCAAGATAACAGCTAAAACATTTCTGGCTTAGCACAACGTTGAAGTTAAGATTACTGAACTATATACAGAGAGGTGAAGTATATTATGTTATTAATTAAAAGGAGCGATAACATTTTTAACACATTTCCCTCAAAATCGCTGAAAATGTACTGCAGTTGACGCAAGATAAGTTACGGACTTTGTCGTATTCATCTCAGGGCGACTAGATCACCGCGATCACACATGTTTTCAGAACTAAATCATTGCTTAACCTGGTGAGAAGCAAGCGAATAATCTTATGAACGATGCTGGAAGCCCTCAGCTCTCGTTGGCCCTAAGAGTTGGAGCGGTTGAGGAGGACAGAAGCTTATTTTGTGCATTATTGAGTAGCTAACCGTGAGGTTACTTATCTTCCATAGGCAAGAGGAAGAGTTAGGAAAATCTCAGAGATCCGTTTAGCTAAAATGGAAAATTTTAAGTAAAATTAAAAGGACGCGAGTGGATTCCCCATAGTGGAATTATGTAAATATATAGGCGACTGAAATTTTTCGACAGACTCTGTATTTATCATTTGACTTCTTAGGTACAAGTTGCTTAAACTTTTCCTAAGAAGCTAGCATCAAGTAAATGGTAAAATGGTGAGCTAGCTAGCACTTACTTGAAGTTAAATATTCTACAAACGAATATCACATCGAAAAACTGAGCAGATCCACCCCTTTCTATTACAATTTAAAAGTAAATTTATTCTATTGAACAAATTTTTTTTTGTTGCATAAGAGCCAGCGGAATAAATATGATAAACTTTGTCTAAAAAAGAAAATGAGAAAATAAATTGAGTTTTCCCCAAATCAGCCCACGTGCTTAGACCTTTAAACGAGTTGCTGTAATTTCCAAAAATAACTCAAGGCAGATGAAATTTTCGAGCGTAATTAAGGCAAAAGGCAATTTTGTTTCCAAGTTGGTCACAGGCTGCCACAGCCGGCGACCGACAAAACTTTTGCCGGGATCACTCGATGAAATGTTGTGCAGTCTTGAAAGTTACATGATCGAACAAGCGACCATAAATATTAAGAAGGTATTCCTTACAGTCTGGCAAATAGAGTTAGGGGGAATATTTACCCTTTTTCATCAACATGACTTGACTCAGAAAAAACCTCACTTATACGCTCAGACAAATATTTTTTTCTGAAAAGCCCCGCCACCACCGACTGAACATTAAATTATCCACTCCAGTCTATACAAGCGGGCGCAGAATTGTCCCAAACTTGCCTCATTCGTTTATCTTGTGCCTGCTTAACGGTTATGTGCCCCGTCCACGGCTGAGATTCCATTTTTCTGAAAAAGCTGTGCTGCAACACCAAGTTTCGTGCATTTCTGCCAGAGATCCACGTTACCTGAAGAGTATTGGCGTTAGTGAAATGAACTCAACACTTGCATAAACCATTTGATGTAAGATGTACGACAAAGGTCCAATACGGTAGCCAAGTTCCCCAATTAAGTCCACAGCTGATCCTACACAAGGCTTCACTTCTCTGGAACAAACTGCAGCGAGACCTGCGTGATTCTCCTGTCTTTGCACTAGGCTTTCAATGGAAGCATTAATTACCAAACAAAGTATTTTTTTTTAAATAAAATGTTATTTGAGAACGGATCCTATCTTACTGACTGAGACATCGACTTTCAAGAACCAGTTTATCTTCTCGTATAAATTCTGCAATTTCCTTAGAACACCTGGATGTGCTGGCACCTTAACTAACGAGCGACACATTTATAGTAATTCAAAACTAAGTCAACGAAAGCGAGAGAACAAAAATTATCCTCTTGCAGGAAATAAACACACCTCCTAAGTGTATTGTGAGCCCACTCACCTTCCAGCATTACAATAAGTGTAGTGAAAGATTTGCATCATCCTGAAGGCCTGAGCAAGTTCTTCATATAATTTACTTTATATTATTTATCATTTTATAGCTTCACAAGAACTGTTCCATGAAGACCTCCAGGCATACAAACAAGTTGTCATTAAATAAATTTTCGAGACACAATGTATGAGTAAGTTTTCTGTTGTAAGGAAACGAATTCCCCAAACTATGAATTGAACAAAAAAGTTTTTCTGCATAAGTTAATTAATTCCCCAAACCATGAACTTGACAAGTCATAAATTATCTGCTAACTAAACACAATATTCGATAAAAACAAATTAAAACGAATGTATAAAATAAAACCGAATTAATCCATGCTTTTACTGAAAGAAATGCAGTAGGAATACGTATGTTGGAACACTGACGGCAAATGCGGGTAATAAATTCTTAACGTAATCCCTACATGAAGAAGCTCAATACAACTCCTCATTGAAAACAACATGAGATATGGACGACCATCTAGAAGCCTATGTCATTTGCATCCTTGCTTGCTGGCACAAATACTACAATCTTCATTAATCTTCCGTGAGGCGCAAGTTTGCAAGTGCTCAGCAAAATTAAAGTAACTGTGCCTGTGAGATCAGTTGCGTCCGATGGAATCAGTTGCACAGCTGCCCCAAGTGGATGATTAATAAAGCACTTGTCTACACAGCCACTGACAAAACATTTCACTGAAAAACTTAAGTGATTATTACGAAACCTGAATGTTTAAATATAATATTAAAATTAATAAATAGAATCTTAATAAAATATAAATTGCAGGTGTCACAATACTATATATTAAAATCCATTGTGTATTTATCTACCTCTAATACATAACAAAAACATTCATGTATTTATTTATTAACATTTTCTGTCCTCACTACTGAATTAGGTATGGAAAATTAATTTCAAACTAGTCTACACTAATTAGTTGAAATAAAGTGTTTATCTAAAGTTAAGTATTGACTTCACAATGGAAAGGGGATTTTAAGCATTGTATTGTGGATAACAAATGTGTTGGATTACCATAAAAGATGTGATTTCTTTCGTTATTAATCTTCTTCCACTTCAATAGCGAAACTCCTTTGGAAAGGCAGCGTTGACTGGAAAATGAAAGAAAAAATCCTAAACACGCGTACATTTTTCATGTGCCTGTGCGCTAGCTATATATAAAGACAGCCCAACCATTAATCGAAAAGATTTAGCGGTATGTTGAAGCATGCAATTTTCAAAATAAACTCTACCACTTCATGTGGGATGCCACCCATAGGGTACAACAGCGAATGATTCATACCCCAAAATCTACATGTATAAAAGACAATGTATCTCCATCTCTCTCTCTCTCTCTCCCTCTCTCCCCCCTGTCTTTCTCTCTTTCTTTCTTTCTCTCTCTCTGCATCTGTGTGTGTCCGTCCCATTACTACCCAATTATTAGTGAAGAAAAATTATTGAACTGAAATCAGTACGGGTATGCATGTATAACAAGCATGGTATTGTGGATACCAAAGGCACCCGAACACTATAAAATACTCAATTTTTTCCGTTATTAATTTTCTTCTGTTACACGGCCATGCTATCTGTAGATAAGATACAGAATGGAAATTCTGTATGTATTCATGAAAAATATTCAAGTTCTGATGGTACTACAGGTAAAACTGAAAAATGTACTTATATTTCATCGATCCTTCATTTTGTTACTCTTAAATCAAGGAATTTCAACGGGTAATATCAGGGCCATGTTATCGGTAGATAAGATACAAACTGGAAGTTGTGTATATATTAATAAAAAGTATTAATTTAGAACACAATAATTCGTTGTAAATCTTTATTACATTTTTCTTTATAATAATTACAAATTTGTCAAATCTAAATCGTGGAATTTACACGGGAACTGTCTAGTAATATAATAATAAAGAACATGCGTCGCTTCATCGCTAACCATCATTGCCTCGTATCTCAGATGCAGAAATGGTTTATTCCTCGCGTAATTCACCGAAACTACACTGAAGCTAACCCTGAGGCTGAATGAATAGAGCCCTGCATAACGATGCTGTACGTTTTTACCGACGGCTTAACATTTTGTTAAAGTGTTATAGAACGAGACCGAAGCACACCAAATCTAGCCAAGCTGATGCTCGTGGTGTCCACACACTAGAGTTCGAGAAGCAGCAGGAGGAGCAGCAGCAGCAGCAGCAGCAGCAGCAGCAGCAGCAGCAGCATCAACACCTACACCAAAACAGCTGCAGCAACAACTCCAGCTGCGTAAAACTACACAAACAACAGTCCGAAGATGCATTAGACAACTATACATCTAAAAAAAGATCTACTAGACTACTACACACATACAAAAAGATGCTTATCACAAACTCCATTTTCAAAAAAATTTCGCGAGTGATCATCGAAGAAGCTGCATCTTTAACCACTTAATCACTGGTGTAACCTAAGTTTGCATTAAAATGAATTTCGAGCAGCAGCAGCTCCGTAAAGCTACACAATAACAGTCCGAGCAGCAGCAGCAGCAGCAGCAGCAGCAGCAGCAGCAGCAGCAGCAGCAGCAGCAGCAGCAGCAGCAGCTGCGTATAGATACACAAAAAGTTTGAGCAGTAGCAGCTGCGTAAAACAGCACACACACAACAGTCTGAGCAGCAGAGCTGCGTATAGATACACAAAAAGTTCGAGCAGCAGCAACAGCAGCAGCTGCGTAAAGCTACACAACAGCAGTCCGAGCAGCAGCTGCGTAAAGCTACGTCTGCAGCCGAGACAGGGTAGCTGTCAAAAGGAGATGCCGCATAGTCGCTGTGCGCCATACTGAGGAGATCGCCTTTAATGAAAGCAGGCAGAGGAGCTCGAGCAGGCGAACTGGGCCGCCTGTCCAGCGCAGTAACTGGCCCGCCTGTCCAGCACAGTAACTGGCCCGCCTGTCCAGCACAGTAACTGGCCCGCCTGTCCAGCACAGTAACTGGCCCGCCTGTCCA
>VCRD01000515.1:66981-106626 GCA_006783055.1 Trinorchestia longiramus
AACTGGGCCGCCTGTCCAGCACAGTAACTGGGCCGCCTGTCCAGCACAGTAACTGGGCCGCACGTGAAAACCTCAGACATCAACGTATCAGTTGGAGTCTCTCGGTCTCTTTGAGCAAAGCCTTCACATCTTCTGCTATTGAGGTGGTGGGATGCAATAAACATCTGTGCATTCCTACACGCCAAGGATCTAGCTGTTAGTTAGTGCTTACCAGATGAACATGCTTTCGTTGTTTTGCTGCAATATGGTAATAGATGCACTAAGATCACTACACACATACGAACCGATGCATTAGATCACTATACATCTACAAAAAGATGCATTTGGCTACTATACATCTAAAAAAGATCCATGAGACTACTACACACATAAAACAGGCGCTGATCACTAACTCCATTTCCAAGAAAATTTTGTGAGTGATCATCGAAGAAGCTGCATCTTTAATCACTTGATCACTGGTATAACCCAAGCTTGCATTAAAATAAGTATCATTCATGCACCTTTTTGAGACAAAGAGCAAGCCACACAAATACAAAACCCTGAAATTACTCACTGAAACTGGAACATTTTAGTGGCCTGAAGCATACAAAACAGCAGCAGGGGAGAAACCAAATAGTAACCATTTCGAAACCAAACAACTAACACTTCATAAACCAAACAATAACACTTCATGAACCAAACAACTCACGTCAAGAACCAAACAGATTGTGAACCCAAGCGAGTAGACAATCAATTTAAATAATAACATATGTCTAAATAACTCTATAGGAAATTTGCTCTTTACAGGCTTCACGGGCTTCATGCTCCAATTTCTTCAATGCTGTACACAAAAAATTACAAAATGAATTAAACTTTACCTTAAAGCGTTTACTCAGTATTTCCAGAACTATTTTGCACCCACCCAAGTTACAGCAAATTTTTCTTTTAGGAAAAATACAAGTTTTTGAAGTAACTACGACACTTCATGAAATCTGAAAAGAGTGGCTCGGTCCAGCAAAGGAAGCAAGAGACAACTTGTTCGCATAGTAATTAGAGCTGTAGAGTCGGAGTCCCCATTGCTAGTCGGGAGTCAAAGCCTGGCTTGAGAGGTTACGCAGATTGCAAACTGACGCTCACTTCCAGAACATTCCCAGACTGGAAACTAGTTAAAGAAATAAAACACCGTTGTCAGGAGCGTAGATTTCTTTTTACTTCAAAAAGCTTGTAGCCTGGGAACTCAAATAAAGGTATTAACGTACTGAAGCTACTAAATCAAAAAAGTACAAACGTAGGTGTGATTTTAACTAGGGTGTCTTAATTTTAGTTTGGTGGTGTTTCAGCGGATTGCTCAGGTCCGAGCTCCTGCATATTTTAATGTATGCCCACATGTGAAGAATTTATCTATGCATTACTTTAATTTTCAGTTATCTGGCCGTTTAACCTCATCACATTACGTGATAACGGTATGATAGCGGCAGAAATTTGTCAAACACGAAAATACTTCAGTATTGCGTGTATATGTCATAAAAAGTTCTCAATTGCCACAGCTAAGCTTAACTCAACATCCATGAGGAGCTTGAACACGAGGTCATTTCTCATGACTTGCGAGCAAGAAGATAAATCAGGACGTATGTCGTTAAATCCCAAGCAATTTCCGCCTTCCTCTAATGGTGTTCGAGGGCGTCCAAAATAACAGCGAACGCCGCAGTTGTAACCCTGAACATCACTGACCCCAGAGCTCAACTGCTGAAAGCTTTTAACGTCTGAATGCCTGTTCGCCAAGTGAGGGGGGAAGGGGGTGAGGTTTGGTCTACTGACCGAGGGCAACACTGCACGATGATGAAAGCGAGGGCAGTTGTGGCGTGACTCCCAAGGACAACTGCTATTCTATCACAAAAGATTGCTTTAACTCTCACTCATATTCCGTAAATGATCTCACAAGTTTTCGAATAAATTTGTTTTTCCTGAAGTTGATTGACGTAATAATTGGTATGTATGAGCAACATGCCATTTCACAAAAGTATCTACCACAACAATAGGTAGCAGGCTAATATGAAGTACAAGAGCTGCACGGAATACACGACGTAAATCGCACAGATGATAGTAAATAAATGGAATAGAATCCGTGAAATTACGGATAACAGCTACACAAAACACATCATGAACGTCACTAGTGCTGGACACCTGACTAGCAGTCCTCACTAGTGCTGGACACCTGACTAGCAGTCCTCACTAGTGCTGGACACCTGACTAGCAGTCCTCACTAGTGCTGGACACCTGACTAGCAGTCCTCACTAGTGCTGGACACCTGACTAGCAGTCCTCACTAGTGCTGGATACCTGACTAGCCGTCAGCGTTCATTGACGACGACATACTTTATTAATAACATAATAACATAATTTGTTCTGGTTTCTGAAGACATTTCTAATTTTGTTCAGTGGTGTTGTACTAAGGGAATTGGGGACGCTTTTGCAATAGAGTCTCGCACGACGGTCACCCAGTCAACAGATCACGCAACACATTAAAATAATATTTAACAGCCCACCCATGCTAACGTTATTACTCTTCCCTGTCTCTAGTACAAGAATTAAGATAAGTTAAATTTCAATGTCATTTCCACTTTCAATTGAGGGGCATATCAAAAGCAAAACCGGTACGAAAGGTATGCTATAATGTCAAGTTTGTTATGAAACGAATAACCAATCGAAATGCACGACATGGAAGCAACTCATCACTTTATGATCAAGCAATAGTTTCCTAGGAAACAAACACAAAAAATTAACGAGTTACGTCAATGGTTTATAGGATGATTGGGATGCATTTCCAGGCGCAGCATTAACAGAGATCACCTTCATTGCTACTCTTCGACCAAACTTTTACTTTGTAGAAGTTTCCGATTGCAAGTTTGATGCCGACGCTCACTACTCCGACGGCCTGCTGCCTATAAACTGAGACGTCTGAGATATTGAGAATAAAGTCGACGCAATGGATCGGCAGCGCCTGCAGTCATCTTAGCTCGGTTTATGAGGCTGGGCTGATGGCAGAGATGATCCACAGGCTCGCTGGAGCAGCTCACAGCCTGTCACATTCTGTGCGTCATGAGATGAGGTACAATTATATGGCCGATATCAAACATGCATTTATCATTTACTCAACTAATAGGCTTGTGTAGAGCACATGGAGGTTAAGAATCTTACTGTCAAATTTAGATATTATGTGTGGCTTTTGATGATCATGCGTTCTAATGATTTTTGTCGTGTTGGTTTAGAAAGTTGGTCGATGGGTGAGATCGACGAACATATTTGTTGATAGAGCTACACGATTGATATTTTTTTGTGACTCTTCTCATACAACCAGATTGAAAATTCACTCGGCATTCGAAGTTGTTTAAAGAAGTCGGATTGAACTTGGTGTCCTCTGTAAGAATGTTCGAGCAGAAGCAAGAAATGACATAAAAAACTTAGATGAGTCAATTGAGGCTGTATGTTAGGAGCAAAAACATCCAATCTACTTCTATAGGAAATTTTCAATGGAAATTCTTCTTCACAGTTTTTATCCTATTGAGTGAGCTGGCTTTTACATTGACAAAAACCTATCAGAAACTAATATATATTTTTATCACAATGTTCCTACCAACAGCAATATAACTTCAAATAGCATAACTTAATTAATTTAAATGATTTTGAAACATGCATAGCTGAACATACGTATAGCTTGAGTTTCACGAGAAAGAACTTCATAAAATGATTTGAATGATTTTCGGAATGCTGCCTAAAAAGTCACTTGTGAATAAATTCCTGCCACGGAATAAATCAAATTATAGGAACAATTTTCCTATTAATTGACCATGAATATTTCCCCCCCGGAATGAATAGTAAAGTAGATAATGAAGCATAGACGGGATACAAATCCTGTGTAAACATTTGATATGGTGCCCATTTGATACCACAAAGACCAGTCGTTTCAAGTAGAACCCTCTTTGTTTTCACCTAATTAGCGATAAATTCCATGGCGCCCTTACGCAGTTCTGAGGCCATCCATAAATTTTTTTCAGGCTCGCAATAAGTACAAAATAATTCGGAACACAGCTTAAAAAGCATTCAACTTCGAAAAATGTCACGACTAAGTGGTCTTCGCTGTAGCTTTTTTCTACTTCCACAAACACAGCGCTGTTCCTCATAGGCAAAACAAGGAAATGCCATTGGCCAACTTTGAAAAAATAAATAGATTTCATGCCATATGCCTGTCTGACTCGCAGAAAATTCTTATTAACAGAGCAGAGCAATTTCGGGACCGAGAAATAAAGAACGACAATGGAACGAAGTCGACTACAAGTCTTCCAAAATGAGATTTTATACTACTAGTATTGTGCATTGGTCACTGGAAATGAAAGCTAATGAACATTCATGGAATATGAGAAGGCACGTTACAAAAAATACAATAACTCATTTCCATCACAAAAACGAAGTCACTGACAACGCGCTGTGATATCGAGAGTACAGATGGCAAAAGCGTTTCAATTAAAGAAAAAGAAAGTATCGAGTGCAACAGCAAAACAAGTGATCCAGAAGCAGCAGCAATATAGTGCTGATTCAGCAGATGCTATCACGAGTTGTCAAGTCAATGGTCTCTGTGCAAGAAACGCCCGTCGTTTGAGAAAAAAAAAATTCTTGCACTCAAGCCAAAAATCTTTTCAACTGAAGGACCTTCTTCCTCGGCCAGCTTGCCTCTTTTGGCATGGATCTTGAACATAATTCAACGATATGATCTCGGGCTGTAAAGTGGTAAGAGGACGCCTAAAGAATCCGGAAACTGACTCTAGTTGTCCTTCTGCATAAAGGGACAGCAGCAGTCTTGCGTCCAGCACGAGTTTTCAGGCAGACTTTAGGAGCCTATGAGAGTGGCCTCACCAGGGAACGGCAAACTGAGGGCAAAGTAGTGGAAACTCCATCACGACACTGGCTCTGAAGGTACTAAAGGCATGGCCTAAGAAGGTACTAAGGTACTGTCTCAGAAAGTAGAAAAGGTACGGTTTCTGAAGGTACGTAAGGTATGGTATCAGACGGTACTGAAGGCACTGTTTAGGAAGGCACTAAAATTACAATATGTGAAGGTTATAAAGACACGATGTCTAAAGTTACTAAAGGCACAGTTTAGGAAGGCACTAAAATAACAATTTGTGAAGGTTCTAAAAACAAAGTCTCTGATGGAACCAAAGACATGGACTTTGAAGAAGCTAAATATGTAGCACCAGTAAATACTGAACAGCTTCTGATGACATTGAAAAAATGGCTTCCGGATGTCCCTAAAGAATAGCTTCTGAACATTGGCAGCAAAAATACATGCCAAGAACAACGCAGAAAGCCTGTTCTTTCAACACAGGAAAGGGAAACTGCAAAGGTGTCCTCACCAAGTAAGGTCAGGAAGTGTGATCGTCAGGCGTATCTCCCAAGCTTCTCTGAGAGCGCACATTGTACAGAAAGTGCGTATAAAGTAAAGAAAAAAGCTTGCAATTAAAACTCCCGAATTGAAATGACAATGCATATTCAGAAATTTGTTTCGTTTTCAAGAAAATTTAAGCAAAACAAAACTTTGGCCACATTATTTTTCTGCCATCAATGTTATTAATTGTGGGATAATGAGACAAAAAATTATGCTGATTAACATGAGTATTTTTTAAACCTTTTTATTACTGTATTCAATGTTTAACTACAATCTCCGGAAGAGCCTGACCCCGTAAAATTGCTTTGTCTCGGTTTGCGTAGTCCGCTACAGCCGGCAATAAGAGAGGACGAAATCATCTAGAAACAATAAAAAGCCCGTCAACACAGAGGGATAAAAGAAGAAAAAAAGTCAAGGTTCAATACAATAACTAAGCCCTCAACAGACTCCTGCAAATTCACGGCTCATGGAACGATGAGCAGCTACATGGATTCTTGAAACAACACGAGATCGCAAAGACCTACTGACAAGTACCGACAAAATCAGCACACAATCAATTTTGATGAGAATTGCAACGTGACTAATTTATTAAGGCAACTAATAGATATATTTTCCTTGAAAAAATCCGATTTCACGAATGGCACAGAAAAATTGTACCGATAACAACTGTTTGATATGTTTCTTGGTTCGTGGTGAATGATGCAAATTGTGGAGCCTAGCATGCGATGGGATGAGTTTCGAAGTTTTATATAACATCCCAGCATCGTTAAAAGTCCAAAGCACCGTACGTACCGTAAAGCTCAATCGCTTGCAGTGCATTAGCATATCAGGTGTTTTTAATCATAGTGAGGATAAATATTCTCCTGAAAATGGTATCACTATGCTCTAATTTATTGTTCAAACTGTATCCTATTTTCCCGCCTGCTCATATACCAGAGTCACTGTAAACCTATTTTCCTGCCTACTCATACACCATAGTCACAATCTATTTTCCTGCCTACACATACACCAGAGTCACTCTAAATCTATTTTCCTGCCTACTCATACACCATAGTCACTAAATCTATTTTCCTGCCTACACATACACCATAGTTACTAAATCTATTTTCCTGCCTACTCATACACCATAGTCACTCTATACCTATTTTTCTGCCTACTCATACACCAGAGTCACTCTAAAATCCAACCATGCTGCTCACCCAGGGCGCACTACGCTGGCTGTACCAACCTTCATTTGTAGGCCTGAGATTGCATTAGTGCTCTGCCTGAGGCCTGGTCTCAGCGCCGTAAAGAGAAGAGAACAAGTGAGAAGGGAATAAAGGCAACTTTAGAGCAAGTTAAAGCGGATTCATGACATTGAGACCAAGCCCAGCTTTTTGGTTGGAATTCGAAAAAACAAAGCCAAGTCTACCACGCGTAATAAGAGCCCATTCGTACTAAAGCATTGAGCGGAGAAAAACATAACATGTTCGAAAACATCACGCGTACGAAAAGTCTATGGGTTTCAAAACATCACGCAGACCAAAAGTTTGCGGGCATCAAAACATCACGCATACCAAAAGTTTACGGGCATCAAAACGT
The DNA here is from genome assembly GCA_006783055.1 of Trinorchestia longiramus. NCBI lineage: Eukaryota > Metazoa > Arthropoda > Malacostraca > Amphipoda > Talitridae > Trinorchestia > Trinorchestia longiramus. The sequence goes on from VCRD01000515.1 coordinate 73,984, forward strand.
CACCCATACCAAAAGTTTACGAGCATCAAAACATCACGCGTATTAAAAGTTTACGGTCATGAAAACATTTTCATAGTGTGTCAAGACACTACCAATACCCGTGCAGCGAGTGGTCGGTTGATTTGAAATAGAACCAATATAAATTTTATTCATGTACTGCCATAATTGCCAACAGATTTAACTAAGCCTTGACACGCTATAAGAATTTTAGTTTAAACTAGCAATACAGATTTTTTTTTAATCCAAGTTAGTCAAAACGAGAGAAATTTAAATTCTGATGTGTTCGGTGCCGCTCGCGTAGCAAGCCGAAGGCATAAGCTGAGTCAGCAGTTTGCTCATCACCTCTTCTTAAACTGCTCTTCGCTTGTAAAATTGGCTAGACGTATACCAAGAAATGATCAAATTGCATGATGAAAATTGCAGCGTGACTAATTTATTAAGGCAACTAATAGATATATATTCCTTGCAAAAATTCAATTTCACGAATGACACAGAAAAATTGTACCGGTAACAACTGTTTGATATGTTTCTTGGTTAATGTTGAAGGATACAAGTAGTGAAGCCTAGCACGCGAACTGAGTCGGACGCTCTGCAGACAACAGGGCGGGCTGTTCCCGTGGAGTTACAGCAGTCGTGCCCTCTAACAAGCGCCACTGACATGACGGTGGAAGCGGTAAATGGAGTCATTTCGTTGTGCGTCCAGTCAGACGCTTCTGATGTTTGCCCATCAGGAATTTGTAAATCAAATTTGATTGCCCATGCCATACTGATCTCATCGCTTAAACCACCTTCCAACCAAGTACAACCTTTTTTGAAACTTAATTTAAAAAAAAAGTCAAACGAGTTAATTTGAGACATGGAAAAATGTAACATATCTATTTCGGACAATAAAATTAAAACACTATAACTTCGCAGGTAAAATAGCCAAAAATACTTTTCACCTTACTTTCTCAGCCATTGTTTTTTTAAGATTGAACGGAACATACACTCAATAAGGCTCAGAAAAACAGCACCAAGCGTTAAGCATCACTCGCCTGATTTCCCTCTTCCGCCACTCTGAACAAGTCTCTTGTGTCTTCAATATTTATACGTTTGATACGGATAAAATTTATAAATGAATGGTCACTGGTTAGAGTAAGTATAATGGTATTCGGCAAACGGTTACAGAATAATAACAGATGAAACTGTTTCATTGACTTTGATATTCAAGAGAATGTAATGGGTTTTCAATAGCGCGATCCATCAGTGAAGAAAGCATTTAAAGAATAGAAATTTGTTAATAAAATTTGCACTTTAAGAAAGGACTTCTTTAGTTTCAGTGCACTAGATTGATGAATGTCGCCGACATGATCCTTTAGAAACATATGAATATGTTCGTCAAAACGATTAATTTTACTATGACGAAAATTGAGAAACAATATTCGAGAAAATTTACACGAAATGTTGATTTTGAAGCAGTTGCCAAGAGACTTTCAGCATAAATGAATTAACAAAATCATGACTTTTAACAAAAGCCAGAGAGGCTTGTTTTTCGCCAAGTGTTGGAGCGAAACACAAACGAGCTTAACACAACTTTTCGTTGTATTAAGCTCGGAAGGCTTCCAAAAAATTGCACGTCGAGGAATGCCACCACTCGTGTGCGTGGTGTAAAGTAACAATCATAATTTGAAAAAGAAGTTCCGGAATATGGGAAATTGTGGCAGAACAGCGCAGTAGCTACTTTTAAAACCACGTGATGCAGATTGAGGTCTGCAGGAAATAGCATCTAATTTCTACACAGTGAATTTATAGAACCAAATAGAATGAATAAGTGTGAATTTTACTCCAATATTCAATAATTTCATCATAAGGATGCTGGTGTGATATTCAGCTAACATTTTCTGCAGTGCTGCTAATTTAAACGCATGTAAAATTTAGCAAGTTTGCATACCAACAAAATAGTAACATAAAATGAGATTTCCTCTACCTAATAGGCAGTGAACAAAATGGGTAGAGACTCATTTCCAGATAGAAATTAATTGTTATGCAACAGATCACACGTATCTTAAAATAACTGAATAATCTAAGATGCACATGATTAAAGTTATTGAATTAAATTTGCGTTACATAGCGGCTCAGATACAATTAAACAGGTGAACTATGCTGAAATAATTTCGTAAAAATTCCGAAAAAAATTTAAAACAACGGAGAAGAAAGTTTTATTATTGCTGCTGCACTTCGAGGCGATCCTTTCCTCTTGCCAAATTCAATATCCTTTTTATTATTTTAAGCTTAATTAGAAACAGCATTTTTACATCTATATAATCGTTCAAAAATCAAGTTCAGTTTCATCTAGTTACTCCATAACTCAGGTCATTTTCGTGTGTATATTCGATTGAACATCGTGTGACGTTTCGAAAGTTACATTGTTGCATCTTTACATTGTTACATCTTTATCCAACGCCTTGCGCATTTTTGTCAGGTATATTAACACAAGCCGTACCCACACATGACGGCTCAAATCGGCATACTGCAGTTCAGAAAACTAACTAATTACACCTGGAACTTGACCCTTGCGACTGCGCATATTTTTATGAAATTTCTCCACAATCACAAACAATCTTTATAATTTTACAACAATGAGCTACAGCATTTAGATGAAGATGTGTTAGATTAAATTTTTTATCTCTAAATTCTTAGTTACCAATTCATTACTACTTCAATGGCCAACTGCAAATAACATGCATAATATGAAAAATATTTAATGTTTTGCTGCCCAAGAAGCACATCAAATTCTCTCATGAAAATACTCCGGAGAAACGGAGACCAAGCAGCTGCCAAGAGAATCACAAAGAGCACCATTCTCTTCCTTTAATTGCGATTTTTTCTTTCACGAACAAAACAACAATAATTACAGCTTTCTTCCTCCGACAATGAAAAGTAACACTCCATTCCAACAACTCGGCTAAACTTTCGAAGCATTTTATATTTAATTAATACAAACAAAAGAAATGGCAGGTGGAGTAAAAATTCGCTACGCGAAACAAGTTTTAGACAAACAGTTTGTGTTTAATTTGAAGGGTATTCGAGCAGTTAGTGTAAGGGTTCTGACCTACAGAAATAGAAGGCATAAAGGCATAAATTCTACACAAAGCGTTTATTTTTTCAAAGGAAACTTTCAAACTGTGATGCACCGAACCCTCGTGTAAAGTTCTTAACAACATTTCTCATATCACTGTCGTGCTACGGATCAAATTGAACTGTTCCGCACCCCAACTGCACTCCATTACTTGGAATATATTGTCTAGTTCAGATATTGCACTAAATATATTTAGTGCCTGAATAGACAATGGCTTTTTAGTAATAATAACATCACGTGATGTCTGTTCAAATTGTCACTTTGAGGACAGGCAGAAGCCAACATCACTATCTTTTATTAACGACGATATTATATGAAGAATTTTTTTGCATAAGATCATAGCAGTTTTTTCTTCGTGTATAGCGTAGCTCTGTCAATAAAACCTCGTCTAGTGGAAAAACAAACAGCTAGATTTTTTGAGGTAAAATCCCTTTCTTTGGAGGAGTAAAAACATGATGCTTCAAGGTCAGTTTTCCAAGTTGTTATTGGCACGCCAACAAATCGTTGCTCTATTTCTATTTGCCCCACAAAAAATCATTCGTGATTTGTTTTTTGTGAAATCAGAAAATAGATCAATAGCCAATATCAATCGATGACAAAATGTTTACCTGATGCGATAAAATTGCTTTGTTCAAGTTTGACCAGGATTTGAAAAAAACATTAAACAGTTGCCCAGCACCGTGAGGCACAAAAGAGCAGGATGCCCATCTACAACATCAACTATAATATTAAGCATGCAGCATGGTTCTTTTAAACGAAGGTAAACTAAAAGAGAATCAAATAAGCCAAATTTAATCATCTTACTATCGAAATCATCCCTCAAAACTAGGACAACTCAGCCAAGATGTGAAGAAGGCTTCCAGGTTGGATTCTGAATTCAACGAGAAAAAACCGAGTTGAGAACTTTTTCAACACCGAAACAAATGCGTTGACAAGCAATGGAACTACATATACAATATGTAAGATACGACTGCACAGTCCCTTGATAGTATTTCATTAACAATACAATGAATTTGTGCCCACCTGCATCAACAATCACTAAAGAATAATTCAGTATTCATTACTGAACAGTACAACACATGTTCAGGCGGAAGACCAGCTGCTTTTTTATTTTTACTATGAACGACGCTGGCAAAATATAAAGGCAATTGAAAGCATTGAAGGAAATTACCCATGACACTAATTAACTGCATAAAACTAAACACAATTCACTCAGAACAAAATAATTTTTGCGTGTGCCGTCATTCAGGGTAGATAGAGTACTACGACTGCCCGCCCAACCTGCGAAGAATTATCGGTCTAGGTTCGGCCATTAATTTCCCATACGTTGGGAAAGGCAGGTAGATTTCCTGGTAACTTAGCCCACTCAGTTAACCTATTTATTTAGCCTACTTCGTCCTAAAATAGCCTCCTTGGTTAACCTCCTTGATTAACCTTCTTGGTTGACTTCCTTATTTAACCTCCTAAGTTGCCCTCTTTAGCTAACCTCCTTCGTTAACCTCCTTAGCTAACCTTCTTGGTTAACTTCTTAGCCATTGTAAACGTTATTCGTTAACTTATACAGTTAACCTCTTTAAGAATGAGAATGATGAAGAACATCGTCCATTTGGCTGAAGTCACAGTGATTTGAACAGCACCTTGATAGAAAAAACCATCAAAAATATCCCGTGGTGGTTTATTATTTAGGGCATCATTAATGGCTCTTGTTCACATGCACAGATGTGAACCAAACACAAATTGTTGACAAAGCACTTAAATTTCTAGCCAAGATTTTGCAGATTTTCGCGACCCCAACGCTGAAGTTTTGATGATGCTAAGCATACTCTCATGAAAGCTTAATAAATGTGCTCTGACATTCAACATGGCTTACCGGAAAAAAAAACTTTAATTTCAGCCGTAAGAAAACAGCAGTGCATTGAAATGAACAAAGTCGTAAAAGTGTAATAGAGACACGCCCAGCCAACGCATGTAAAATACTGACTGCTTAGCCACGTGATGCATCTGTCTTTCTTATTACTGCAGGGTTACAACTACCGTTGCATGATGTAGGTTGTGGTGCAAAGCATAGGGTGCAGCGTAGGAAGTATTATACAGTACCGTTCATAATTAAGGAACAAGTAATTAAACTTCCAAATCTTAAAAACTAGAGCACCAATTTTTCTGAAATTTCAACTGAATGTAGACATAACATAACTGAACTATTTTGTAAAATTTAGGTCACTTAAAATAATACAATAAAAGTTATTGGTGATTTTATAAATTTGAGGTGTCCAAAAATAGGGAACATAAAATCAAAAGGTGTTAAAATTGTAAAAAGAGTAGTTTTCTTACGAGTAAAGACAGAAATATAGAAGATAAACATCACTTATCACTGCAGCAATTGTAACCTTGGCCAGACGAATGAAAATTGATGCAGTTGTTAAATCAAAAACTGTTAAATTACGCAAAAACTCTGACAATTGAATAAATTGGCAAACAGGTGAAGCGTTATAAAAGTATTGTGAGTCGAATTTTGAAATTGTATAATGAAACTGTAGGCTAACTAATACAAAGAAGCCGGGCAGAACAAGGAAAACTACATCAAGAGAGGACAGAGGTATGCAACGCCCAGCACTAGAAGACCGTTTTCTCACTGCGGGTAAAATTTCTCCCCAAATTGAAGGTGACACAAATGTTTCACGACAAACTGTGTCCAGACGATTGCATGTAATAGGTATTTATGCAAGATCTCCTCGGAAAAAACACTAGGTAAAAAGAACCAAACAGCAAGATTGACATTTGCAAAGAAGCATGTCATTTGGTCAGAAGGCAATTGGCAAAAAGTATTTTCCAGTGATGAATCTAAATTTAATGCAATTGGCAGTGATGGTAAACAGTTTGTAATCGGTGAAAATTTAAATTCAAACTGTATAGAAAAACTGTGAAGTTTGGTGGAGGTAGCGTGATGGTATTCAGTATATCAGGCCAGGGCACATCACCTCTTGTACGTTTAAACACTAAAGTTAATGCCGTTGTGTACAAGAATGTATTATAACAATATGATGTAGTGTTACAGAATTCTGGATTTTAGAATCCTATATTTATGCAGAATAATGCTCCCCACCACAAGGCAAACGTGGTTATGAATTATCTAAATGATCAAGGAGTAGAGGTTATGAACTGGCCTGCTCAGAGTCCAGACATGAATCCAATAGAAAACATATGGAAGACTCTCGGACAAAATGTTATGACAAGAAATTCAGCAAACGTTGAAGATTTGTGGCTGAAATTAGAAGAGGAATGGGCCAAGATTACAGTTGCCGAATGTCAAGATTTACTGAAATCCAGCGGGCGTAGATGCGCTGCAGTGATTGAAAACAAAGGTCGCAGCATAAAATATTGGAATAAAAACCGTTGTGCTCTGTTTTGTAATCATTTATACTTATAAACATTATGTTCCTTAATTTTGGACGCCTGGAATTAATAAAATCATTAATAACTTTTATTATATTATTACAAGTAACCTGAAAATTTACAAAATAGTTCAGTTACGTTATGTCTACATTCAGCTACAATTTCAAAAAAATTGATTCACCAATTTTCAAGATTTGGAAGTTTAATTACTTGCTCCTTAATAATGGACGGTACTGTAGTTATCAGTGTAGAAAGTAGGTTACAGTTCAGGATGTAGGTTGTCGTACATGTTGCAGCATAGCACAACTCAATTACGTAGTCTTGTTTCCCTATGCAGGCAAATTTCGCGTCCAAATTTTCTTAAAAGCAATTTTCCCTATTGCTGCGACTTAGATTCCCTCAAATTGTAAATCTTCTGGCGTGTAAGCCATCTATTCTGTTGGCATTCAGTTGAAGGGAGAAATTTGCAAGATTTAAATTCAGTTCTGGATTTCAGATGGGCGAGAGAAAAGGAAATACCAACAACGGAAAAACTGATAAATCGGAATATATGACTATAACTATACCCGTCTAGCAGAATGACGGTTGGGACTGAAAGTAAAAGTGATTGTAATAATTATCGGAGCAGACAGAACTCACAATTAGAAAGAAAATGACCGTCGTAACTAGCATAAAAACATACTACCGTACCTGGAATCAAAAATGAAAATCGGGATTAAACGGAAAACTGACTCATAATTGGCAACAAAAATAATTGTCGTAACCGTAATTAAAATAAACTATTCAATAGAAACCAAAATGCTTCAAAAAGGACTGTCTCAATTGAACATAAAAATGACTGTCATTACTAGACGCAAAAAATTGAACATTTATAATGGCTGTTTTCAAAAAATAAAATTTGGAACAAGGTCTATTGAGAGTTATTGATAGAACCTGTTCTTAGATTTTGAACACTCGCAGGGTTCTGAGAGTGTCCGTGACGTAGGTGTACATTCTGCCCCCCGTCACACGCCATTATCAAAATTGCATAAGAACGCAGGCTGTCCGACTTGGTGAAGCATAAATGTTCTGCGTCATTAGAAGATAAATCTGAAGGTACCGGCAGCAAAATGAACCGACAGAATTTTCCAGGATAAACAAACTTAAAAATTGAAAAACATTTTCACTAAACAATCAACTGTTTTCCAGTCAAAGGTAGAAATAATTCGATGAAATTCGTATAACTTCTATGTTCCTGAGGTAATTTTTTCGTTATTCATTAACTTATATACAACCATTTATTTGAAAATCTCATTTTTCGTAGATGAATACACCAATGCGTCGCAGATTTCGGCAACTTCCCCTCAATATAACGTACGTATTTTACTGAGCACGAACTTAATTGATATTAACGCTACCCACTATGTCCGGAGGCCGGTCTGCCGTGGCTACCTAGGACGCTTAACTCTTGATATGGATGCTGAGACTCCAGTATTCGAACGCTAAACAGGCACTCCAACCTTGTGAATAATAAATTGGCACACAGGCAGCGAATGCAACATTCACGAAATCAAAACAATTGGACAAAGTCCCAGTCGAGGAATGTTGTGGAAATTGCGACTGCCCCTACGAAATAGAAGGCTAGAGAGTACATGCTTGTTACAACAAGAAACAAATTTATAAAAAACAAATCATTGGTAACAACTATGAGGTTAACGAGAAACATATTACGTGAGTCACTGGAAGGTACGTTAAGGAATAATACTTCTCCCTTGTATTCTTTTAACAAATGAGTGGCAGGGGCTGCAGCTAGAACACAGTATGCTTCAATATAAAGCACGTAATTTATTGCGGCACAGAAACAACTGATCGAAAATAAATGCATGCAACTCAAAAATAATTGAAGTAGAAACCTGAAACACAAACTGCATGTACGGATATATTCTCAGATTTTACTTCGTGTCGGAGATATCTCGATGTTTTGTGTATATTACCACCGTTCAAAATATTGTACAAAAAACTGGATTTTCAAGATGACCAAGGTGAACTTGGTAGTGAACAGCGTGCTTTCATTGTTGAAGAGTACTACACGCATGCATCTTCAAACAAAATGAAAAGATCATTTGTCAATAAAATCAATCTGAATATGAACATTAAAACTGGTAATGATGCGGCCATTAAAAATTTATGAAGCATCTAGAGGGTAAATTATAAAGCGGGTATTTATTGATAGACAATAACGCGTGTTACAATATGAAGCATCGCCATTACTTGACCAGAGTCGCGTTCAGAACTGCAATTTATGAATATTAAAATCTACCCTCGAAATATAAATGGAAAGAAGGAAATAACGTACTACTGAAGAAATTTCTAAAGTTTTATTTTTAAGCATATAGTAAAATTAAATTGAAATCTAATTTCTAGAGAAGCGATTTTCACACGTAGAATTTCAGCAGTTTAGGAAATTGCAACTAATTAGCAATTAAAAGATAATTTCTTTCGAAATGTGCCGTCAACAGAATTGATAAGTGTTTCTAAAATCTTATTGAACTTGAAACTTGAACGGATTCACGAAGTAGGAATTAAAAGTGAGGAGGCACATAGACGCGCGTAGACCTGCACGAACAAAGGTGAGTCAAGGACCATCCAGGTGTTCTCCTTCTTTAACGTACAATCCAAGCCCTACAATACACTTCTCTCACTTACCAACCCCTTCTTAGTCATATTAGTTACATCGTAGTTTCTTCAATCAATTGATAAATACAATAAAGACTGGGATTGCATGGAGAGTTCATCGTGACAGTCAAAATCACAAGATATTCATCAAAAATTGAGGTAACGCAGCGACGTCACGGCTCATGAAGCGTAAGAGTGTGACGCACTGCCGCCCACGGAGACTGGAGGTACACTGGCCGCCGCATCTGTGCTTCCACATTTTAAAGCGTATAGAGGAACACGCTAAACGATGAGTGGACGCAAGGAGACCTATCTTCAAGCTACGACAGATCGTTACCAGTCAGTACGTCAATTGGGATCGCAAAGCTAAAATAAATTCGTGTTTCGGTGTACTTGAAGAAATGATTTGCAGACATCTATTCTATTTACTCTTTAAGAAGAATATAGTCAGAGGTCACTAGACTTCCCCAAAACTAACCTGAAAATTATTTTTGTCATATTTATAAAATCATATATCTAAGATACGGTTATTGCTAAAGTAAGTTAAATATTAGTTTCATTTACCGTAGATTTTTTTGGCATGTGTTATTTTTTGAAAGATATTATGTCTTCCGAGCTGGTTTTTGAAAATTTCTGTAAATAATTGGACAGTCTCTTGGATGCTTTAAAGAGCCAAGAGACTTATATTATTTACAGAAGTTTTCAAAAACCAGCCAGGAAGACATATTATCTTTAAAAAAAATAGCACATGCCAAAATATCTACGGTAAATGAAACTAACATTTAACTTACTTTTTAGCAATAATTTTACCGTACCTTAAAAATATGATTCCTTGAACAATACCCAAATTTTTTTGTCAAGCAAGAGTAAACTTTGCATACAAACTTTAGGAAGAATAAAGCAGAAAGATAGAAAGTTTTAGTAGACGGAAGCTCCAGATGAACAGTGTGTCAAGCTGATCAAACTACGCAGGTACACTAAACCTTATCGAAAAGAACTCGCTTTTTCACAATGTTGACAGTTCTTCCCGAAGTTTTCTTCTGAAGCGCGAGTGACAGTTTCTAAATCTTGCTCCCTCACGCCAGCAAGACGGCACCGGGTGCCCGCTTTCCAGCTACCTTTTTTATCCGGATTAGCTGGCGGATTGGCGTAGGATTGTTTTAAATACTGCCGGCGTCCGGACCCAGTCTGGACTTTCCTCTCTTCCTGCCCTCAATCGTAGCACGTCATTAGTGCATTAGTCAGCTCCTGAATGAACTTTGACTTCAACGTGCTTACACGCTGATTTTCCCATGTCAGTTCACAATATATATTTTGGGTAACTAATTGCACAATATTTCAATATTTTGGATAAGCCCTTCAACAATATTTTAACATTCATAAGAGAGGGAAAAATAGGTCACGCTTTTACGCGAGCTTTTTGAGTTCATTGAAGCAATCAAGGTAAGCATTTCAGTGTTGTTTAAAACCACCTATTTTTACCTTAATTTAGGTATGAAACTCACCATTACTGGGTGATTCCCCAAAAAAGTCAACCAAAAGTTTATTATTTATTTGTATTCATTATAGAATACCAAGGAGTTTGACGCATGTATGCAATAACAAACAGAACACTTATCTTATGCCTGTAATTGGGTATTCTAATCACCAATATTTGATTATAAAATTTCGGTTATCTTTTTTTTTTGGTTCACACTGCAGACAAGCCTGAATGCAGGGCGTACTGCGCATGCGTGCCAGAGTAACACAAGATGACACTTTTAGAACACACAAACTATCGTTTTAACACAAAATGACAAGTTCAAAGATTTCATCAATGAGGAAAATCGACACAAGTTGCAATAACACTTAAAACTTTCACGTTACTACTATTAGCTTAGAAAAAATTACGTTAATGCTAAACAGAATGAACCAATTCTGACATTAACAATTTTATAGAGATGCAACCTTGATAACTTCGAAGAACTTTTAAACTAAAAATAACAGAAGCAGACTGATAAAAAGTCTTCTATAAGAAATGTTGAATACGTAAGGCGAAAATTCCAAGATGCAACAAGCAACAACCAATGTCGAATTAAAAAAAAAAACTTTTTATAAACAAATTTTACGTCATTCATACATGTAGGTTGAACTTAATAAACTGAAGTTGTTTGTAAAATTTTAACCGTAAGAAAACCCTATTCAAAAGCAAATTTCTCAGGGTAAACAAAACTTTACCGTGAGTCAAGATAATTCCCTAAAATTTATGAAAATAGAGTGAATCGGGATAATTACTTCATACGAATGCCTCAAAGATCAAGGAAGTATTGCGAGTTAGGATAATTACCTGAAATTATTGCCTAAAAGATCAAGGAAATATTGCGAGCTTTTATAATTACTTGAGATGGTTGCTTCAAAGATCAGGTCTCGACTGAAGTTAAATCGAGTGCTCTCAAGCGATGGTAGAAATTACACACATTATTACGGAACTCTGAGAATCAACTGAAGTGTAATGAATACATTTGACAAATTATCCCGCTTTCGTCATATGTAATGGAATTTATGGTAAGGTACATTAAACATAGCAGACGATTCGTACGCAAGGTTTACAGTTAATTATTAGAGAGAATGCAACAGCTCTGTCACGCTATGTGAGACTTGACAAAAAAAAATCGTAGAGAAAAATAACAGCAAAAAACTTCATATTTTCTAAGTGTTGCTACAAAATTTAAGCTTTACCTTTGTTGTATCATGTTGTAACATATCTCAGCAAAATGAAGTAAGAAGATACTATCGAAACGACTTGTACTCATTAATAAAATACAATGCTCGATATATGTTTCCAAATTTCAAATGAAACAATATTCATACGTGCGAAGACATTTAAAATTTTTACAATGTTTTGGAAAGAAATAAAACGCTACTACAGGTTAACAATGCTTAACACGAATTAGAAAAAAGTTCTTCTTGTAAAAGTGTGCATCTGACCCACATTATTTAAAAATTTCTTGCGCTACGAAGTCGGATGTTACCAAGACAGAAAATAGAAAACGGCGCACCAAATCCATCGCAGCCAAATGGACTCTTCTTCCTGAGCATCTCCTTAAATTGCACTAACAAAGACAAAGGAGCTTCCACTCCAGAGAAAAGAAGCGACGGAAGCGCGCGACGGTATGTATGTATGGCTGGCAGGACCATTGAAGTATTGCAACGAATTCGTTGTCTGTAAACGCGACGTGGAAGGTCATTCCATCAGAGAGGAGTGGTCGACGTGGCTTATCTGTGGGGATTTTATTGCCCAGATGGCATACTGAGAAGAAACGAAGCACAAGTGAGGCACCGTCGAAATGCCTGGACGATGTTTCATGGTGCTGCAGCAGCAGCCGCTGTAGGTCTTTTCTAAAAGGAAAATACTTTATGCACTTGCTCTCCCGCTAATAACATGATCAGCGTGAAGAGAGATTGTAGACCTGTGAATTTGGCTAAAGCAGCAGCATGACTGTGCAAATCCTGAGGTATACGAGATGTTACATCAGTACGCAACTATCACTATTTACACATTTATTGCAATAGATGTGTTGTCGAAGATGCGGGAAATCTTGAAATAGTTTCCTGGCAACAACCGTTTACAAAATAAAAAAATGAGCGTTCTTGGGGAGGTAAAATTTTCGGGCCACGGTTCTTTTTTTAAAGCAAAACTGGGCTGATGAAAAACAAGATTTCGTTCTGAAACGCTCTTCAGATCGCTATAATGAGCTTCCGACCGGGCCAAAGTACGGAACAAATGTGTTGTGAATGCGTCACTATAAAAACAGTATCATACAAATTTGTCCAGGATGTGCTGAGAATAGCAACAAGAACGTGATAAGGAATGTCACACACGGATGTGATGACAATAGCAACACACCAATGTGATGAGGCGTGCAACACACCAATGTGATGAGGCGTGCAACACACCAATGTGATGAGGCGTGCAACACACCAATGTGATGAGGAATGCAACACGAACAATTGAGCAATGGATTGCAATAGACGAGCGCTCTAAAATGAGTTTCGAGGGAAAAAATTTCTGTCTATTTTTCAATTTATTATTCAACACGACGCACGCAAACCGTAAAATTTATTTCTCTCTTAAATACATAAAAAAAAGTTCCACAAAAACTATCGCGTAAATCACGTAAAATAGAACAATTTTGATAGGTTTCTTTATTCTGTATACTATTTAAGATTCAGCAAATAGACCACTGTATATTTTCAACAATTATCATTTCATACAAACTAATAAAACCATAGTAAATTCTACGCAATTTGACTCGCCAATGCTAACCAGCATGCACTTGAACGAGTAAAGCATTTTCTATCTACTGGGGAACTATGTTTAGATTTGATTGTGCTCTAACTTTCTCGATCAAAAACAGAAAATTTGGGTAGATTTTCAACTAAAAAATAATATACAATCAACTACAAACTTCGATCAGGGCGAAACAGATATTAGAATTTCAGTACGTCTTTCTGCAGAAGAATGCGACTGAATAAAACCCACGGAGTTGATGAGTCAAATATTACAGGAACATACGAGGAAACACCTAAAATATTCGGTACACGACAACAGAAGCCCAGAATTGAAAAGGTACAACTTCGACACACATTTTGCACGGGAGCGCAAGGTTGCAACTAGAAATATAAACAAAGACATGCCAGAATATTATCTCAATGTTCAACAGAAGGCAGGATCGCTTTCCGTATGAAGCACAACCTGCGAGTTGGACGAGCTTCCGTCATCAGGAACTTTGAAAGCAGCGTCTCGAGCAGTAAACTCAGGAGGCGATGTCACCGAGTTACGAGCAGAAATAACGGCAAAGTTACGTAATATGCAAGGCGCAGTTGTGCTTAAGATGTGAAGAAAAAGCAAATTAGAGCTAAGAAAGTATACAAATTACCTCCAGTTTTTCATAGCATGAGCAACAAGTTTGCAGTTTCCTTTCATATGAAACGTGGCGATGGGAGTTGCCATTTTTGTATTAATTTGCGTATTGCTCGGACGAAAAACGAAGTTGGAGGTATTTAGGTATGCAGGAACGTAAGAAAGGAATGTTGACAATTTTTGACGAGGTCACTTCGATGTTGCATAGGTCAGTTGATGCAATCGAATTCTTAGCAAATGTGACTTCAAACTGAAATAAATATTCAAAAGTCCTTTCTTTAATGACTAACACTATTCAGGGGATGTCGATTTTCTCGTAAAATTTCAGTAATTTTTAATTAATGAAACCTAAAATAAAACTGGAAAAGTACTCGCAATGAACATCGCCCGATATTGAAGATTGCACTTCAGAATTCTATTTGTGATGTATCGACGTTGAGAAAATTTGAACATAAGATAGAAATGTTGAGATATATGCTTACTCAACTGGGATCATTACTAAAAAGAAGGTATATCAAACACCGAGTAAATTATTCAATAAATGAAAACGAGCGTCTGGATTTTAATTGCCTAAGAAATTAATATCCTTCGTTTGTAGAACTGAACATAAATGCAAAAGATGCTTCCCTACTGAACCAATATTTCAACTGAACATTAGCAGTGCAAATGGACTGTTATAAACAAAATATCAAAAATGGTTATGATATTAATAGGAGTAGTAGCAAAAAGACAGACCTGGGACTGTCTAAGGATCAAGTAACGCAGTTAAGGATCAAGTAACGCAGTTAAGGATCAAGTAACGCAGTTAAGGATCAAGTAACGCAGTTGAGTGATGGAAAAACTTACCTGATCTGGCTGCTTTAGTCACGTTAGCTGCAGAAACACTAGCACGGAAACTTACCTGAATCAAGACGTAGTCTCTTGTACTTCTTGCACGACAACGCTAACGTAAAAGAAGTCATGTGTCAAAACGTACCTGAAAAGAAAACTTGAATCAAAAAACATGCCACCGAAAACTAGGCTGGGAGACAAATGTCAAATATAATTATACATAAAATATGGATCTAACATGGAAGAAAAATAAAGAAGAAATGATTACAGGAATAATGTAAAAATTATTCAGTCAATAGCATATTTCTAGTGCACAGACATTCTTCCCAATTCGTCTCGGTAATTTTTCCAGTATTTCATGGTAGGGAAAGTTCCATTTTTCTTCAAAGTGGCAACGTAAAAATTTTTTCAAGTTTCCAATGAGAATAGAAAAGTATACATCAAAATTCGTCCCCTGCTGTAGCTCAAAGAATAAAATAGTTTTTTCAGAGTTTCGTTTGTGCAAGGTGTGGTTCAGCTGAAGGACAGTTTTCTCGTTCTGGCGAAGTGCAATGCAACTGGACACGGCGACTTTTCTTGTTTACTCGATATATGACTCAGTTGATGGGCAAGGCCAGTTTTCTCGTCAGCACAAGAATGATTCAGCTGATGGACAAGGCCAGTGTTTTCGTCAGTGCCAACTATGATTTAGCAGATGGACAAGGCCAATTTTTTCGTCAGCACAGGTATGACTCAATTGATAGACAAGGCCAGTTTTTTCGTCAGTGCCAACTATGATTTAGCTGATGAACAAGGCCAATTTTTTCGTCAGCACAAGTATGACTCAATTGATGGACAAAGGCCAGTTTTCTCGTCAGTGCCATGTATGATTCAGCTAATGGACAAGGCCAGTTTTCTCGTCAGTGCAAGTATAATTTAGCTAATGAACAAAGTTACTTTTTGATCAGAGTGAAGTATGGTTCAGCTGATGAATAAAAACTATTTTTGGTCAGCTTGGAGTCGATAGTATTTATTTTTTGGATCTTAAGTGCAAGAACGACCCACACGGCATCGATGCACCGGCATATAACATGCGTTCAAAATTTCGATGCGCCAAGTCTCACAGATTCTTAATTGACAAAAATTAATTGAGACTTCAAACCAATTAAGAGTTTTTACGCATACTATAAATTTGGCAACATAAGAAAAAATTATCGCTAAGAAATGAAGCTGAAAAGCGTGTGCAAATATAGTTAGATAAGAAAAAATAGCGAGCATACGAGAATATAGAATAGACAGATAAAGGGGGATTTTATTTACCAAACGTAATGGCGAATGTCATTTACGAACAAGAAGTATTTATGTGTTTGAGCATAATGAAGATGGACTAGAGAACGAAGACCAAAACGGAAGAAGTATGATGGGTAAATCAAGAAAAAAGGAGAAGTCTCAAGATTATGCTGAATATGAGACATAAAAAAATAATGTGAATACTTGAGTATATTTTGCTCTGCCCCACTCATGCAACGGTGAAGTCATCAGAATTTTTTGATCGAATAAAAGAAAAATGTGAACGAGCAGAAGCTTGCTGGGATAATAATGATGCTTGCTAATTTTACCTATTGCGATTGATAAAATTAAACATGCAAAATATTTGTGCTTTTGCAGCAAAAACTGCTGTGCATTGCCCGTAATTTCTATCAAAATTCATGTAAGTTGTTTCATCAGGTCACGGAAACTGTAAATCTTCTGAAGAACTCGTGTCAAATTTTTAATTTTCAGCAATGTTCCCTGAAGAGGTTTGCTTAAAATCTCTATTCATTTCTATAGTGCAGCAGCATAAAAAGCGGTAATATTGCATTGTTAGGTCGTAATTAATATTTCATTTAAAAAATGCAACATTCAAAGAATTGATCTCCGCTGGTAAATACTTTGAAACTAACGAATGAATTAAGCAAGGAAGAGATCCTGTTATAAATTACACACACATTAAAAAGCTACATTTTAGTTTTTAGAAGTCATGCAAAGAGATTTAGAATGTACTTTCTCTTAAACCCGTAATATTATTCTGTGCCTTTTGCCAGCCTCGAGATCCAGATAGAATTTCTCATTCGCGTGGCTCGGAAAATCGAGAAGCTCTTAAGTCACTCGACAGATCAGCTAAAAATTGCGAAGAGAAGCGTGAAAATTTTACTGCGATAAAACTTCACAAAATAATGGAGAAACGGTGTCCCTCAAAATAGAAGACCCTAATATATTTTGGATCGGTAAATCATGCAGGCCGCTGACGGACGACCACGTCGAAGAACCTGCGTCTTTAAATCGAACCTTGAAAAAAGTTATCGAAAAAGCGAGGTAGCAGATGATTTACATTTTAAAGACGCTCAATATGAAATTCCACAACTCAGCAGTAACGTCTCGTGCATTTCCATCAATCACTTTAGCCCAAGGAGCCTTTCACTGCTTTAGTCCTGCATGGTCAGAACGGTGTGCTACATATAGACGTGTTTGCGCCGACGGATGAGAGGTATTTTGGGTACGTTGTTTTTTTAATCCTTTAGAGTTTTTGTAGCGAAATAGAAAATGGCTTCAGCTCACCACAAAACTGAAACGAAAACAATGAGCAAACCCCTGCTGCCATATTTTGGCAAAGAAGCATAATAACAACAGGATATGCCATACTCAATAATACATTCAAAATTCATACATACATGCATGCATGCATGGAATGAGTAATTAAAGTATTATATTAGAGTATACTACTCTATGCATAGAAAGTATTCATTTCATTTACACTAATAGGGATTAAGAAAGTAGGTATGGTGACGATTCAATCAAAATCAGGAAATTCATAATGTACGATCAATTCGAAAAAAATTCAGCAATTGAAGACGGAAAATTAAAATTCGAAACAGAAAGTCGAAATTACACGTTAAAATTAGAGACAAAAAGTATACAATTAAGGGATAAACTGTTTCGATCGAGGATGAACAAGTGCAGTTTGATATATGAAGGCAATAATCTTATTCAAAAAGATTGCAAACAATGGCAAAACAGACAATTGGAAATCTTGAACATATATACTTTGAAACGAAAAATTACTGTATCACATGAACACACAAAATAATCTGAGCCATCACATTTTATCACGCCCATTTATACAAAAATATAAAAAACAAAAAAGCTTGGTCGACTGGTGAGCGAATCTGCTTGCGAGCGGAAAGACCCGGGTTCGAATCCCGCTGCCGACATAGTTGACGCGGCTAGAAATACGGCATGGGACTTGGGTAAACAACCGAATAATTATCGAAGTAATTATCCGACCCAAGAATGGGCCAGAAGGTTCGTTCCTATAGCCTCATTCTATTCTATTCTACTACATTCCTTTTAAACTAACAGCGAGCGTAAAAAGCAAAGCAAACGATAATGCATGTAACTCATGAATTGCACGAGCGGTTTGAAACCAAGACATAATTTTGGTCGAGCTGATTCAGCAAAATAAAACGAGAATTTAATGCCACAAATTGACGACAAAGTTGAGCTGATTTGTGGTCATGAATGAGTACTTGCTCGACCTTGGGTTCCAAACTTAATTTATTACTCTAATGTAATAAAAGAATATTTTAAAATCTCTCGCCAGAAAAAAATAGTTCCGTGATCCAAAGACCTAGTTTTTAAAGCATTGCATCCCTATGTCTTTGTAAGAAAAAAGAATTCCTCCCTATAAACACAACTCAGTTGTAGTACATTTGAGTATTCGGTGCACCATAGAAACAGATATTAGTTAAGCATTTCAGATAGTCTTACGCAAGTGGAGTAAAATTGAATTCCGATAAGTTAAATTGGAATGACAACACGAACTTCACAGTCATAATATATCTCGAGGGCTCAGGCAGCGCATGCACACAATACGCCAGGACATTTTCATCCACGGTCCTGTCTTCATAAAGAGCGTCGCCAGCTTATTACTAGAATCAAGACATATTTAGAAGACATCTGCGTACAGCCTCTGCTTGGAATAAGTAAGCTGCACATTAGAATGGGGAGACTGCTGACTGGAATGAGTAAACTGCTGACTAGAATGAGTAAACTGCTGCCTGAAATGAGTAAACTGCTGACTGGAATGAGTAAGCTCCTGCCTGGAATGAGTAAGCTCCTGCCTGGAATGAGTAAGCTCCTGCCTGGAATGAGTAAGCTGCTGCCTGGAATGAGTAAGTTGCTGCCTGGAATGAGTGAATTGCTGACTGAAATGAGTGAGCAAGTCTCGGACGTCGACATGATAAAATTAAAACAATTTCTCGCATAATCGCTCCCTTCAAACTTAAGACGAGGATCGTTCTTTCTTTCAAAGTAACTCAATAGCTGCCAACTTTCCAGGGGCTGAGGCGATCGTGGTATTTAGAGCCACAAATAATGAATGCACTTTATGCTGTGAGTTCTAAGTCATGGAATGGAGTGTGCAGCTTCAGGAACTCTTGTTCAGCTGCTCAGAAAATATAATCATGCCGTCAAGAGACGCCAATTCAAAGCTCTGTTTCGCTGCTGAAGTCGAAATTTGAACAGCGGCTCCAGCACACGGAATGTTGCCGAGCAAATAGAGGATCAGCAGCCGACAGTTGAGGAGGAAGTCACTCAGAAAATGCCTTAGCCATTCCAGAAAGAGAAAAAATAAACAAAAGGGAAAACAAATAACTTTTGTTCGAAAAAATAAATCCAAAACAAATTGAAAAACTGATGCTGAACATATTAAAGAACGTTAGATCACAAAAAAGCTGCTGAAAATTTTGAATGATGAATTCGAATAATTGACTATGCCAACAATGACATATGAACAACAGACTCTTGGAGAGGAATATCTCAGGGATGTAAGATTGATTCGGTACAAGTCCCGTTTTGTTAGTACAGTTGTTATTTGATCGTGCCTAAACGTACCTCATTAGTTAACACACCTAGCTGAACTTAGAGACGGAAGCTCAAATAGCATAAAATGGTATTAAAAATATTGCTTTAAAAAAATTATTTTTGAATATACGCATGATACGGACACGATAACTTACTGACAGACAGACGGTATACTTAGCGAACAATCAAAATATTACATTTCAATTTTCTAAAAAGAGTTGTTAGATCACATTTTCCTTAACATTCGTGTTCAGATCCAAGTAAACTATCAAACTGACATGATCAACTTCGTACTAAATAACTTCTTAAGTGTACACTCAATTTTTCTTTAAATGAAGAAAATCTATTTCGGAAGCATAAGCCTTCATTAAATTAATCGAGGCGAACACGAACAAAACTTATCATCTTCAAGACATCCCTTAGAACAGCAGAAGTTATAACCTAGTCGTAATACGTATTTATTTTGTCATTTGCTATTTGTTACCTTCAGCATCGCGTCAGGTCACTGGGTACGTGATGCATACTCACGCACATCAAGCATGCTATGACAGCCCGCAGTAACAGCATTCCTTTAATATTCAACTCTTAAAATGAATAGCGTAAAATTACGTCTGTCATCAGTTTCATTTGCCAATTGCTTCGGGAAAATCGTCCTAGACCAGATCATACAATCCTTAGCTGATTGTGTATTTATTTTCGTTACTCTATTTCTTTCAGTTAATTACCGTCATGAATTGAGTTTTATAAAGCAGAAGTTGTTAGGAAATAAGCTGTGTTTTCCTTCGTTATTGTTTATTGGTTCATTCTTCAAAAGCGTCAGTTAATTTCTTCATAGTGCAAGCATGAAGTTCATGTACCGGTGTCAGTAAGTGTTCTTTTTCAATAAGCATGTGTAAAATCCTAAAACATTTGGTCTACAAAAAGTTAAATGATCTTAGTAAATATATTAATCTTGATAATTCGTAACATGCTTCAAATTTTCGCTCCATTTTTTAGTTTTTTCTGTTATGTAACTTCCGATTTTACTAAATGCAGTGAAATTTTCAGTTAACTTTAATGATAATTGAATGCAATGAATCTTCAGCACATCACACTCAGCGATCCAGTTGTAGATTATAAATCACAAACCTGAAGTTTCACTCTGACTTGTATATTTAAATTCAAGATAATTAGCTTACTGTTGCAAACTCAAACTATAACATTATGATGTGAGCGAATTCTTCTGAAGTTAATTCTTTGTTACAATTTAAGATGAGCCTTGTAACTTGTAATTCAAAGCTGTGGCTGAAAGGAATAATCGTTTGCATCGCTGTTATATCACTTACTATGCGTAAAACACCTACCACGTAAAAATTAAAAATAGCGTCACCACCAGCCATAAGATGTTATCGGTATAATTTAAAAACCCAATTCATTTTACTGTGGATTCTCTGAATTCATTATACTGTGGATTTATGCTGTTCTCTGTGATAACTCGGAATAAAGTTGATGTATTTTATCATTTAATGTGCAAACAAACAATCTTTATTTCCAATCGAGTACACAGTACATAGACATTAGTACATTGGTTTTTCAAATTCTTAAGGTTAACATTCTAAGAGTAAGGGTGATGGTGAGCTCCATGCGACGATCCCGGGAGGTTGATGGGCGTCTTCATGGGCGGGGAGTTGAGTGCTTAGCGGGTTGAGTGCACGGCGCGGCGTACGAGAAATAACTCGTGTTCATGGCCGGGTTCGAACCCGTGGTCTTTCTACATGAAGCAGAGACCCGATACAGAACACGGACCGCAGACCACGATCGGTGTTAGCATACTTATTTTTAAGCTTTGCTTCAATGGTATTACTGTAAGTAAGGCTGCTGTATCACCTACTATACGTAAAATACATACCATCTCAAGATTCTATAGTAAGGAAATATTGTTTTCTATAAGTACATATATCAACAAATCCCCAACAAACTTAAAATATTTATTAGTTACCCACAATGTTGTTTTCGTTGGTTCATAGAAAATGAATTTTTTCTGGGAATTCCTTTTTAAACTTACAGACTGTCAACGATGTATTTTCAGGGAATGTTGTCTCGTAAAGGATGAATTCTGCAGAACTACAATTCACTTAGTCATCGAGACCGAAATTAGATAAACATCTTAAAGTGACTTCACAAATACTACAATATTACCTAATAATGAAGCACAAAAAATGTTCGTTGTCGGATATATGTTTGACAACGAAGCACAAAAAATGCACCTTTCGATATACCTATTCTCACTACATAATTATATACTACAATTTATTTGGATAAGAAAATCAGAAACTCCACGGATTTTGAAACACATATTTCACTATACATGAAATCGAGAAATCTTGAAATTAGGATTGGTACTCCACAGATATTAAGTTTGAAGAATAAAAACTCAAGTTCTGTGTATATACATGGAAGTCCACGAAAGAAAATGAATAGTTAAAAAGTTATGGTAAAGAACTTATTTCGTACAACCAACATCACACCACGACCACGACCACAGACTATGTCTGTAATACCAAAGTTAATTAAGCTATTACTCATGTTATTTATTTACTGAGCTTGAGCTTCTCTGAGCTTCTTGAGCTTGATCTCACAAAACCTCACAAAAAAACTGCCAAAGATCTTTTAATTAAAGCACGCTAATGACCTCGTGAAGTGTTTGAGGCGCTCAAAAGGAGAGACACATTATATGAACTTCACTAGATAATTCGGACCTTTCACAAATTCTGAAGATTAGTGTTCAGCACCTAGATATTTCAGCCTCCTTTTACTATATGATCATTACGAAATTCATTTTCTGAAACAAAATAGAAGTTATATTGAATTTCAAACGACGAACTTCAGAAAATTGCAAGACAATTTTCCTACTTAGAAATCAGTTGTACTCATACACACGTATTCAGGATTCCTTATTAACACGTTAACCGCCACATGTACCACCGGTGGTACATTTGAGGATTTCACTTACCGCCGCATGTACCACCGGTGGTACATTTCCAAATTTTTAATAATTATTTTCAAAAATTAATTTAAAATATTTACGGAAGGTTAAATGATAAAGTCGTAAAATGGTAAAGTCGTGGCGGTAGTGACAAATCTCTGATATCAGGCATGGCGGTTAACGTGTTAAAGAAAACAAATTAACGATGCAATGTGTACACAGCCGAGGCTGCACTTAGCATTAAAACTCGAACAATTTTGTGATCGCCCATAAATAGAGGAAGGAAAATGACCCATACGAGCCCATTCGATGTAAGTGACCATAATACACCTGAAAGTTAGAGAATGCAAATACACGCTTATGATTTTGCATTTGGTGGTAAAATGAATGCATACAAGTCAACGTTAGGAGATCAGGAGCAAGAAATACTCTGCTGCCACCGGCTAGTAAGCATCTATAATTTCGACAGATAAGTCGCTAGTTGATGCCTGTTAGTAATAATTAGAGGCTCTTGGCATTTCAAAATCGAATAACCCAAAAATATGGTATCATGTACTTGTGTCAAGTTGTGTGCTGAAGAAAAATGACGTAGAATATATAAATTTTGCATATAGTGTGTTTTTCGAGTTTGAAAAAATGCTTGGCTTTTAGATATGAGTGGTTGATAGCGACAGCGCGCAAACAGGACGCTGAACAGAGAAAAAATGAACGAAAAAAACAGCCTTGCCATCAAATACCGGAAATAAAACATCAGCTTTGATCTTCTGACGAGATTATAGCGCGAAGGAGAGTGGAGGGCAGGATTCGGGCTAGAGTAGAGACGAGTGGCATGATACTAGCAGGAGTAGAGTGGACGGGAAGGATACTGACAGCACTGGAGTACAGAGGCACGCTACTGGCAGAAGTTGAGTGGAGAGAAGCAAAGTGTTGATAGAGCAAATAAGAGCTAGGCTTGAGGAGTTCAGTACAATAAGAACGAACAGTTTTGAGAGCAACAAAACGTCTCGTACGCAAGCCAGCACCGTGTTGCCTGTGCCTGTCAGTCTGGTGTAGCAAGGATAGCAGCCGTGACCGTGCTGCCTGTACCTGTCAGTTTGGTGTAGCCGGGATAGCAACGGCACTCTCTGCCTGAATCAGCCGGAAGACCAGGAGCAGCTGAGCGCTGTGAGTCCTCAAAAAGGCTTGCTCCTCACTGCACACGCAACACACGGTGACGCATTTCCCAGGTCACACATGACAACACACACACGATGACGCATCACACACGTACCATACAGTACATCATAAAATCCACACAACACATCCCATAATCCACACACAATACATCACACTCACACAAGGCTACACAGCGCTGCACGCTTGTGATTTACGCTTCGCACGAGAGAAACAAATATTGAACACAATATATAATAAAACTAGCAAACAACTAATAATAAAACTAGCAATTTAATTAAAACGTAATTTGTTAAACTACTAAAAGTACCAGTAATACCTGTAGCTATACTTCATTCATAGCAATACTTCATTCATAACACCAAAAAATATTAAACAAAAAAACTTAGGTTTGTCCCCCTTAGTCCAGTTTTTGATCCGTGCAGTATATTGCATGAACACTCGGACGAGTTGATGCACACACAAACACCCGTACACCCAGTATTCAACATGAATTATATGCACAAAGTACAGTGTGAAACTTAAAGTCCAAAGCCATATCCCGCTGCCGTCATGGTTGACGCGGCTAGAATTACGGCATGGGACTTGGGTAACCGAATAATCATCGAAGTGATTATCCGACCTAAGAATGGGCCAGAAGGTTCGTTCCTATAGCCTCATTCTATTCTATCAACTGCCACATGGTATCTAAGCATTTAATGAACAGGGAACAGACGTATGCATGTGCAGACGAGGGACGGTCACATATCTTGTCCAATCCCCATGCCAGCATCCAAACTTCAAAGCGAAAATAAATTTGTCGAGTTTTATTCAATAGAACACTTTCGCAATCGGCTGAAACAATTCTCTTCAGGCACTCGTTTGGATCCAACAAACAGAATTTGGTTGCACCTAAATTCTGTCTACGGCACACAATCCCAATCAAGTTTTTCTGTTAAACCACGGTTGGTGAGAGACAAAAATGTGTTCCATAGTGCTGACATAGCACGTTGGGAAAGAATTTCTTTTGCATATTCAAAGCTTGTTGGAGACCGACCCTCTCCCAAACCAAAGATAAAAAAGAATACACATTCATCCGGAGAAACTGAAAAATTTAGTATATGATCAAGCCCATGGAAATATAAGTATATTCGATAAAAGAGAACGGAATTGATATAACGGTATAGTTCTATTAAATTAAAAAAAATCAAATGAACATGTATGAATCTTGTTCAAGACCAGTTTCATTTTATCATTATGGTGGTCGAAAAAACACTGCTGGTCAAAATGATAAGACCAGTTAGGAAGTAGCAGAATTTGAATCATATTTTGAACAATTTGGAATAAAATTGTTGTGCAGAGTTCTAATATAGGTTAGATAAATAATGGATAAGCAAAAAAGTAGATCCCTTTACATTTTATCGCGAAAAAAGAACAGAAATGAAGCTTTAGCTAAATACAGCTGATCAAAATTATAAGACCAGACAATAAATTCATGAATATATTCCTATATAACGTTACGAAAACATTTTAACAACTAGTGTATCTTCCATTATTATTGATTTAGTTGAAAAATTCGCTTGGGCATGCTGGTTACAAGATTTTGTACGAGGTCCACTGGGACTTTGCCCCTAGTATCGAACACAGCCTTACGAACACCCTCTATGGTCTTAAATTGCAATCCATCTTTATAAACTTTTTTGGCCACCCATCCCCAAAGATTTTCTATCGGGTTGAGATCTGGAAAACAAGGTGGATGGTACAAAATTGGAATATTATTGACATCAAAGAACTGTTTCGAATGGCGAGCGTTGTGGACTGCAGCATTGTATTGTTGGAAAATCCAGTTTCTTCACACATCCTAGGAGGCTAGGACACTCAGTGAGGATAGAAGCACGTTCAAGCATGGTGACGTATTCGACAGACGTTTGGCGACCTTTCACAAGCTGTAATTCAAGCATTCCATTGAAACAGAAAGCTTCCCATACCATTAATAATCCTCCTTCGCTATGCCTTGTTGAATAAGTTTCATTTGGAACAGATTTCTCATGCCACTCGTGGTGCCGAAGTCACCACAAAGTATCCTGGCACTCATGGTGCCTGAGTTACCAGTCTCCTGCCACTTACAGTGTCTGAGTCACCACAAAGTCTCCTGCCACTTATGGCTGCTCGATGTAGCCACAGAGATAAGAAGTTATGGATCGTGACCCCAAAGCCTCACTCACGCCGTCATCGATCATTTAAGAGTTCCCTGACACTAGCGGGTCCAGAACACAGACGTCACACTACGCAAGTACGCTGTTTACATTGGTTTGGTAGCTCTGAATTCGAACATCTAGCCATCCATCCCCATCATAGTGTCTAATTTGGTCCATCTAAAGGAAAAATAACTACTTGTAAATTAACCTGACGCAAATAATTATTTGCCTTTTCCAGCTTAAAAAATACACATGATTGTGACTCCCTGCACTTTGCCTCTACGCTCATGGAAGTATTTAGTATCAAGCCAAAAGCAATCGTGCAGTAGAATGGTTCATTACTAAGCTTCAGGAAATAGAACTTAATACAGGTTCTAATATTTTATTAAACGTCGCAAAAATTCTCAACTCGAAGGTAGTTCAAACGAAATTTAATGGTCAGAATTGATGCAACTGTAGAGGCCTCTGGAGTAGAAGTCAGGTATTTGAACGCCCATCAACTCGGTGACAAAATAAACAAAGTTCTTTGAGTACGAGCGTTTCTGACAACGCTTGTGCTGAACTAAATATCTCAGTCTTAGACAGAAGTGTAGACTGAGCGTTCAGCTGAATTCCCGAGTATCAGACCTGCTTTAAAGTAAGCCAAGAAAGTATAACTGTTTGTTGTATAATCTCTTAATCTGCCATAACTCTCTGACTGAGACCATAAAATGACGTCACAGAGTAAGCAGCTGGCGGGGCTGCGAAGTGCAGACTTCAATTTAGATCAACTGAGAGGCATCTTTCAAAACTTCTATCTTTAATTTCAGATTTTATACTGAATAATAAACGTTTTGAATTTCCTTCATTGCAGATCAAATGTGGCATGAATGCAGAACAGAATAAGTTGCACAGTAATATAAATTGACAGCTTGAAATACAAGATTGCAAGTGCAACATGATTAACCTTCAGCAGGTACCACGAGGTCTAATGGACCCTATTGCAAGTTCAATACATACGAGGAAGAGACCTCGTGGTACCAGCTGAGGGTTAACACTTTAACTCCGAAGTGGTACGTATGTGTACCACTGAGGTTAGGTTCTGTAATTTTTTCAGATCCTTCTAGTGACTATGCGTACAAAGGGAAGTTTTACACCAATCAGGCAATCGGAGGCAACGTGTTAAATAGGCGATACTACTTTGTAGCACTGCTACTGATAGGAAATAGCAGATATTTTTAGCATAACTAGCCCGTTCCCGTCGAAATTCCATGATTTAGATTCGACTAATTTGAAATTATTATAAAGATGAACGTATTAAAGATTTACGACGAATTATTGTATTTTGAATGAATATTTTTTATTAATGTATACAGAACTACGATTCTGTATCTTATCTAATGATAACACGGCCCAACTGGTACCGGTTGAAATTTCTTGATTTAAAAGTGATGAAATCAAGGATCTATGAAATAAAATCCATTGTTCAGGTTTACCCGTGGTACCATCAGAATCAGAATATTTTTCTTGAATGAATACAGAACTTTCATTTTGTACCTTACCTTACGATGATATGGCCGTGTAAGAGAAGAAAGTAAATAACGGAACAAATGGCGAGTTTTATAGTGATCCGGTGTCTTTGTTATCCACGATGCAATGCTTGTAATTCATGCATACTCGTTCTGATTTCAGTTCGATAATTTTTCTTCAGTAATCGATAGGAAGTAATGGACACACAGATACAAAGAGATGGAGATACATTGTCTTTTATATATGTAGATTAACTACATTGAATATATATATATATATATATATATATATATATATATATATATATATATATATATATATATATATATATAGTTAGATATAGTTAGATATAGTGTGCAAGGTTCAAAACTTTGGCAGCACGTAATTAGTAAAAATAGACTAGCCTGGAGAATAAAATTTACTCTATAATACTGGTGCAGCAACATAACTCCCTTTTTTGAAAGGAAGTTCCTTTTCAAAAAATTAAATTATGTTGGCACACCCTGCATAAAAGTAGCATATCTACAAATTAAAATGGTCAAGACTGCAAAGCAGAAAGTTTAGCTAGGACTAACGTGTCTGGGAACAGCGCATAACGGAAATAATAGCATTGTATGAAGAAAAATTTGCGGAACAAACAATAAAATTGGCGGCACTGTCGAGTAAGTTGGAACCTCGTTGATAAAATTGGCAGGACTGCAGCATAATAAAACTGTAGAGCAGGTGCAAGATTCGTTAGTAAGGCCATAAACACCGGCTGTGGATTTTATTTCGTATTCTGTCTGCTTGCAGTTGAAAAAAAGGAAAAATCAAAAATAACCCTTTTTATCAGACCCACAAATATCTGACACTTCAAAACGGCTCCGTTGTGTCTATTTCTGACATGTCCAGGTTACTGACGAAAGTCTATTCTTCATTGCTAAAAAAAAGTCTACATGAACTTGTTTCATTTGAGTCTAATTCTAGCCAGAAAGGTAAATATTTTTAGTCACATTAATTACACTTAAATTTAGCGTGAAGCAATTTTTAGATTCTTACATGCTTCCCAGGTGCATTTTAAATTTCTATTACTTTTGATCTTCTTTTCGTGATCTCGTGAGGAAATGTCTCCTTCCGCAGTATGAAATTCAGGACAAGAATCGTGAGGAAAATTCTCCGCATATTAACCATTGGAGATGCAGGGCAGGTTCTAGTGCAGCAGCTTCAGTCAAAAGCTTTGTAAAGGAGGTGAGTAACACAGGAGAAAAGCGTAGATAATTGCAATGCAAAGAAGCATCGCGCAGTCGCTGCTCCAAATGTGGTTCTCATTGGTCCGGACGCGGTCCACCGGTACGAACGCGGTACACAAATACCTTACCTTAAAACCTTTGAGACAACATAAACGGGAAATAGTTCAAAAACTGAATCACGATTGTAGCATCCACAAAATATTCTTTGAAGGGTTACTAGTACAGCATAAAAGATGTGAGTTAAAGATTTTTTTTTAAGCTTTCAAAGGCGACTTTGAGCTTCATGCGATGCATAGGCTCACCTATTTAAAGTACACCCATGTCGTTTGATTCATAAAATGAAATGTACTCTGGTAAAGCAGCCCGCCTAGAGTCACATAACTGCAATTGTAGCTCACATTTCTGCGTCTGACTTTCAGTCATTACAGCTGGAAGCACCGAAAAATTATTGCATCTAGAAAATAACGAGCGTAAATTCTGTGGAGAACTACTACGAAGTCGAACAAAATTTATAGCACGCGACGCACGTTGGACTTCCAACTCAGCAGATGGTACTCAAAATAATGGCTTTCACAAAATTCAAATTAAGAAATCTTAACACGTTGACTCCGAAGTGGTACGTATGTGTACCACTTAGGTTAGGTTCTGTAATTTTTTCAGATCCTTCAAGTGACTATGCGTACAAGGTGAAGTTTTACACCAATCAGGCAATCGGAGGCAACGTGTTAAGAGATGACAAGTAGTATTCGTGCTACCAAAAAATAAATTGCAACAAATTTTCAATGCAATGGAAGAAACGTATTTTAGGACTCCAATCAACATGCAAGTACACCAACCATAAAACAGTCCATAAGTGCAAAAACTATTGAGTCAAAAAATTACAGAGCTCTAACCTTAAGGTAAAAGTAACACTCTTTCCTTAGTTCATAATTTGTGTTTCAGATAAAAAAGTGTTTCAAAGCACGCATGTCACAAGATGTATTTTATTACAAGTGCTGCAAAAAGATTAACCCCTTCTTTTTTAAAATCAAAGAACTCGAGTTAACCATAAAAACCCTAGTGCTACACTACAAATTTGATGGGACATTTCAGGAGTGCTTCAGCACACGCAAGTTAAAGGCGTGTTACTGCGTAGCTTTAAAAAATTAGATTTGGGAGCAGTAATTCTGGAATATTACAGGCTGTCACAACGTGAGAGCAACCCATTTCCGTGAGATGCAAGTCACTTAAACGCGTCGACGCATAGAGAAAGAGAAGACCGACAATGGTCACTTTTTAGAATGATTTAGAAGCGATGCTTCCTCCACAGCGAATACACAGGCTATGAATAGACTTCCCAATTAAAGCACTTTTCAGTTGGCGCGCTACGAAAGCAAAGGCAACAAGCCACGGAAATGACGGTAGGAGCGTTTAGGACGTGTTTTGACAGAGGATGCTCCATGATAGAGACGAGTTACAGGTTTGCTTTGATTTATACATCTGCATGGCGGGCTTTGTGCTGTGTAGAGGAAGGACGGAGTGGGGCTGCATGGTGCTGCGTGGCAAATTTTAATACAAGCGATGTGAGGCAGATTTTAATACAGCACGGAGTAAGGAGTTTTCTGTGAATGACAGCTTGAAAAAAATTCTTAAGCTTTCATGCCATAGGAGCATTGCAATGGATGAACACATGCTAAATTCAATGAAATATCGTTTGGATATAAATGAATGAGGTGTTAAAAAGTTCAACTTTTGCTCGTCAGTTTCAATTTTTCGCCAGCATCTATTCATATATGAGTCAACTTATAGTTAAAATTTAACCTTCAACGTGCGAGAAATTCCCTCATTTAACACGTTGACTCCGAAGTGGTACGTATGTGTACCACGTAGGTTAGGTTGTGTAATTTTTTCAGATCAGTCTAGTGACTATGCGTACAAAGTGAAGTTTTACACCAATCAGGCAATCGGAGGCAACGTGTTAAGAGATTTTAATTTTGGTTAAGGTTCGTTGCATGAATTATTCACGCTTGTGACAGTCAAAAATATAAACAAGTGACAAACGGAAACCAATCACGAACAGAACCCACACCATATTGAACGAAACGATGTGACAACATACCGTGGGCCGCAAAAAACGCTTTTTACAGAAAGGGTCTACGAGGCAATCATTACCGAAAAGCCGATAATTATTTCAGTTGACTTGAAAAAACCAATAAGCAATAATCAGAAATACTTAGAAGTTGGCTACGAGTTGCAGAAAAAATTTGAAATAGAAAAGTTTCCAGTATTCATCGACTTGAAAATATAATCAACTCTTGGAAAACATTCTCTACCTAATGAAAAACAAAAAATCTATACAAACGAGCCCTGTTAAGCTAACGTAATCTTTGACAGGAATAATCCAAGCTTGGACTAACCAAAAATAAAGAATGAAAATATTTCATCTCTTACTCCCTCTAATTTTAATACAAGGATTACAGCTCCAATTCAATCTGCTGCTTCCAGGAAAAAATAAAAACTTTACATCATAAATATAATTCGCATTAATTGCTACAAGTCAGGACCGGAGAAGCTCCTAGCAAACAACTGCACAAAAGAGGCAAGCTTAATTAAGGCGGCAACCTGGAGTACCGGCGGATGCCATACAGAAGGAAGGAGATACACGAGTGCCAGTAAGTGTGAAAAAAAGCCCTTTGGCTTTTAGGAATAAGCAGAATAAGTGAGGAGAAACAATATCAGTTTACTTTCAATGCAAACAAATTAAAAAAATTACGGCTCGTTACAGCACTACAATAATGCTCCAGCTTAATCTCTTACAGGGCACATATTGAGACGTTTCCTAATAGTCGGTTAGAAAATTTCTGTTTAACTAAACGTCACACATTATTATGCTAAAAAAATGTATAGAACTGATGACACACTATTTGTTATTATCTTCCCATTGCGCTGAATGAACAATTCAGTTTTTACGGGAAAGAGAATATTCAGTTTCCGTACTTACCTAGCGAACACACCAGCAGGTCCATGAAGGTAGCACGAGGTGTGACTCGTAGTATTGTCCTGTTTACGATGGCAGTATCTCGCTACTTTATTTTTAAATTATTTACACGGGAGAGGGGTCTGCACTGGCACTGAAACTTAATTATCTGACGTTTCATCACTTTCTACAGTGAAAGCTTATATTTTTGTACAGAAAGTATTTTCTGTACAAGAACCTAATTTTCTGAAATTTTAGTGATGAAGCCACGAGCGCTGCCAGTTGCTCTCCAGACAGATTGCAAAGTTACGAGGGTGGAAATGGAGGACATTTATGAAAGAAAGCACTTTTGCCAGTCCGAGCAGACGCTCTTGATTTCCGGCGCTCTAGCAGATATGAGGAGAATATTAAACTAAAGTTTAAAATCTTGCTTTGTAACAAAAAAAATCAAAGCATGACTAATGGAAGCAAGAAGGAAATGGAATTATACAAAAAATCTTTGGTCATAAGCACCGTCTTTATATCAAATTTTCTAAATGCTCTACTCCTATATTGTAGACTAATAATACCTTTTATTCAAACTATACTTTGAACACTTGAAATATTCCAACAGCAGTAATGGACCAGTTCATTATACCACATTTCAAATCAAGGTATCCCCTACAACGAAAATTTAATGCAACTCGCCCGTACTGCACAGGAGACGAAACTCATACTTTTACTGGCTTAGCTCGGTTCAGGTTAGCACAGTTCGGCTTAGTTTAACTTAGCTCGGCCGAGCCATGCTGACCTAAACAGAGCCATGCTGACCTAAACAGAGCTATGCTAACATAAACCGAGCCATGCTGACCTA